>CM035098.1:46557218-46920224 GCA_020205505.1 Panax japonicus
TTGTATTCAAACTCACAGTTGTATTTTGTCGTATTATACACGACAGTGGTATTAGTAAGTTGTATTTGAATTCTGTACCATGTATCTGACGACTCAAGATGGGTGATGTATACCTAATTTTGGGGGCGTCACAATTGAGATGACAAAGTTATTAATATTATTATTTGCAATATTAACGATGTCTAAAAGTTCTGCCAAGGAGAGGTTTGGTCACCTAATTGCGCGCCAATAAGGAGAAATCCTTATTTGAAAGCCTCATCTTTCCTAGGAACGACCTGGTCGATTAATATTATGAATTATAATAATAATGATAAATGTTGTTAAATATATTGAGGTGTCTTTTTATGAAGTCACGAAAGTTTATATATATATATATATATATATAAATTTTGTTTTATTAGTATTATTAATGTAATAAAACAGAAAAGTTTTTTATATAAAACATAATACTTTTATAAAGTTATTTATTTTATTAGACAATAATTAGAATATATTATATTTTATTATGCATAGTGTTTGCATAGTATTTTGTATAGTAAATTTTTTTTATATAAAACAGAATACTTTTATAAAGTTATTTGTTTTATAAGACTATAAATAGAATATATTATATTTTATTTAAAAAATTTTGTTTTATTAGAATATTTTATTAATATTGTATAGTAAATCAATATGGACCGTCCGTTCAAAAGTAAATTAATCTGGACCGTTCATGAATTAGTTACTATTCAGTCCATTCTCCTATAAATAGAAGCTCATTCCTACATTATTTCTTACGAATTCACTAAAACTCTAGAGAGAGAAACTATAGAGAGAAAGAAGAAAAGTATTCTGCTACCTCACTTTTCCAATATCCAGTTATTCTAAGGTAAGGGGTATTATTTCTTTCGTATTCATGAAGAGAACTTCTGTTATTCCATTCTTTATAATTCTGTTGAAATAACCTGTATACGCGGGCTACCCTATACTTGGTGAAATTCTTCTGTTATTCCATTCTTTATCATTATATTGGAATAACCTGTCTATGCGAAGTACCGCATACATGGTGAAATTCTTCTGTTATTTTATTCTTTATTATTCTGTTGGAACATCCTGTCTGTGCGTTTACGCATGACCTGGTTCCGTTATTTATTATTCAGTTGGAATATCTTGTTGGTGCGTATTACGCCTGACCTGGTTCAATTAATTATTATTCTGTTGGAATAACCTGTCTGTGCGGTCTATCGCATGCATGGTGATTTCTGTTATTCCATTCTTTATTATTCTGTTGGAATATCCTGTTAGTGCGAATTTCGCCTGACCTGGTTCCGTTATTTATTATTCTGTTAGAATAACCTGTCTGTGCGGTCTATCGCATGCATGGTGAATTCTTCTGTTATTTCATTCTTTATTATTCGGTTGGAATAACCTGTCTATGTGTATTACCACATGCATGGTGAATGACCCTTCATATTTATTTCTTATTAAATTGTGAAAATGATCTATCTACGTGGATTACCGCATGACGGACGAAAATCCATTTGCAGTTTCATATATTCTGTTATACTCAGTTGGTTAAAGCTTTGACTTCTATACTCCATGAAATTAGTGGAATATTTTGATATTTGCGCTTCATCCAGTATCTTTTCATAGAAATATTCTTCTGAGCATTCTTGAATTTTACTCTACAAAAAAGTATCATGTTGGCAATTTGGACGTTATTAGTTCCTGGATAAATTAATTCTTGAACTTGTTTTATTGAATTCTTATATCATTGTCATCATCCTCATGTTTATATTATGTTGAAAGTCATCTGTGGCCTGTAGTGCATAGATGGACTTGGTATGATTATGACCAGGGATTAATCGGTATAATCATGACCGTAATGTTACAAATGATGTGGTAAAAGTCCTCATTGGCCCGTAGTGCATTGATGGACAGTTGTTAGCATGATCATGAGTATTGATGAATACACGAATATCCTTGGCCCGTAATGCATGGATAATTTGTGGTTGTGATACTAATAAATATCCTTGGCCGTAGTGCAGGAATGATGTGGATTATTTATTAAGCTGAGTCCCAGCGATAAAAGTTATGAAAACCCTTTTAAATAATAAAAGATAGTAGATTTTATTCTCTACTTGACTCTTTTAGTTGATTGTTTGTTCCGCTGTAGTTAAATTTGATGTTTGTTATATCGTATCAGTTTAACACTGTTGAAGGCTAATGATAATTTATTCTGCATTATCTTAGTCATAATATTTCTTACTGGGCTAGTTGAGCTCACCCTTTCTTTTACTGTTCTCTTCAGGAAATGAGAATATAGTTGGGACGAGTTGGGGAACGGAGTGATGGTCCATATGATAACATTAGTAGTCCTCACTATTCTGTTAAATAGTGTGACAATTAATAAATATAATGAGGACTCCATTAAGTGTGGATATTGTTTAGATGACAATATTCTTATTAAAACTCTCAGTTTATGTTTTGTCGTATTTTACATGATAGTTGTATAATTAAGTTGTATTTGTATTTTTGTACTATGTATTTGGAGACTCAAGATGGGTGAGGTATATTTATATTATTATTATTATTATTATTATTAGTATTATTATTATTATTATGATTGTTATTATTATTATTGTTATTATTATTATTATTATTACTGTTATTGTTATTGTTGTTGTTATTATTATTATTATTATTATTATTATTATTATTATTATAATAGCTCATTCTCAGTGACTATCTTTTTGTCTTCTTCTTTAAGTACTTCTTTATTAACAAGAATCTACTTTTTGACCAGTTTCCTTCTTGGTTTTCTGGGCTGAGCCATAGTCTTAGAACTTTCTCCAGCTTCAGCTCTTATTGGTCGATCAGACTGAGAGTCTATTGTAGCAACTTCTTGGGAATTGTCCTGTCTGGTCTCTACGATCGGTAGGGACTCTACGATCAAAGAGACAGAGGGCCCTCTTAGATTTGTGACTGTGTTTACTCTTCTTAACAGCTGATAGATGGTCGCTCTGTCTTCATCTGCCTCAGCATGCTGTTCTTTCCTTCTCAAGATCCTCATAGTATCAATGTCAGAACATTCTTGAGGTGCATCAGTGGTTGACCCCTGGGGTTCCTTTGTCATTGGAGCCTTCAACTTTCTTTTACCCTTGCTTTTTCTGACTAAAGAAGTGGGTTCTTCTTTGTTGATCTCTTCCTCTTCTTCTTCAGTCTCTTTGACGACATACATATTTTCTGGAATCTTTGATTCCCTTGCATCACCGATCCTTCCACTAGATTCAGACATCATTCTCACATTCTGTACTGGATTCCTTTTTCAGTTCTCGAAAAGCTGCTGAGTCATTCTTCTGTTTGAATTTATGGATTCGCCTTCATCATCACCAATTTTATCTCCCAAAATAGACTATAGGATGATGCTAATGAATCTCCCGTAGAACATCTTTCCAGAGCTCTTTGATTTCTTCGAGCTTTGGATCCTATTTCCCAATCCAGTCAAGCAATAGAGCTCCATAGTTGAGTTAAATGCCATAGCTTATGGCTGTCATAAGCTTGAGTTGTACATTCGTTTACAGAATCATGGCTGGAGTTCTTGTAGCATATGCATTTCCCAACAATGTCTACCAAGAATTCATACCTCTAAGGGAACTCGTTCTTCTTGTATCCTTTGACAGTGGGGAACTTCTTGTGGTGCATTCTCTTAAGTCCTTCATGGAAATCGATGTTATCTATGAATGGAAACCCTTTCGATTTGAAACCTAGGGGCTAAATTTATGTCCTCAGCCTTGAGCTTGATTTCCACGTCCCTGACCCTTGTAGTGATGATGTCATTTTCGAACGCACCATTTCTGTAGAATTCCTTTATCAACTTAGGGTAGATCCATGTGCTCGTACCCAGAGCCTCTTCAAGACCAGCTTTTTTTTTTATCAAAGACAGAGTTTTGAGAAATTTAGGAATCGGCTGTCTTGAACTCATCGAAGCAGAGTCTGTAACCGGAGATGACATTTGATGCTACCATTGACTTCTTTATACTGAATATGGTTGTTTGAGTTTTTCAAAAAGTTAGGGTTTCTGCTTGTAGAGAGAGATAGAGATTAGGTTTTTTAACTTCTGATTTCAAAAGGGTGTTTTCAAACTATACTTGTAACTTCCCTCTCTCTATTTGCTTAGTGGCGCATGTGTCAAATTCTACTTAGCCCTAGGAATTTGACTGATGAGGAATGTACTAACTTTCCCTTAGCTCCTTCTGAGCTAATGTGTCATTTGGGAGGACTACGATCGTTGAGGTAGTCCTTATGATCGTCAAGTATACACTGCGATTGTCGAGTCAGCTCTGCATTCGTTGAGTCTGCTCTGCATTTGTCGAGTCTGCTCTGCATTCGTCGAGTCTGTACTACGATCATTGAATTTTCCCGTGTCCTTGTGATGAACTTTTGACCTAGGTTTCTTCTTAGTTTAAAGTAGCTCAGGAAGGGCCAACCTCATGGATTGAATCAAGGGTTAGGTTTGTTCCTGAAACACTTATTAGAGAGATTGCTTTATTTTGTTAAACTTTATCATCACTGGATGCTCCTTTGTTTTGTTGATGAAGTTCTATCATCGTTGAGTTGGCACTGCGATCATTGAGTTTCATTTCACTGCAAGCTCTATGATTGTGGACCTCCTTTGGTCATGTTTACTATTTCGAGCATAGCCTTTGTATCTGCATGATTAGTACACACTAGAGCATAGATTTCATGGTTATAAATTAAGCATGCCTAGCTCACTTATTAATTTGTTAAACCTGGATTCATCTAGAGGCTTAGTAAAGACATCAGCAAGTTGATTTTTAGTAGGGGTATATTATAAAGATAGTTCTATTTTGCACATGATCCCTAATGAAATGATACCTTATTTCTATATGTTTAGTCCTAGAATGCATGACAGGATTATATGTTCTTGCTATGGCACTTGTGTTATCATAATGAACATGTATAGATTTGAATTCAAACCCATAGTCTGCTAGCTGATTTTTCATCCAGAGGATTTGAGCACAGCAGCTGCCAGCAGCAATGTATTCAGCTTCTGCAGTTGAAGTAGATACTGAGTTTTGCTTCTTGCTGAACCAGAACACAAGTCTGTTACCTAGCAGTTGACAGGTGCCACTGGAACTTTTTCTGTCTATTTTGCAACCTGCAAATTCAGCATCTGTATATCCTGTTAGTTCAAATGAGGACTCCTTGGGATACCAAAGCCCCAAGTGAGGTGTGCCCTTCAGGTGCCTGAAAATCCTTTTTATAGCAGTTAAGTGTGATTCCTTAGGATTAGCTTGAAGTCTAGCACATATGCATGTTTCAAGCATTATGTCTGGTCTACTGGCAGTCAGATATAGAAGAGAGCCTATCATACCTCTGTATTGAGTTATGTCAATACTTTTACCTTTTTCATCTTTGTCAAGCTTGGTTGCAAGAGCAATTGGAGTTCTCATGGGAGAGGCTGATTCCATGCCATACTTTTTAAGTAGTTCTTTGATGTATTGTGCTTGGTTTATGAAGATTCCTTCATCAGTCTGCTTTACTTGCAGTCCAAGGAAGAAGTTCAGCTCACCCATCATGCTCATTTCAAATTTGCTCTGCATAAGCTTGGAAAATCTCTTGTATAACTTTTCATCAGTAGATCCAAAAATAATGTCATCAACATATATTTGAACTAATAAGACTTTGTCTTTATGCTTTCTAAAAAATAATGTGGTATCTACTCTACCTCTAGTGAACCCATTTTCAATAAGAAAGTTAGTTAATATTTCATACCATATTTGGGTGCTTGTTTAAGACCATATAAGGCTTTGTCTAATCTATAGACGTAATTTGAAAGAGGTGGATTGATGAAACCTGGAGGTTGCTCTACATATACTTCTTCTTGAAGTTCACCGTTTAGGAATGCACTCTTGACATCCATCTGAAAGACAAAGAACTTCATATGAGCAGCAAAGGCTAGGAATATTCTGATGGGTTCTAGTCTGGCAACAGGTGTAAATGTCTCATCGTAATCAATGTCTTCCTCCTGAGAGTAACCTTTGGCTACTAGTCTTTCTTTATTCCTGGTTATTACTCCATCTTCATCCATCTTGTTTCTGAAGACCCACTTAGTTCCAATGATATGATGACTTTTTGGTCTTGGAACCAATCTCCATACTTTACTTCTTTCAAACTGATTAAGTTCTTCTTGCATGGCTTCTATCCAGCTGGATTCTTCCATAGCATCCTCAATTTTCTTAGGTTCCATTTGTGATAGGAAGCTTAAATAGAAACATTCATTTTGGGTGGCAGCTCTTGTTTTGACTCTTGCACTAGGATCTCCAATGATTAAGTCTTGAGTGTGATCTCTTGCCCATCTAATTCCTGTTGGGACATCTCTCCTGTTGCCTTCTTATATGAGATTTTCAAGATCAATTTATGCTTCTTGATGTGGATGTTCGTTGTCTTGCGCAGGCCTCTCTACGATCTCATTTCCTTGCTCAACGATTCCACTATCTGGAATCTATGATCGTAGTGTTGAGCTCAACGTCCTCGTTCATAGTGTCTGAACTGTCATTCGTAGAGTCTTGAGGCACTGTTTTATCCAAGTCTGTTTCATCGAAGATGATGTGGATTCATATTTCAACGCTAAGTGTCTTTTTGTTGAACACTCTGTAGGCCTTACTGTCTGTGGCATATCCAATAAAGATTCCTTCGTCTGTCTTGGGTTGGAAACTTTGTCAAATATTGCTTTCCATTGTTGAGAATATAACATGCACAGCCGAATGCATGGAAGTAGCTGACATTTGGCCTTCTTCCTTTCCACAGTTCCTAAGGAGTCTTCTTAATCGTAGAGTGTATCAGTGATCTGTTCTGAGTGTAGCATGCAGTGTTGACAGCTTTTGCCCAGAAGTACTCAGGCAGATGGGCTGCTGCTAGTAAAGTTCTTCCAGCCTCTATTAACGTTCTGTTCTTTCTTTATGCTACTCCATTTTGTTGAGGAGTTCGTGGAGCTGAAAAGTTGTGACTGATGTCATTGTCTGTGCAGAACTGGTCCATTTCAGAGAAGTCGAATTCTCTGCCATGATCACTCCTTATAGCCTTAATTTTCTCCCCTTTCTCGTTCATTACTAGTCTGAACATCTTGATCAGTTGTGAGCTTGTTTCATCTTTCGAGGTTAGAAATAACACCCATGTGAATCTGGTATAGTCGTCCACTACGACTAGTGAGTATCTCTTCCCTCCAAGGATCATTGTTGGAATTGACCCAAATAAATCCATGTGAAGCAACTATAGGGGTTTGTCAATTGAGTTTGCAGTTTTGCTTTCAAATGAGCTTCTAGTCTGCTTTCCAAGCTAACAGGCATTACAAGGCCTTTCTTTAACTAAGCTGAACTTGGGCAAGCCTGCAACTAAATCCTTTGAGGCCAGTACTTTAGACATGCTCTTGAAGTTGAGATGAGACAGTCTTCTATGCCATAGCAAACTCATTTCTTCAGATGCTTTCACCAGAAAGCATATTGTCTCGTCTGAGCTTAGTTTACCAATATTTACTGTGTAGACATTTCCTTCTCTTGTTCTTGTTAGCTTTATAGCGGATGTATTCAGATCTATGACTTGACATTGATTGTTGAGGAATGTTACCTAATGACCCTTGTCGCAGAGTTGGCTTATGCTCAGAAGATTGTGTTGAGTCCTTCCACATAGGCCACTTTACTGAAGGACACTGCACCATTTCCTACTAAGCTATATCCTTTTATCTTGTCAGAGCCATTATCTCCAAAGATGACTGAAGGATCCTCCTTTTCTATGTAGTTAGACAGAAGGGCTTTGTTTCCAGTCATGTGCCTTGAGCATCCACTGTCCAGATACCAGGTTGTGATCGTGGAGCTTTGTTCCTGTGGTAACATTAAACTTTCATTTTGGTATCCATACTTGAATGGGTCCTACTTTGTTAGTACCCTTGGGAACCCAAATCTGCTTGATTTTGGGTTTCAAATGTATAGGATTATAATAACATATTGCAGCCCTTGTGACCAACCTTATTGCACACAAAGCATCTAATATGATGCATGCTTGTGTGTGTATGCGGATTCTTCCTCCATTTGGACTTTTGTGGGTTATTAGTCATCCTTCTGTCAAACCGATTCTCCTTCTTCCATACAACCTTGTGTTCATGATTGAGATGAGTGTGCCTTTCCTATATTGTTCCTTCCCAGTTGGTTCTTGGAGTTGATTTTACTCAATTCTACGATCCTTCGAGGTTTGATAGTAGTGGATGGGTTATTCTTCACTTTTTCTGAAACCCAGGCCAGAATGAGATCCTTTATTCCTTGGAATATGCATTGAATCAGAAGTGCAGGTTTGGACTGGTTCTTCCTTTTGTGAGGATTTCACAAATATAATGTATCTACTAAAACTTGAAGCATTATTAGTGCTAGTTTCCTTTAACTTTTCCACACATGGCTCTGAGATGAATTTCCCAAAGCCTAATCCTGTTCTGTCAGAGACACTTCTCTGGCTAGAGATCAGCGAGTCCATGGATGAAGAGAATTTATTCCATGTAGAGACTGTCCTTTCTAATTCCTCAATCTTAGAGGTTAAACTTGACTCTCTTAGTGCATTGAACTAATTTGTCTGTTTTAGAAGCTTATTCTCAGCTTCAAACTTGAAGAGAGAGTCAGTACTAAGAAGGATTATTTCCAGTTCTTCTTGAACTTTCTCTTTCTCCTTTTGAAGAAGTGAGTAATCTTTGGACAAAACTCTGAACCACTTCATGTATTGATGCAGATCAGATGTTATATCATGCAGTGCAATTCTTAAGTCATGCAGTGCAATTCTACATCAGGAGAATTAAGTCAAATACATCATTTATACTCACTTCATGAATGTTGGAGGTCTTTTTGTCCTTTACATGCTTGGCCATTAGGCAAATATTTTCCATTTGAGGATCTTCATCTTCTTCAGATTTGGGAGTTGAGTCATTGTCTGAGTCACTCTATGATCCTCCAGCTACAAGACCTTTGTCTTTCTTCTGAGGCCTTTTGTTGCCTTTGAACTCCTTCTTTGGATGTGATTTCTTCTTTAGTTCTTCTCTAAGAGGTTTGTTGTAGTTTGTAATGAAATGTCCAGGCTTATTGCAATTATAGCATAGATCATTTATCTGCTCCTGGCAGCTGTAGTTGTTGACTTTCTTTGGTTTGCTGGTTCTGCCTTGACGCATGAACCTTCAGAGTTTTTTTACCAGCATTGCCAAGTCTTCATCATCATCTTCATCATAGTCAGAGTTATTTTCAGTGTTGATTTTGGAGATGTTGTCAGTTGATTTGAGAGCAACTCCTTTATCCTTTTTTCCTTCCTTCAGATAGAGTTTCTGCTCGTTGAGTCAGCTTCAGTTCATATGTAAGAAGATTCCCATATAACTGTTGAACTGTCATTTCATGGAGATTTTTTTGACTCTCTGATAGCAGTGGTTTTGGCATCCCACTTGCTAGGTAAGGCTCTCATAAACTTTATGACCAGATCTTTATTTGGATAGATCTTTCCATAGGCTCGTAGATAGTTGAGCAATACATTGAATCTTTCGTAGGTGGAAGTGACATTTTCTCCTTGAACATGTGCAAATATCTCATATTGCGGAGTCATGAGAGATTGCTTGTTTTCTCTGACTTCTTCTGTTCCTTCATGAATGATGAGCAATGCTTCCCAAACCTCCTTTGATGTTCTGCTATTGACCACATTTTCGAACAGATCATCCTCTAAGGATTGGAACAAAATGTTCTTGGCTTTTTTGTCGAGTTGAACAGCTCTCTTTTTGTTGTCTGTCCATTCTTCTTTGACCTTGATCTGTATTCTGTTTGGTTCATTTAGAGTTGGTGCAAGCTTTGTAGGAATGTAGGGCCCATTCTGAACAGTTTCAAATAGATCTTCATCTATTGAATCCAAGTATGCTTGCATCCGAACTTTCTAGTTAGCAAATTTATCTTTGTTGCATATAGGTGGCTTACTGCCTCCTCCAGTCTTTGATTCGCTTATCAGATGTGTCATTGGATCTACTTAAGCTTTGTAGGCTATTTGATAGAACCTGCTCTGATACCAATTGTTAGTTCCCGGAGGTACAATAGTTATCTAGAAGGAGGGGTTGAATAAATATTTTAAAATTCTTTTAAAATACTTTGTTGTTAGTTTTGTTAATGATTTAAACACAGCGAAATTAATATTTCTTTGAACTCCCTCTTAGATGTGGTGAATGAATGAGAGTGAGATAGTTATGACAGTTATAGGAAGAATGTAATAGACACAACAGTTTTAAGTGGTTCAGAGCACTTAAAGCTCCTAGTCCACTCTTCTACTCCTTGAGTAGGAAATCCACTAAGGATATCTTTTACACTTTTCTGGATCTCACAGATTCCTTCTACACCAGCATTCTAGGCATTTCTTTAGTTCACTCTTGAACTCTTCAAGTCCAGCAGACTTGGTTCTTCACAGTTCACTTAGAACTCTTCAAATCCTTCTGACTTGGAACTTCTTACTTCACTTGGTTGGTAGTTGATAAGTTGTTGATTGGTGCTACTCAGTTGTCGTTAAGCTCTTGTTCGAAAGAACTGAATGACTGAGCAAGCTTTCTCTTTTTCAGATCATAGAGTTGAGAGTTTAGAGTTCTTCAGCGTTTTGTTCAATGCTTGCCTTCTCTTCTTTTTATCTGCAGATTTTTTGCATATATGTGATCCTTGAAATGTATCCGTTGAAGATATCCATTGAAGCATTAAATGCATTTGACATTTTTGAAACTTTGATGGAGACTTTTTTCACATCTTCTGATAAGTATTCTGGTCCACTGACACAACAGACTGTCATCTCACCTAACATCTGAAAAGATGTTTTACTCTGTCCCATGATACTTTCCTTAGCTTCTTCAATACGTTTCTTTGTTGTATACTAAGGATATCTTCTGGGTCATTGGGACTGGCGAAGACTTCAACGTTTATAACCTATTCCACATTTGTTGGGATTTATCTTTAAACAAATGTGCAAGGTTTGATGCTTCTGACATAGACATATGATGCTCTACGATTCTGATCGTGGTGTCTTGCAACCTTGATGCTTGATCCATTACTTAGCAAACAAGAGCACTACTATTTCTCTTAAGAGGTTGGTATACTACGATCTTCACTTGCTTGCCTTGCAGACTCTACATTTTTGAGCGCACACTATGATCTCTGAGTTTGCTCGGCAAACGTTTGGACCACTCTACGATTTCCGGAGAGACCCTTGAAGGCAGACAGACTACGATCATCGATGCTCTACGTTTCTGCCTTGGTTTCTGCAACCTCTCGATCAGCTCAATAGACTACGATTTTGTTGAAACCTATCTATTACATCTCAAGATATAGATCAACCTAACATTTTTGATCTCATCAATACATTCATTTACAGAATGATAAACATTAAAAGCTTAGATCAACTTAACAGATTTGATCTATCACTAAGTCCTTGTACATATATTCCTTGAAGAACTTTACACAAAATCATGAGCATTTACTTTAAACATCAAATCAAACTATGCTGTTTCCCAACAAAAGATATTTCTGTCGTTTTCTAACTCTGACAATAATTTCATTGTGGGGTCCACCAATGATTGTGTCGTCGTACGAATATTCCTTGTTAAAATGAATATTTCCCAACCAATCGAATATTTTTATAACAACTTGCTTACTTTGCAAAATTTATAAATATTACCCACAACTATAACATTATATCAAATCCACACCATAATATTCAAAAATATATTTCGATAAAAATTAATCTGTATTCATGAAAGTTAGGGTCTTACAGGTCCTACCGGATTTTGACCAAAAAATAGTTTAATGATCCAAATCAGACCGGAATGCCAGGCTGGTTGCGATTTTTACTGATTGAACCGGTGGTCCGATTCGAGTTTAACATTGATATATATATATATATATATATATATATATATATATATATATATATATATATATATACAGACACACACACGGTGTGTATATATTGTTATTGTTGAAAAGATGTTATAAAATTATTGTTTTAACGTGTGAATATTGTTGATAGTCAACAAAATCTGATATAAACAAAGAATAAGATATCATTTACAAGGAATAATTGGGATCCGATTACCATGAAGTTAACTTCATAGTAAATGATAAATTAGTCAATTGACTAATTAATACAGTGCTGACATGCAGAGAGAGATCAACTTCGGACATACGTGTCGACAATGTATTAATTAATTGACTAAAGTTAACTTCATACTAACTGCTCTCGAAAAATTGTAAATTGTAACCGCTAGATCCTAGTCTCAACAGTGAAAGCTTTTTATAATGGATTAGCAAACAAAACCCATGTGGATAGGCAACTAAGTATTCATCATTATTTCTACAATAATGCAAGGGCACATTTGGTCAATTATGCAGCGGGTATATTTGCTAGAAAACTGAAGGAAAGACTCAATTTCTTGGTCGTATTAAATAAAACTTCTCATCTTTTGCGTGCAATAAGTTTTTGAGACCCCTACCCTACTTACTAGAGTTTTGCCCGATATCATAAGGAATAATTCTAGGCAGACAGGAAATGACAGTAAAATAGAACAGTTTTTGTGATTTTTTTTAATGTGAATCTCAAAAAATGTATATTATTTATTCTAACAGAAATTTTTATAAAATATAGTGTTTTGGATGTAATTTGGATACATATACAAATACAGGGTTATACAGTCTGTATAACCCTGTATTTGTATATGTATCCAAATTACACCCAAAACACTATATTTTATAAAAATTCCTGTTAGAATAAATACTATACATTTTTTGAGAGTCATATTAAAAAAAAAAAAATTAGACCGGTCCAATTCTCCTGTCCAAAAAATATGTCCTCATAGAAGGACTCTATCATAAGCTAGATGAATATAGATTATGTTTTATAGTGTTAAAACGACTAAATTTGTTTATGGTGGTCAACTATCGTAGTTGGTAATATATGCCAACATGATCATATTATATTATTATTTTAAATATTTTAAGTAAACATGTTTTATCGTATTAAACAACTAAACTTGTTTATGGTGGTCAACTATTGTAGTTGGTAACATGCCTAGTTTTGAAGCCATGGTTAATGTGATATTTTTCTTGATACTTTGGCCTTTTAGGTGATCAATTTAATTAATTGACCAGCCAACTATTTTCGATAAATTAATTCATATATACATACATACATACATACATACATAGATACTTTGGCCTTTTTTTTAATACTACAAAAGATGGAGTAAAATTAAGTACTAGTCGTGTCCCGTGTAAGGCTGTAAAATGAGCAAACAGTTCGGACTCGATTCGTACTCGTTTGACTAAAAGTTCGATCCGAACTGACTCGAAATATAAATGAGTCAAATATGAGAAAATTTTAAAATTCGATAAATTACTCAAACCTTCTCAAATTGTAATTTTCTATTAATACCCGGATCATATTTGTTCGAAAAGTTCAAACTGCTCGGGCTCAACTCGGTAGCTAAATGAGCCTCAATCAAATCTTATTTTATGTTCGATAAATTTTGTGAACCAAATCTGAGCAACTCAATATTCGGTTCGACTCGGTTCGTTTACACCCTTAGTCTCGTGCCTCCGGCGCTACATGGTGGAATTTATCCCAAACTTTGGACGTCCCAGGTGATTTATTAGGGTGAGCGGGAAATTCAAAATCAATTGTATTTTGTTAGATAGATTTTTTAGTTTTTGGAGATTTAAAGTTGGATTTATAGCCTAAACTCCATCTTTTGTTCCACTTCATCTATTCAATTTGCTTGCCCTCCTCTTTAGCCTTTTGCTGCTCAGTTTATATTATTGATCCACATCTCTGCCTTATCATCTACTTCTACCATCTGTTGTTATTATCTCATCAATTACATCTCAATTAAATCTTTATTTGTTTCCCAAATTACACGCATTAAAAAAAAACCATGTGCAGTATTTCTGATATTCCAATTGTGGGAGCTGCTGTGAATCATATTTCGGAAGCCACAGTTGGTGCTGTGTCTCGTGGAATTGGTTATATCCTTTTTTACAAGGATAATGTTGATAAGCTGAATTCCGAAATCGAAGGCCTTAATACCAAGGAGCAGGAGATCGAAAGACAAGTTGAAGGAGCTAAAAATAATGCAAAAACAATCAAGGAACATGTGTCTAAGTGGCAGGCTGACGTGAAAGTAATCAATGACGAAGTAACAGAGATTTTGGAAAAGTATAAAGGCCGAACATCCTGGAGGTGCTTTCGTGTGCTGCGGTGTCCCAATCCCTACCGCCGTTTTCAACTTGGTAGGTGGGCTGCAAAGAAGACCACCACGGTAAGTGAATTCTCTGATCTCGAGAAAAAACAACTTACCGGTGAAATTTCATATTTTCCACCCAAAGAGTATAACCCAATATCTAGAACTGAATACCAAAATTTTGGATCTAGAAAAGTTGCTTACGAGAAGATTTTAAGGGCACTGAATTACAAAGAAGATGGTTTTCCCGTGGTTGGTCTCTACGGATTTGGAGGTGTGGGGAAGACCAGGATGATGGAGGAAGCTTGCAAAGAAGTCAAGGCGAAGGGGATTTTCAAAACAGTTGCACGAGCAAACTTCGGTCAGGAGGTGGACATAGGGAAGATACAAGATCAGCTGGCGACCTATTTAAACATAACTGAGAAAAGTGAGGACAGAACTTCTCAACTGAAGGCTAGATTGAGCAAAGGGGATACGATCCTTGTCATATTAGATGATGTCTGGAGTGAGATTCCTTTCAAAGAAATAGGAATTCCTTTTGGGGATGCTAGTATCAAGGACTGTAAGATCCTCCTTACGTCTCGATTGCGAGATGTGTGCATTGATAACAACTGTAAGGATCCTGTTGAGATTGAAGCCTTGACTAAAGATGAAGCGTGGGATATGTTCACCAAGACTGTTGATACTTCTACTATAGAGTTTGTAGGTGACTCTTTGGCAAGGCAGGTGTGCAACAAATGTGCACGTTTGCCACTCATCATTGCTGCGGTTGGAAAAGCACTCCACAAGAAGCCTAAAGTTTTATGGGAGGATGCACATCATCAACTCATGAATAGCGAACCAGAAAAAATTCAGGGAATACCTCCAGACGTGTATTCTTGTTTGAGGTTGAGTTTCAATATACTTGACAAAGACGCATACTTGTGCCTTTTGCTATGTTCATTGGCTGGTGAAGATCAGGAGATTCAGATCGAACTTCTGTTCAGACTTGTAACCGGGTCGGGATTGCTTAAAAGTTGGAATACGTTGGAAGATGCAAGAAATAGAGTAAATGCGATGGTCTTTGAGCTCAAATCTTCTTCTTTGTTGCTTGAAGGTCGATATTATGATAGTGTTAAACTGCATGATATCATCAGAGATGTTGCAAGATCTATAACTCATGACAAAGAATCAGAATACGAATTCATGTCTGAAAGTAATTGTCACTCATTATGGCACAAGGCAGATATTTTAAGTTCTCGGAAACTAATCAATCTTGATTTCAAGAGTGACAGTGTCTACTTTCCTGATGATCTGGTGTGCCCAGACCTTCACACCTTATACCTCAAGTGCAGTAATCTTACAGGTGTACAGCTTCCAGATAGCCTTTTTGAGTCATTTCCGAAACTCAAATATTTATTGCTCCGCATTAAATCTCTTTATGCAATGCCATCGTCTATTCAAAACTTGGATAGACTCCGGAGTCTAACCATACACAGATGCAAACTGAATGACATTTCTCACATCATTCAGTTAAAAAATCTTGAGATGCTTAGCCTTCAGAAATCTTGTTTAGGAGGCCTGCTGCTAGATTTACGACAATTGAGACGTCTTCGAATGTTAGATTTGCGGCGGTGTACTGAAATTATGGGAATTGTGCTGTCAGGTTTAGTGTGCCTTGAAGAATTGTATCTTCCAATAGATTGCAATATTTTGGATGAAGAAACCAAGAGAAAGACCCCCTTATCTTCTGTGCCAAGCAAATTGACAAGTTTGGAAATTTATTTTGAAGATGTCAAATCTTGTCCGGATGAAAATTTTTGCAAAAATTTATGTAGATATAAAATATGTGTGGGTGGTGATATGAGTTTTTTGAAACATGATCCAGCAATAAAATCAGTGTACTTGTGCAATGATTGTATCGACGGTGGGGTAAAAACACTGGTGGAGAGAGGTGATTATGTGAAATTGAAAAGAGTGACGGGTTTACAGAAATGTTTCAGCCGAGGAGGAGGAGCCTTTACGGACTTGAAAAGGCTAAGCATAATTAAATGCATGGGCGACGAGTATGTATTTAGAATTCACGGACAGCCTCATCAACGTGTGGGGTCTTTTTCTAAATTAAGTGTATTAGAAATTTCAAGTTCGGGATTCAAATATCTCTTCTGCACTTCCACTGCAAGATGTCTCCAGCAACTGGAAGAGCTCCAAATTTTTGATTGTGAGATGATGGAAGAGATTGTAAGGAGTGAAGGCCAAATTAACGAAATCATATACTTTCCCAAATTGAGAGATCTGCGTCTTACTTTACTACCGGTGTTCAAAAGCTTCTGCGGAAAGGTATATGCTTCTTTTATTTTTTATCAATTTTCAACATCTTCAAACCAATAGTTTTGTTTACTACCTGTAATTTTGACGGGAATACCAAAAGTATTGTTCATGTGATATATATAACATACGATTTGACCGTATGAAAATTATATACTAAATATTGACTATATGATTAATTATAAAATACAACCCAAATACTAACTTAATTCAAATAAAATAATTAAAAATCATTAATTAAATCAAATAAAATAAGTAATTCAAGTTAAATAAAAAAATCACTAATTAATTCAAAAAAAAATAATTTATCACTAATTATAAATAAAATAAAATAAAATTATTAGCTTAACTATTAACCTAAATAAAATAACTAACCCTATCAATTAATACAAAATAAAAATTAAGGAGAAAACAATGACTAAAAAACAAAACAATAATATAAACGTATTTTAATACTTTTAATGTATTTAAAGTCATTTAATTATATTTTCTTATATAAAACCATATAATTAAATAGTATAAGCATGTATATACTACGCATAAAATAATTAATTAATTAAATTTAATTTAATAATTTACTCAAATAAAATAGTTAACTCCACTAATTAACTAAATAAAATAGCAAACTCCATTAATTAACTTAAATAAAATAACCAACTCAATTAAAGTTTATTTTAATAAATTTGGATAATATTAGAGAGATTTTGGAAGAGCCATGTATAAATTAGAATTCATCTTTAAATATTATTGAGACTGAAAAAGAGAAAATGTGAGGAAAGTACTTGATAATATAAGAGAAAACGTGAGGCAAGTGTTGGTTTAAATATTGTTGCAGGTTGTATTTCCTGCCTTGGAGAGACTTGATATACGTGATCTGGATAGTATAACAGAGATTTGGGAAGAGCATGGTCACCTAGAGGAATCCTTCTGTCGATTAAAGTTCCTCAGGGTTAAAGGTTGTCACGAATTGAAGAATGTGATTCCATACGCCATGCGCCAGAGGCTACAAAATCTGGATACATTAGTTGTTGACCGGTGTGACTCGTTGATCTCTGAAGTTCAAGGCCCCAATGGTGCAAAAATCGCAGAGCAACTAGTAGTTTTGCCTAAATTGAAAAAATTGGAGCTGAGTCGGTTGTCTGAATTGATAGAAACGGGGTTGAACTCGAGTGATATTATTCTTTAATCCCAACCTCACCACTCTATCCATTGATGAATGCAACAACTTGAGAAATGTGTTTCTACCTTCAGTTGCCAGCCATCTTGAGCTCCTTGAAGTCCTTGAAATAATATCTTGTGAGATGATTAATGAGATAATTGCTTCTTGTGAGAACTCAATACGTGTCAACAATATTGAGTTCTCTATGCTAAAGACGCTAACACTCCGACGGCTACCGATGATGAATAGCTTTTGGGGTTATGGAATCGTACTCGACCAACAAAAATCCTCCCAAGCCCGCAAGGTACATTAAAGTGTTTTTTTTTTAATTTGTTATTATGCTCGATGTCGTCTGCTGGATCACGTAAAAGGACAAAATGAAGAGTCGATGTCGAACTTGTGAATATTCACTTATTATTTAATATAACTTTTAGTGGATACCGTGAAATTAATATAGTTTCAATTTTTATGTCATATTCATTACGTAACAGTTTATTATTTAACATTACTATAGATGACCAAACCACCCCTCAATAATTGTTTGGTTGATTACAACATATATTACTTTTATTATATAAACACATGTAGGGGTAGTACATAATTGTTACTTAATTAAAAATACATACTAGATGTGTTGCGAGTGTTATTATAGTTATAATCTAAAGGGGGTGTTGTGAATTGGATTGATTTTTGCAGGTTTCATTCCCAAGCTTGGAGAATATCTGGTTGTTCAATGGTCTGAAAATTAATTTGGAACAGATATATCTTGGCAGGGATGATTCCACTTCCGAATTAAGAAGCGTCAATATTGTAGGGAATGAAAGGCCTGCAGCACCTCAACTGATCATTCCACCAAACTGGTTACTCGCATCAAGAGATTTAGAATCTTTGGTTGTGAGAAACTGTAACTTTCATGAGAGGGACTTATTTAGCCTTCTGGGGAAAAATAATCCTTATGGAACTATTAGCTTTCGAAGATTACGAAAGGTAGAAGTTAATTCGTGTGGGCTGTCGACTATTTTCACATGCTCCGTTGCTAAAGGTCTCCAAGAACTCGTAAGATTAGCAGTAAGATCATGTGGGTCAGTTGAAGAAATTGTTACCGATGAACCGGCGGCGTAATGATGAATTAGTTGTGGAGGAGATTTCATTCCCTAAATTGTGGTCTGTTGGACTTGAGGATTTACCAAACCTCAAAAGTTTCTGTCCAGTGCAAACTATTCTTTTAAAATGCCATCATTAGAGCATGTCACTATAAGGAGATGCCCCCAGATGCTGAGTTTCACTCCTCGGCAAATAAGCACACCTGAGGTACGTGTATGGACTACAAAGACACCTGCCTATGAGTCTACTACGGACATCAATAGCTACCTACATCAAATCATGAACACGCAAGGTACGTCATTGTTATACAGTTCATCTTTGGTTTATAATTAATTATTGTCACAAAAAATGAATAGCGTGCATGATCTTCTCCCTCTCTTTTTTTTGGTAGGTAAATGTAAATCTTTTAACAAAAAATATAAGACACCATTGTAATCAAATTTTTAGCTCTCAAATATCTCATTATCGCATTGATGGATCATTTAAATGCAACGATGACGTGTTTGAAATTCATTAAAAAACCCCAAATTTGCTGAGCATTATTTATAATAAAATGCTTCATACCTCGAGGCTAGATAAAAAGAATCCTAGTCATGTGGGAATCCAAAATTTTTAATTTTATTTATATAACTAATTACTTATTTTTTAGCCTTTTGAAATTTTCAAATGTATTTTGTAGGAGAAAAATCGGTTTTTAGCTTAATTAGTCGGAGGGGAGGGGAGGGGAGGGGAGGGGGAGGAAATTTATTTATTTCACGGTTTGGAGTTCCACACTAGAGTTCTCTTTTTTGTCTTTTCTTATCTATTTTCTATGGTTTGTAGGGATTTTAGGGCTGCATATTTGATATATTATTTCAATTTCTATTATGTGTCTATACATTTGAACTCTTCAAGTGCAGAATTATTCGTGGACACGAAAGAAGAGCTGAAACCGAATCGTGTAGACAACGGAAAATCCATAGTTACTGGTTAGTATTGATTGTGTTTCAGTTGATGATACAATCCTGATCAGCAAGTTATTCACATGTAGCTAGTATTATATGGGTCTTTATAACTTCACACAATCAGATTATATACAAAGAAAAGAAGCAAGTTTCACGTGGCAAAAGATCCTAACGTGGCAAGGATTTTGGGATTTTCGGAAAAAGATTTTTGTTTCCTAAAATATTAGGCATATTCTATTAGCCTAATTTTTAGGGATTTATTTTCCAAATACTTATCAAATTCTATTATAATTATGATTTCTTTCCAGTTTAGATTTACATTCTAAATAAGGTTTCTATTGTTTTATAGAAATAGGAATTTCTTTTCCAAATTGATTTCTACTTAGAAATTAGGGTTATGGTTTGTAATTCCTATTAGGATTAGAATAATTGTTCCTATTGTTATTAGGATTTGGATTATTTTGAGTAGTATAAATAGAGATCCAGGTTGATGTAATAAAACACATTAAACATTATTCATTATTCAATATATTTGTGAGGTTATTCTCTTCTTTTGGTTCTTTGAAGAATTCCTAAGTATTTTTCTTAGTTATTTCTTTGAGATTCAATTTGACTTATCATACAACAATTCATAGTTGTGTGTGGCGTCTTCTACCGCATCAATCGTCGATTGTACCGAGATTACCGCTTCAATATAAGCGAGGGGTCAAGGTGTCGTTGGTGTCCATTCAACGCAGAATTTCGAACGCGAGCAATTGTACCAAAATCACCGTCTACATATAGGCGAGGGGTTAAGGTGTTGCAAGCAATTCACCCAACAACTGTGCTAGAAACGATCGGGGCGGCGACCACATCACGCAAGCGTGTCGTGGAGTCTATCAGTTGATTATGTTTATGTATGTTGAAGGTTAGATGTTAAAGTTTAATTTTGGTTTATATTATATTATTTAGGTTGACTATGTATTTGAGGTAAAGATTTCTTACTTTTTTCTTAGTTTGATTTGCAAATTTATGTAATTTGGATACATGAATTGTTGGTAAATGTTTGCTCTATATGTTCTTGTTCAATTCTTAATCATATTCTATTTGTAATTTCGTCTATGCACACTTAGGAGGGGAATGAATAAGTGTCTAAATTAAAACGTATTTAACAATGACTAATTTTTAAATATCCTAGCTACAACTTATAATCGGACAGGTTGCGTTTTAGTATATGTTCTTCGTCTGTTATAATTAGACATGTAATCTATTTTCTTCGTCTATTATATCAGATAGTTAATCCCTGTCTGTTTTAATGTATCTTCAAGCACGAACTAAAACTGAATATGCAGAATACTAAAGCAGATAAAAGAAAAGAGCAGAACAGAAATCACACCAAGATTTATACGTGATTCAACGTTTAAATCTTTAGTCTAGCGGCCTACATTTTTATTAAACTTAATACTCAATTAAATACAATAAAAAGAACTCTCTATTCAAATAAAACTTTCCATTGATGGACACCATTGCCCCTTCGCACCTCTGCAGCCTTTCTCACTACTGAGACCTTTGCACATCTGCAACCTTGAAAGCTCCTTTTGAACATACCATCTACTACTCGGTCGATTAAACTTAACAGTGCTTGAATTCAGAATACAAATGATTTTGAATACAACAAATTTGATAGGCTTTGGACTTTATCTGATATATCTTCAAGAGTGATGTACTAATATTAACTTCAAGTCCCTATCTTCTTTAGCATGAAATCCTCAATAAAATATATAATATCTGCAACCTTGTTTTAGCTAACGGCTATCATATATTACAAAATCAGTAAGTTAAAGATATTATAAGATATGCAAAAATAAAGGAGTCAAAAAGATATTTAGGATCACATTAATAAAGTCCATATCAATTTAAATCCTATTTCCTTAAAAGACTGCAATAACAGATTCATTAGTTAGACAAACTCCTTAAAACACTACAATTCAAATTTGAATTGTTTCACAACTAAGCAGTTACCATGATGGACTATAATTAAAACAGTTGCCATGGAAAAATCAAATTCCTTAAAAGACTCCAATTAAACCAAACTGTTTTAACCTAATAAAATTTACAGCAAATAAAAGGATGGAATTTAAGCTTCTTGTGCTAGAAATACTTCATGCAATCCTTAAACGAATTTATATCCAAATTGAGTCAAACTAATTATATTATATTCAATAAACCAATATTATATCAACCCAAAATATAATCCGTGCAATCCATAAAATAACCAATATGTATAAACATACTGAATAATCATATACAAAACTGGTTAAAAATTATTTCCAACAACCCATTTCAAAATCAATTCAACTCATTTAATAACTTATATTCTCTAGCATATTATCATCATATGGTTAAACTCATTCATATGGTCCAAAACATCAAGTATAACAGGTATGAATAGAGTTTACATAAGTGGTAATAGATTAAACTCATTCATATGGTCCAAAACATAATTGTTTGCTCACAAATTCTCAAATGCGCAAAATAAAGAGAATAGCAAACCATAAACATATAATATGAAGTTCAAAATAACGAGCTCAAAAATGTTGTCTTACATCAAAATAACTCACTAATTAAGACTACCAGTTAAACCCATGTTGGCAACATGCTCTAGAAAATGCTTGGGTGGTAAGCCTTTCGTAAGTGGATCCGCCAACATATCATGCGTACTAATATACTTAATGACAACGCTAATTTGATCTTCAACTCTTTCCCTAACAAATAACTACTTAGTGTCCAGGTATAGTCCAACACCACTCGAACTGGTGGTGTTGGAAAAACTAACAACATAATCCTTATCACAAAATACTTTCAATGACCTTGAAATGGAATCCACAACTTTAAGTCTTGAAATGGAATCCACAACTTTAAGTCCTGAAATAAGATTCCTCGGCAATACGACGTGACAAGTAGCATGATAACAAGCCACATATTTTTCATTTGATCACGTTCAAGTTGATTCTTAGGACATTGATAAGAGTCAAATTTGTCACCCTCAACAACATGGCAACAGTAGGGGAGCAATTTTGCATGTTGTATTTGTTAAGAACTTTGTCAATATAAGCTCTTTGGGACAATCCTAATATCCCGTGAGACCTATCTTGATGAATTTTAATACATATAACATAAGAGGCTTTATCGAGATTTTTCATATCAAAATTTTCAGAAAAGAAACATTTGGTCTCATGCAACATGTCTAAGTTATTACTTGCAAGTAATATATCATCAACATACAAAATAAGAATAACAAATTTACTCCCACTGACCTTCAAGTATATTTATTGATCAACTATATTTTTCTTAAAATCAAAATTATTCATCACATCGTGAAACTTAAGATACCATTGTCGAGAAGCTTGTTTTAACCCATAGATGGAATTCTTAAGTCTACATAACATATGTTCCTTGCCTTTAACCAGAAAACCTTTTGGTTGTGCCATATAGACATTTTCATGCAAGTTACCATTAAGGAATACAATTTTAACATCCATCTAATGTAACTCTAAATCATAATGAGCTACTAGAGCCATGACTATTCTAAATGAATCTTTCTTGGACATTGGAGAGAAAGTTTCATTATAACCTATACTTTGCTTTTGAGTGAAACCCTTAGCAACCAATTGAGCTTTATACCTTCAACGTTCCCTTTAGGATCTAATTTGGTCTTATAGACCACTTGCAACCAACAGGTTTAACACCTTTTGGTAATTCTTCAAGATCCCAAACGTTATAAAGCTCTATTAATTTTAACTCATCATTCATGGCTTCTAGCCATTGAGTTGATTAACCGCTCGTAATGGCCTCTTTATAGGAGATAAGATCATTAATTTTACTTGAATCATAGTCAATCTCATAATCATCAAAATTAACAAGCTTTCTAGGTCTTTCGGACCTACGTAAAGGTTGTACAATTTCAGGAATATGATTTTCAATAATGTGGAGTTCAACATTAGGTGGTGACTCAGCTATCTCAAGGACATCATTTGCCTCAATAAGAGGTTATTGTGCCTCACCCTCTTGAATTACATGATTAAAAACATAAAACTGTTTTTCTTCAAGATCAATTTTTTTAGGCTCCCAACTCCCACATAAATCACCATTCTTTAAAAATTGCATGTCTAGTCTCAATAATTCTAGTGGTATGTGAGGTACAGTAAAATCAAAACCCTTAGATCTTTCAGGATATCCAATGAAATGACAACTAATAGTTTTAGAGTCAATTTTTTTTATTTGTGGATTAAAAATCATAGCCTCGGCTGGACAACCCCACACCCGTAAGTATTTTAAACTAGGTTAACCTGTCCAATAAATTTCATTAGGAGTGTTAGAGACAAATTTGCTAGGAACCCGATTTAAAATATGAACAACTGTCTTTAATGCCTCAGTTCACAAAAATAAAGATAAGTTGGAATTGCATAACATGCTACGTACCATATGCATAAGAGTACGATTTCGCCTCTCTGCTATACCATTTTGATGCGGTGTACCAGGCATTGTATAATGAGTGACGATGCCATTTTCTTGACAAAATAAGGCAAATGGACCAAGACTATGACCTGTATCAGAGTATTTACCATAATAATTTCTACCTCTATCTAATCTCACTACTTTAATTTTTTAGTTAAGTTGATTTTCAACTTCAGTCTTGAAAACTTTAAATATATTTAGTGATTCAGATTTTTCATTAATCAGGTATACATAATTATAACGAAAATAGTCATCAATGAACGTAATGAAAGATTTATGTCCACCAATTTCAAAAGAAAATGGTCCCCATATATCAGTGTGAATCACCTCAAGAAGTGCACAACTTCTAGTGGCTCCTTTCTTATTACCTTTCACTTATTTTTCTTTTATGCATTCAATACAATGGTCAAAATCAAAAAATCTAGTGAATGAAGAATTTCATCCTTTATAAGACGTTGCATTATATCTTTTGAAATATAGCCTAAACGTTTATGCCATAATTTTAAAGAATTCTCATTATCTATGTAAGACCCCAACTTTTTATGAATAAAGATATAATTTCACTAATTATTATTTAGAATAATAAGGTGTTGATTTGATATAATGCTTTAATTATGGGTGAAATGTGTAAATTTTACAAAATAAACAAATTGTCATATAATTTTCATTTGGTCGGGGAATATTCTTTTTATCAAGGAATATATGTACGACGGCGCAATCATTAGTGGACCACAGAACAGAAGAACAGAATAATTGTCGGATATTGAAAGCGATATAAATAACTTTTTATAAAAATAACGGCAAAATTTTACCGTTAACTGTTGAAATACCCGGTGATAAAAGTACAGTAATATACGTGGTTGCACAGTAGCACACGATATTGCACAGTATCTCTGATTATAGATTTTTACGTAAGAAGTCACTCAGTTTCATTTAATAATTGCCACAATAATTGTTGCACAATATCTCATATTATTGATTCAGTTATTGTCACAGTATCATCTGAACAATATTTTATATTATTAAATCAATAATTGACACAACACAATTATTCATATTATTAGTTAGCATTATTGGCAATAAGGATAAATCCTTATCGAAAAGCCCCCTCTTTCCTGAGAATGATCTGGTTGTTAATATTGCGAGCTTATAATATTAATTATGAATAATTATTATGTGGTGGATATTGGTTCAATTTTGATATAAATGAAGGAATTTATCATGAAATATTTGTTAAAAATTTGGTATATTTTTCTATGCAATCACAATTATCTTCTCCGATAAAATATTCATTTTAAATATATTATTATAATATATTATAATTTTTAAATAATATATATATATATATATATATATATATATATATATATATATATATATATATATATATATATATATATATATATATATTAGCCATGCAAGTTTAAATATATTTGTGACGCCCCCAAAATAGGTATACATCACCTATTCTGAGTAGCCAAATACGTGGTACATAATACAAATATAATCTTAAATATACAACATGAGTTGTGAGTTTTGATACAAATATTGTCTTCTAGACAATATTCAAACTCAAAATAAGTCCTCAATAAATTTATTAACATACTATTTTATAGAATAGTGAGGACTACTAATGCTATCATCTGGACCGTCACTCCGTTCCCCGACTAGTCCCTGTTACGTTCTCATTTCCTGAAGAGAACAATGAAAGTAAAAGGGTGAGCTCAACTAGCCCGGTAAGAAATATTATGATTAAGATAATGTAGAATAAATTATCGTTACCCTTTAACAGTGTTAAACTGATACAATATAACAAACATCAAGTTTAACTGCAGTGGAATAAGCAATCCATTAGAAGAGTCAAGTAGAGAATAAAATCTACTATCTTCTATGATTCAAAAGGTTTTCATCACTTTTATCGCTGAGACTCAGCTCAATAAATAATTCACATCATCCCTGCACTACGGCCAAGGATATTCATTAGTATCACAACCACAAATTATCCATGCACTACGGGTCAATGATATTCGTATATTCATCAATTGTCATGATCATGCCAACAACTGTCCATCAATACACTACGGGCCAATGAGGACTTTTACCACATCATTTGTAACATTATCATGATTATACCGAATAATCCCTGGTCATAATCATACCAAGTCCATCTAGGCACTACAGGCCATAGATGACTTTTAACATAATATAAACATGAGAATGATGACAATGATATACGAATTCAATAAAACAAGTTCAAAAATTAATTTATCAAAGAACCAATAACGTCCAAATTGTCAACATAATACTGCTTTGTGGAGTAAAATTCAATAATGCTCAGAAGAATATTTCCATGAAAAGATACTGGATGAAGCGCAAATATCAAAGATATTCCACTAATTTCATGGAGTATAAAAGCCAAAACTTTAACCAACTGAGTATAATAAAGAATGAAATAACAAAAGAAATCACCAGGCATGCGATAGACCACACAGACAGGTTATTCCAACAGAATAATAAATAACGGAACCAGGTCATACGTAAACGCACAGACATGATATTCTAATAGAATAATAAATAACGAAAACAGGTCATGCGTAAACGCGCAGACACGATATTCCAACAGAATAATAAATAATGGAACCAGGTCATGCATAAACGCACAGATAGGATGTTCCAACAAAATAATAAAGAATTGAATAAAAGAAGAATTTCACTATGTATGCGGTACTTCGCATAGACATGTTATTCCAACATAATAATAAAGAATGGAATAACAGAAGAATTTCACCAAGTATAGGGTAGTCCGCGTATATAGATTATTCCAACAGAATAATAAAGAATGGAATAACAGAAGTTTTTTTCATGAATACAAAAGAAATAATACCCCTTACCTTAGAAAACACTGGATATAGAAGTAGTGAAGTAACATAATACTTTTCTTCTTTCTCTCTATAGTTTCTCTCTCTAGAGTTTTAGTGAATTCGTAAGAAATAATAAAGGAATGAGCTTCTATTTATAGGAGAATGGACTGAATAGTAACTAATTCATGAATGGTCCAGATTGATTTACTTTTAAACGGACGGTCCATATTGATTTACTATGAAGTATTAATAAAATATTCTAATAAAACAAAATTTTTTAAATAAAATATAATATATTCTATTTATAATCTAATAAAACGAAGAACTTTATAAAAGTATTCTGTTTTATATAAAAAGATTTTACTATGCAAATACTATACAGACACTATGCAAACATGCACTATGAATAATAGAATATTATATATTCTATTTATAGTCTAATAAAATAAATAACTTTATAAAAGTATTCTGTTTTATATAAAAGGATTTTACTATGCAAAAACTATGCAAAAACTATGCATAATAAAATATAATATATTCTATTTATAATCAAATAAAACAAAACTTTATAAAAAGTTTTCTGTTTTATTACATTTATAATAATAATAAAACAAAACTTATCACCTTTATTATAATTCACAATATTAATCGACCAGGTCGTTCCCAGGAAAGAGGGGCTTCCCAATAAGGATTTCTCCCTATTGGCGCGCAATTAGGTGACCAAACCTCTCCTTGGCAGAACTTTTAGACATCGTTAATATTGCAAATAATAATATTCATAACTTTGTTATCTCAATTATTGATTTAATAATATATAAAATATCGACAATAATTGAATCAAATAACATGAGATACTATGTAACAATTACTGTAGCAATAATTGAACAAAACTGAGTGACTTCTCACGTAAGCATCAATAATCAATACCGTGTGCTACTATGCAACCACGCGTATTACTGTACTTTTAATATCGGGTATTTCAACAATTAACGGTAAAACTTCTGCCGTTATTTTCATAAAAATATTTTTATCGTTTTCTCAATTAGACAATAATTCCATTGTGGGGTCCACCAATGATTGTGACATCGTACGAATATTCCTTGTTAAAACGAATATTTCTCGACCAATCGAATATTATATAACAACTTGCGTACTTTGCAAAATTTATAAATATTACCCACAACTATAACATTTTATCAAGTTCACTCCATAATATTAAAAAAATAATATTTATAGAAAATTTATTTTTATTTCTAAAGGTTGGGGTCTTACAACCTCCCCTTCTTATGAAATTTTGCCCTCAAAATTAGGATACGTACCTGGTATATCGAAGAGGTAAGGATACCTTGATTTCATTTTAGATTCTAACTCCCTAGTCATTTCCTCAACATCGTGGTTTCTCCACAAAACTTTGACTTGAGGTATAACCTTGGAGCGTAGAATATGTTCCTTCTTATCCACGATTTGAACAAGAACATCTTCATACGTTAAATCTTCTGCTATTTCGTCCGGTTCTAACTCAATAATGTGATTTGGGTCTTCCACATATTTACGTAACATGGATATGTGAAAAATATTATGAACACGAGACATACTTGGCGATAAAGCGAGTCTATAGGCCACAGTTCCTACTCGATCGAGGATTAAAAATGGGCCAATGAATCTAGGATTGAGCTTTCCTCTCTTTCCAAATCTCATAACTCTTTTCTATGGAGCAACATGTAACAACACATGATCTCCAATATCGAATTTCACGTCCTTTCGATGAAGATCAGCATAACTCTTTTGTCGATCTTGTAAGGTTTTTATACGTTGTCGGATCATTTGAATCTTTTCCGTAGTCATACGTACCAACTCCGGTCCCAACAACGTTGCTTCACCCACCTCATCCCAGCATACTAGAGAACGACACTTTCTTCCTTACAACACCTTAAATGGAGTCATGCCATACTTGCTTGATAACTGTTGTTGTAGAAAAACTCCACCAATGGTAAGAACTTATTCCAACTTCCCTTGAAGTCAAGGACACAGAGTCTTAATAAATCTTCCAGAGTTTGAATAGTCCTCTTTGATTGTCCGTCCGCCTAAGGATGATATGCCGAACTAAATCGTAAATCCGTGCCCATAGCTTTTTGCAAACTAACCCAAAATCGTGAAGTGAATCTTGGGTTTCGATCAGAAACTATGGATACTGGCATACCGTGCAGTCTTACAATCTCGTTTATGTATATACAAGTAAGACGTTCAAGTGTATAAGTTTCTCGTATTGGTAAGAAATGAGCAGACTTGGTCAATCTATCAACAATGATCCAAATTTCATATATGCCTTGAGAAACCTTGGGAAGACTAGTAACGAAATCCATGGTAATGTGCTCCCACTTCTATTCTGGAATTTCAAGTGGTTGCAATGGACCTTTTGGTACTTGATGCTCTGCCTTGACTCGTTGATAAGTTAGACACCTTGAGATAAACAGTGCTATCTCTCTCTTCATATTGTTCCACCAAAATGTATGACGAAGATCACAATACATTTTGGTACTTCCAGGATTGATTACAAAGGGTGTGTTGTGCGCCTCCATCATGATTTTATACTTTAAATCAGGGTCATTAGGAACACAAAGTCTGGAGTTGACTCGAAGTATTCCTTCTTCATCGATTCTTGTTTCTAGCATAACACCTTCTTGCACCTTCTTCCTCATACGCATCAGCTCCAGGTCTGTAGCTTGAGTAACTTTAACTTTATCGATTAAAGTCGGTTCTACTCGTATATTCGCCATCATCACATGGGTCCCTGGAGTCTTTAACTCTATCTCCATCCTTTGTAAGTCATACAAAATGGGCCTTTGCGTTGACAATATTGCACTCGCACCCGCATATGATCTTCTACTCAATGCGTCAGCTACCACGTTCACTTTTCTAGGGTGGTATTGGATGGTATGATCATAATCTTTCAACAGTTCAAGCAAAAGTCGTTGTCGCATATTGAGTTCATTTTGAGTGAAGAAATATTTGAGGCTTTTATGATCCGTAAAGATCTCTACTTTCTCCCCATACAAGTAATGCCTCCAAATCTTTAGTGCAAAAACGACTGCTGCCAACTCTAGATCATGAGTAGGATAATTCCTCTCATATTCTATGAGTTGCTGAGAGGCATAGGCTATGACTTTCCCATGTTGCATGAGAACACATCCTAACCATTTGCACGAAGCATCACTATAGATGACAAATCCCTCCGAGCCAGATGGTATTGTCAGAACAGGTGCTGAAATGAGTCTCCTCTTGAGTTCTTGAAAACTCTTCTCACATTCCTCGCTCTAACCAAATTTTGTATCTTTTTGAGTCAGCTGAGTTAGTGGAGTAGCGATTCGAGAAAATCCTTCCACGAATCTCCGATAATAACTAGCTAAACCGAGAAAGCTACGTACTTCGGTCACTGATTTAGGTTACTCCCAGCTTTGAATTGCTTTAATCTTTGCAGGGTCAACAGATATTCTATGACTTGATACTACGTGCCCAAGGAATGCTACTTCCTCAATCCAGAACTCGCATTTCTTCAATTTGGCATAAAGCTTGTTTTCACGAAGCTTTTGGAGTATCAGCCTCAAGTGTTACTTATGATCTTCACGTCTTTTGGAATAAATAAGGATGTCATCAATAAAGACGACCACAAAATGATCTAAATATTCCTTGAATACTCGGTTCATCATATCCATGAAGGCAGTAGGAGCATTAGTCAATCCAAAAGATATGACTAGGAATTCATAATGCCCGTACCGAGTTTTGAAAGTCGTCTTTGGAATGACATCGGTTCTAATCTTCAATTGGTGATATTCGAAACGAAGATCAATCTTTGAAAAGAATTTGGCTCCTTGTAACTGGTCAAACAGGTCATCAATACGCGGCAATGGGTATCTATTTTTGATAGTGACATGGTTCAACTCCCGATAATCAATACAAAGTCGCATACTCCCATCTTTCTTCTTTACGAATAAAACAGGAGCACCCCAAGGAGAAGTACTAGGACGAATAAAGCCAATGTCTAACAATTCCTGCAGTTGGATCTTTAACTCCTGAAGTTCAATAGGAGCCATTCGATATGGGGCTTTGGAAATGAGTTTTGTACCGGGTTCAAGGTCAATACAAAATTCAATTTCACGCTCTGGGGGTAGGCCAGGAAGTTCTTCAAGGAATACGTCAGGAAATTTATTAACAATAGAAATTTCATTCAAAACTGACGTATTTTTGTTTAGATCCGTGACATGAGCTAAGAAAGCTTGACATTCGTTTTTCAATAAACAAATAGCTTTATGGCTTGAGATGACAGTGATTGATTTTAATGGTTTGGTTGTTTGAATCCGCATAATAGGTTGGTTAGGATATGAAAGCTAACAACCATACGAAAACAATCAATTTTTGTATGATGAGTAGTTAACCAATCAATCCCTAGAATCACATCAAATGCAAGTATTTTTAATAAAATAAGATCGACAGGTAATGTGAGGGAACCTATTTGAACCAACAAGACTTATAAATAGTGGATGTAATGAAAGTTTCTCCCAACGGAGTTTCAACAGATAAGTCAAAGTCTAATTTCTTTAGAGTCAAATTTAAACGTTGAGCGCAAGTAGGAGAAATAAAAGAATGGGTAGAACCGGTATCAAATAAGGTATAGACTTCGTTAGAGTTTATGATAAGCTTACCCGTGATGACCTCGTTCGGGTTCCTTGCTTTCTTGGAGGTCACACCAAACGCTCTCCCTTGAACTACCGGTTTTGACTTTTCTGGGACGGCCTTTGGTGCCTCCATCCCAGCTGAACTTGCCTTCCCTGAATGAAAAAATCAAGCTAGGTGACCTTCTCTTCCACAATTGTAACACGTTTTGGACTGCTGCGCACAGTTTGGACTGATATGTCCCTCCCCCTACGTATTTGATGTATATGATAGGTGCTCGTTCTCCTTCCTTAACAACGGGTGCTGGTGCTGATGTCTTTCCATCATTGTTGAATCTCCTATTCTTGAAATGTCTATTCTTATTATTTTGGCCCTGATTACCACCGAAGTGGTTATCATTTCTGGCCTGTTGATTCCCTCCACGCTTGTTGTCACCGCTTTGATGACTGCTCTCACTGGTATTATCATTTTGCCGGCTGCTATCTTTTGGTTGGGTTGACTCATTATCACACTCCAATAACAAAGCCCTATTAACAACATCTGAATACAAACATAGTTTATGAGAGATAAGATATTGACTTATCTCAGGTTTCAAACCTCTTAGAAACATTCGCGTCATTTCTCCTCATTATCAACTAAATGGGACGCAAATCGGGACAACTCGGCAAACTTAGCTTTGTACTGCGACACGGTCATATTGTTTTGCTCCATCTTGATGAACTCTACCTCTTTCGCGTGACGAATACTTTCGGGAAAGTACTTGTCGTTGAACAATTCTTGGAACTTCTCCCAAGTCATACTCAGTGCGGCAGGTTGAGTACACTTTACAGATTCCCACCAGTAATCTGCCTCTACTCGCAACATGAAGGTGGCAAAGGGAACCTTTTGCTCCTCGAAGCATCCCAAGACATCAAATATCTTGCAGATTTGCTTTATCCACGTCTCCGCCTTAAGTGGCTTTGGCTCTCCAAAAAACTCTGGTGGTCCCAGTTCCTTGAACTGCTTAGCGGTGACCGTCCGAGAATTGCCAGTGTTTCCACCTGCATTTTGGACAGGAGTCACTCTTGCCCAATGTTTCATGAATTTCATAAAGCCTCTGAACATTCCATCGCTCATCATCTGGTCAGTGTTGTTGTTTGCCTGAGGATTGTCGCCTTTCTGATGCACATTATCCTTATTATTGATATGTGGAGACTTAACGGTCTCTTGTGCTCCATTGATGTTCTCAACATTATCGAATGTCATTTTCAAATACTGCCACAAAATAAAGGTTAATTAACATATCATATATTATCCCTATACTCTGACCGACTAATTAAATACCAAATAAACTTAGGTAGGCCATATTAGCGAAAGAATTCCCCGTCTCTCCCCTCCTAGTTCTTATCTCATATTTCAGTCAGAGATCATATCCCTAAGCTCTAATACCAACTGTGACGCCCCCAAAATAGGTATACATCACCTATTCTGAGTCGTCAAATATATGGTACAGAATACAAATACAATATTAAATATACAACATGAGCTGTGAGTATTAATACAAATATTGTCTTCTAGATAGTATTCAAACTCAAAATAAGTCCTCAATACATTTATTAACACACTATTTCATAGAATAGTGAGGACTACTAATGCTATCATCTAGACCGTCACTCCATTCCCTGACTAGTCCCTGTTATGTTCTCATTTCCTAAAGAGAACAATGAAAGTAAAAGAGTGAGCTCAACTAGCCCAGTAAGAAATATTATGACTAAGATAATGCAGAATAAATTATCGTTAGCCTTTAATAGTGTTAAACGGATACAATATAACAAACATCAAAGTTAACTGCAATGGAATAAGCAATCCATTAGAAGAGTCAAGTAGAGAATAAAATCTACTATCTTCTATGATTCAAAAGGTTTTTCATCGCTTTTATCGCTGAGACTCAACTCAATAAATAATTCACATCATCCCTGCACTACGGCCAAGGATATTCATTAGTATCACAACCACAAATTATCCATGCACTATGGGCCAATGATATTCGTGTATTCATCAATGGTCATGATCATTCCAACAACTGTCCATCAATGCACTACGGGCCAATGAGGACTTTTACCACATCATTTGTAACATTACGGTCATGATTATACCGAATAATCCCAGGTCATAATCATACCAAGTCCATCTATACACTACAGGCCACAGATGACTTTCAACATAATATAAACATGAGAATGATGACAATGATATAAGAATTCAATAAAATAAGTTCAAGAATTAATTTATCCAGGAACCAATAACGTCCAAATTGTCAACATGATACTGTTTTGTGGAGTAAAATTCAAGTATGCTCAGAAGAATATTTCCATGAAAAGATACTGGATGAAGCGCAAATATTCAGGATATTCTACTAATTTCACGGAATATAGAAGCCAAAACTTTAACCAACTGAGTATAATAAAGAATGGAATAACAAAAGAAATCACCAAGCATGCGATAGACCGCACAGACAGGTTATTCCAACAGAATAATAAATAACAGAACCAGGTCATGCGTAAACGCACAGACAAGATATTCCAACAGAATAATAAATAACGGAACAAGGTCATGCGTAAATGCACAGACATGATATTCCAACAGAATAATAAATAATGGAACCAGGTCATGCATAAATGCACAGACAGGATGTTCCAATAGAATAATAAAGAATGGAATAACAGAAGAATTTCACCATGTATTCGGTACTTCGCATAGACATGTTATTCCAACATAATAAAGAATGGAATAACAAAAGAATTTCACCAAGTATACAGTAGTCCGCATATACAGGTTATTCCAACAGAATAATAAAGAATGGAATAACAGAAGTTCTCTTCATGAATACAAAAGAAATAATACCCCTTACCTTAGAAGAAACTGAATATAGGAGTAGTGAAGTAGTAGAATACTTTCTTCTTTTTCTCTATAGTTTCTCTCTCTAGAGTTTCAGTGAATTCGTAAGAAATAATGAAGGAATGAGATTCTATTTATAGGAGAATGGACTGAATAGTAACTAATTCATGAACGATCCAGATTGATTTACTTTTAAACGGACGGTCCATATTGATTTACTATGCAGTATTAATAAAATATTCTAATAAAATAAAATATTTTAAATAAAATATAATATATTCTATTTATAATCTAATAAAATGAATAACTTTATAAAAGTATTATGTTTTATATAAAAAGATTTTACTATACAAACACTATACATAATAGAATATTATATATTATATTTATAGTCTAATAAAAAAATAACTTTATAAAAGTATTCTATTTTATATAAAAAGATTTTACTATGCAAACACTATTCAAATACTATGCGTAATAAAATATAATATATTCTACTTATAATCAAATTAAACAAAACTTTATAAAAAAAATTTGTTTTATATAAAGTTTTTTCTGTTTTATTACATTTATAATAATAATAAAACAAAACTTATCATCTTTATTATAATTCACAATATTAGTCGAACGGGTCATTCCCAGGAAAGAGGAGGCTTTCCAATAATGATTTTTCCCTATTGGCGCGCAATTAGGTGACCAAACCTCTCATTGACAGAACTTCTAGACATCGTTAATATTGCAAATAATAATATTGATAACTTTGTTATCTCAATTATTGATTTAATAATATATAAAATATCGACAATAATTGAATCAAATAACATGAGATACTATGCAATAATTACTATAGCAATAATTGAACAAAACTGAGTGACTTCTCACGTAAGCATCAATAATCAATACTGTGTGCTACTATGCAACCACACGTATTACTGTACTTTTAACACTGGGTGTTTCAACAGTTAATGGTAAAACTTTCGCCGTTATTTTCATAAAAATATTTTTGTCGTTTTCTCAATCCGACAATAATTCCATTGTGGGGTCCACAAATGATTGTGTCATCGTACGAATATTCCCTGTTAAAACGAATATTCCCCGACCAATCTAATATTATATAACAACTTGCGTACTTTGCAAAATTTATAAATATTATCCACAACTATAACATTATATCAAGTTCACTCCATAATATTAAAAAATGATATTTATAGAAAATTCATTTTTATTCCTAAAAGTTGGGGTCTTACAATATTATTTAAATACATTAAATATATTATTATAATACATTATCTATGAATGTTTATCCTTCATATTTGATGTCTTGGGATGCACTGAAGAGCAAAAGGTTCCCTTCATCACCTTTATGTTACGTGGAGAGGCAAATTACTGGAGAAAATCTGTAAAACGTACTCATCTGTCCGCACTTAAGATGTATTGGTAGAAGTTCCAAGAATTGTTCAACAACAAGTACTCCACACCCATCCATTAATAAAGAAAGGACAGAGAGAGGGCAGCCATGGATGAGGGGGAAAAGAGAAGAGAGGAAAAAGAAAGAAGAGGAAGAAGAGAAAGAAGAAACCATAGGTTTTCTCCCTCACTCTCACCCAAAACCCTAAAGAAAGTTTGAGAGCTTAAGGGGGAAAGAAATGAGGGAGGCCATGGTTGGAGGGGCTAAGAAGGAGAAGATCTAGTAAGCTAAACTACTATGAAAGATCGTCCATCATCCAAGCATAGAAGGTTTAAAAGTTCTCTAACCTAACTTGTAATTTTCTTGGTTTATAGTATGTTTTGTTTGGTTATAGTAATAGTTTGATGAAATTAATCATGGATCATGGTAGATCCTTTAGTATAAGAAGTATTAGGATGTATTATGTTGATTTATGATGGATAATGTTTGATTAACTAAGAGATCACTGTTTGATTAACTAAGAGATCATTGAAGTTTTCTTTGAAATCAAAAAGGATAGAAAAACTGATTTTCTAGAAAATGAAACATGAAATTCGAACAATCATATCTCTCATTCTATTTTGTATTTTTGAGTGTGGTCAATTTTTTGGAGTTAGATCTATATGAGTTTTCTAACATCTCCAAGTGGAATCACTGAAAAATTTCTTATAGATTTTTGTTTGGACCGTTTTTAGCAAAGTAGGCAAAATCTGGAAATACCGAAAAATAAATTGTCCAAAACTTTGCAGGGGAATTTTCGGCCATTTAATTATTGAAATAAATTCTGGCATTTTGTGACATGAAAGTATATGATATAAAGTAGCTCATGTCAAAAGATGATCTTATTCTGACATATATTGATTTTGTTATGACAATTTCAATTTTTTGGGTTTTTCCGACGAAAACTGCTATAACTGGAGTTCTATAACTTCCAGATGGTCACGAAATTTAAACTGGAAGTTCATGTTAATATGTGTAAGATTTGAGAATTTTTTAAGTTGAGCATGATATAGCTAACTTTCCTAAGTTACGAACTAAAACAGATTTTTGAAAAATACTTAAGGAAAATAAAAAATTCCAGGAAAATTATTTTGTAACTAAAATATTATATATTGAAGTTTTTCCAGGAGATAGGAAAATAATAATTTGATTAGGTATTTTTAATACCTATGAATGTATTAAGAATAAATAAAAAATTAAGTTATATTAAATCATAAAATTCTATATTTATAGCAAGAAAAACAAATGTTTAAGGTCAACTGATCGCTCGACATCTATAGTTACTATATTGTTTCAAAAATGCTAGCTATTTGGTATTTTGGTTTGTTATTCGAAAATTGATTCAATGGCTTCACAAATGTTGATCCGTTCAAAGAAAATATTTAACTCTTTTATGCATTGTTTATTGTATTCTATTACTTGCTGAGCAATTGAATGCTCATTCTTGCTTTGGAATTAAATGTTTTCAGTGAAACATGAACAGCATAGAAGGATCTGGCAAAGACAAGGGAAATGAGAAAGTGAATGAGTAACTGAAGACAGTTATTTGTTTTAACTAAGTGGTTTGTAATAATAATATAATATCTATCATGTAATAATGTATTTAAAGGTTATCGTACCTGGGTAGCAAACTCTGATGTAATATTTCTAAGTATTTTATACAGTCAAGAAGGTTGAATGAATGGTATCGTGTAACACTAAGTACAGATTTCAGGTACCCGAATTTGGAGGCGTTACAATAATTATTGGTGCAACTCACCCAAGTTATATTTATTCTCATACTAGAGATAAACGACTATATATTTATACTTTTGACAAAAATTAATCATGTACTTTGCATGTTTATTAAGGTTGATATAATAATTACATTATATAAGATATTTGAGCTACTTTAATACCCTAAATCAATCAATCGAAGGCCATTTAAGAGAAAGGGACAACGCACATTTGGAATTTACATTATATAAGATATTTGAGCCTACTCTAACACCCTAAATCAGACAAAGGCCATTTGAGAGAATTGGGACTAGGCACATTTGGAGGAAAATTAGGCTTTTGATTGAGAGAAATGAGCTAAGCGAATATGGATGAAAAACTAGGGTCTCGGTAGAGAGAAAGGGACTACGAGAAAAAACTAGGGTTTTCATAGATTATTCTGGTGTAGTCAATATTTGTGAGAATAATTGTTTAAGTAAGCGAGATTTGGTGAAATCAACTTACTTTTATGGATTAGAGGCTTTGATATAAAATATCAAGGACAAGAGTTAATTTGTCACACTACTACATGGAATGACTCACTTATTTCACTTTCAGTTTATACATCAATATGCATGTATGTATATATATATACACACACACACACATACACACACAAACATATATGCAATATATATTTTTATGCTCGATGATAATTTAAAAAGTTGTTAATACATTTGATCATATGTATGTGCTACCATATAGAGCTAGTAAGATAGTGAAAAATGAGGACAACTATAAAGATTGTGAAGAGAGAAGAAGTTGGATTCTTTTGAAATCGACTTTAAGGGGCTTATAAATGAAAAAAAATATAAGTCACATATACAAGAGTCATTTTGCTAAAGGCCCAAAACCAATCGATGAGGTGAGTTTCATAGAGTTTAGTGGGCCTAGCTTGCGCTTAGCTAGGAAACTAAATCACAATTTTAGTTGAGGTTGAGCGATCTTGGGCCCAACTACTAAATTCAATCGACAATCCTAACCCTAGATATATTTTTCAGCTATAAAAACTCCTATTCTAGTATCTTTCCTCTTTGCCTCTTTAGTCTCTCAAGTTCTCGATTCTTAAGCCCTAGCCACTACAACAAAGTAGCTTAATTATGTTGCTGCTTTTGGTCGTTGAGAAGCATTTTTCATGTAATGAACTATCGCGATGTACCACCATCTATTAGCATCAGGTAAGAATTTATTTCTCTTTAATTCTATATTAATCTCTTAGTTGTTTTTTCATTTTCTATACATTTCTATCTCTCCCATTTTCATCTCTAATAAAAACTCTAATAATGGTAGGTTTTACTCTTATCATGTTCTTCCTTAAGAATGACGAACTATTTCTTGTGAGTTTAACAATTTTTTATTTTATTTGTTTACAATCCTAAATGACTTGTCGATCTAATGTATTGAAAGTTTTTCTCTAGGCCGATTTAGATTTAACTTGTCTCGACTATATTATATTAGTGTGGATATTGAAAATAGTATACATTACATTTTAATTGTTAATAGTTAGATCTTTTCTTTAAAAATAAAATTTTAAATTAGCAAATGACTCATTTCCTTAATAAGGAATTTAGTAGTAAACGATATTGTAATTTTTAAATATTTTTTATCAATATTAAAAAGTTAATTTTGGTCTTTTAATTCGAAACGGAAGGAGTATATTAATTTGTCGGCTTGTTTATGTGAAAATTAATTTCTTAATATACATTTTTCCATTAAGACTACATATTAGTAAGTTCGCTTCTTCTATTCTGCTATGTCTAGCTAAAACATAAATATCTTTTACCATAACATAGTATTATTTACTAACCAAATCTTCATAATTGGACACACACATATATGTTCCTCCTTTCATTCTCCAACCTCTTCCTTCCTTTATCTTACTGTCTTTCATGATGGTGCATAACGGCTTTTTACATATGTGTGTCTGTTTGTGTGTTGGTGGTGTATATGATAATCATATAATAATTTGACCATATATAGAAATATTATATTTTAATGCCCTTTAAACCCGTTGGCTTGTATATAAATTTAATTCAATACGTATATGGAAGTTTGTAAGATTTAGAGGTGTAAGATCCATCCAACAACTTCACTATTTTAACCCTTTAACCATCTCTAGTAAATCTATATATTTCTCCATATGTCAATATATTTATCCATAGTGACCTATTTCATATTTAACAGGGCATGATCGATGTTCATGGCATTTCAATATTACAAATAATGTTGCTGATTTTAAAGGTAAAATGTTGTCACACACTAATATATATTGTTCATATTTTCAAAACATTTCTTAACCTTTTAACTAATCTAACCTTAATACAAAAAAAAAAAAAAAGTGGGCAACAATAAGCTTAACACATTATGTAGAACACAAATAATAACTGTCCATGATTATCCTTTATACAATGTATGCTAATTTCTCTAAGAATATAATTTAAACTAGTAACAATGAGCCCAAATAGTTAAGGAATCTTCTACTGTGTTTTCCTCCCTGTTGATATAATTAGGTAATTAATTTTCCATATGGAACATAGAAAAATAGAAATTTTTGAGAAGCCCAGCTGATGTCACAAATAAGCTAAGTGAGATAAAGAGCTTTACATTTAATCTTGAACCAAAAAATTCCAAACAATGTGTGCCGACGTCAAAGAGCTATGAATAAATAAAGGTTCCATAAAGTCTCAAGTAGGATATGCACAACATCATATAGGCACAATTTGGATACTTAAACCTAATTAAGATGATTCTAAGATACTTATTTTTAAGATGATTCTAAGATACTTATTTTAAAGCCTTGTTTCATAACACAGGTCAGCCAAAAAACTTCGATGGAGAAAGTTGGGAGACTAATATACAAAAAAAGGAAAGAACAAGATGCTGATACTCGAGATGATTCTTCAGTGGAGAAGAAACCAAGAATTGTTTGGAATGATGGTATACATAAAAAGTTCATGGATGCCATTGAACAAATTGGCTATGAAAGTAAGGATTTTTTTTTAAAAAATGATTTATTTAAGACTCCCAATTTCTTTATCAAAATGTTATTTTTTTTAATTCTTTTATTAGTTTTTTAAATTTTTTATGCATTTTTTACTTGAATAGATACAGAGGTTGTTCCCAAGAAAATAGTTGAAATTATGAATGTCCTAGGATTGACAAGGGAAAAAATTGCTAGCCATTTGCAAGTTTCTTCTTATTCATATTTTTAATTTGTAATTTTTGTAATTAAATTTGTGTGTTATGTATATGAATTTTGTTGGAGTGAATTGAAAAGGAAGAAAAGTTAAAATTTTTATTTTTATCTTAAAGAATTAATAACATAATAGTGCGATAAAATTATGTGCATGTGAACTATTATATATTGACTAGAAAATTTGTGACATTAATATATATATATATAGGAAAAAATGTATATACACAGTTGTGTATTACACAGTAGACTATAGAGGCAGTTTTTTGTGCTATAGCGACGGTTTCATCCGTCGTCATAGCTATTCTGGGCTATAGCGACAGTTTACCGTCGCTATAGCCCAAAAAATCTATAGCCATAGACCTACTGTGTAATACACAGCTGTGTATATACATATAGCCCATATATATATATATATATATATATATATATATATATATATATATATGGGCAATGATTCATAGCATGTATTTACTATGGATCAAAAACTGGCAAATATCATCTCTACCGTCTATTAGAATTATAAACGGATGGGATTTAAAAATAAATATCAATGTCGGCTTGGATGTCTAGCGGATGGTATTAAAATATGTATATGGATTTTGTTTGGATTTAAAAATAAATATCAAGTGCAAGTTTTTTATAAGCTCTCTCAATAACTTTCTCCTCAATCGTATAATGTTCATGCAATAAGAAAGAATCACTGTATTAGTGCATAAAATTTATGTATAGGCAAGGATGCATTCAAGGATATAACATAACCTCAGTGCAGAAACGCAAAACTTGAACTTCTTTCTTTTGCCCAATCTTGTAAGCACGGTCCTGAGCTTGTAAATCAACTTGCAGGTTCCTGCAATGTGAAAATAGGATTCACCAGAGTTATATAACACATACAATATTCTAACATCATAAATTATGAAGCAAATAAAAAAATCTCACCATCACTCTCTGATAGAATATATGTGATTATTCTCATTATTATTGTAAATATTTTAGGATATTATTCTGTTGTAAAATCATACCGTTTCCTTATTCTTAGCCTAACTTGTAGGCATAATATTTGTTTATACTTTGTATATATTACCAAAGGATGAATGAGAAAAGATCAGGGAATTATATTCTTTTATGATATCAGAGCCTTAGTTTTCTTCCTCCCTACCTTTTGCCATCTTCTTCTTCACTGTATCAATGGCAGACTCAAAACTTCATCCCGCCACCACCGTCACCAATATCAAAACAACCATCCCCATCACTCTCGATCTCGAAAGCAGCCAATACAACAACTGGGAAACTCTCTTCAAGCTCCATGCCCGCGCCAACCTCGTCCTTGACCACCTCATCCCTCCTACGGAAGTTGTCGCCGTCAAAACGGATGCCGAAACAGCGACTTGGCAGAGGATCGATGCCATTATCACGCAATAGATTTATAGCACAGTTTCTTTGGATATTCTCAACACTATCATTGATCCGAATGATACAGCAAAAGATGCTTGGAACCGTGTAGCAGATTTGTTCCAAGACAACAAGAATACGAGGGTCGTTCACCTTGAAACCCAATTCACCAACACTCACCTTCAAGACTTTCCCAATGTTACTGCATATTGCCAGCGACTTAAAGTGTTGACTAATCAATTGGCCAACGTGGGAGCTAAAGTATCCGACGAGCGCATGGTTCTCAAAATGATTCGTGGCTTGACAGAAGCTTATGCGGGGTTCTTCACCATCATTCAACACCGCAGTCCTCTTCCGACCTTTGCACAAGCCCGTTCGATGCTTTCATTAGAAGAGGAAAGCATGATACAACGTGCCGCTCTTGAATCAGGTTCGGATTCCGCTTTGCTTATGCATTCAACTAATGATAATATCTCTGGTGGCAATAATTCCAAACAACAGTAAGCAAATGCAAATGGGCATAATAATTCCGGTAGCCGAAATTATGGTGGTCGTGGTGGGCGGCGCGGCCACTACCGCGATGGTTGTGGTGGCCTTAGTGGAAACCGTGGTGGATCTCATGACGGGGGATATCATCGACCTTCAGCACCGTCATGGCCGCAACAATGGGCTTCCATGCCTCCTTGGGCTCCCTGGTCACCTTCCACTTGGGCTAGCCCACCTTGCCCATTTCCCACTACAGGGCAGATCCGTCAATCATCTACAAAAGGAGTTCTTGGACCTCAACCTTCCCAAGCCCACTACGTGGCAACAGCCCCAAGTGTGAACTACGAACCTACAGACATTGATGCGGCTATGCACACTCTCTCCCTCCATCAACCGGATGACAAATCACGGTACTCTCTCGACTTATTTTAATTTGAGCAAACATAATGGCATTATTGTTGGTAATAGTCATACAATTCCGATTCTTGGTTATGGAAGTGCCTCACTAACCCAAACAAATCCACCTTTGACGCTTAAAAATGTGTTGCATGCACCTAAACTTATTAAAAACCTCATCTCAGTTCGTCAATTTACTAATGATAATATGGTGTCTGTTGAATTTGACCCATTTGGATTTTCTGTGAAGGATTTACAGACGGGGAAACACCTACTGAGATGTGATAGCTCAGGTGATCTTTATCCTTTCACCAAACTTCGGGGCACACCACCTTCAGCTCTACCTTCTGCTTTTCCTGTTCTTTCTTTTGATTTGTGGCATTCTCGTTTAGGGCACCCTGGAAGTGCCGTTTTGAATTCTCTTCGTAGTAGAAATTTTATTAAATATAATAAGGCTCGCAATTCTTTTTGTGAATCTTGTCCTCTTGGAAAACACATTAAGTTACCATTTAATGATTCTCGTTCTTTTACTATTATGCCATTTGATATAATTCACAGTGACTTATGGACATCTCCTATATTAAGTTCATCCGGTCATCGTTACTATGCTCTTTTTCTTGATAATTATAGTAATTTCTTGTGGACTTTTCCTATTTCCAGAAAATCACAAGTTTATTCCATTTTTTTTTATCATTTAGAGCATATATCAAAACTCAATTAGAAAAAGAAATTAAATAATTTCAATGTGATAATGGCCGTGAGTATGACAATGGTTCCTTTCGGAAATTTTGTGAATTAAATGGTATGTATTTTCGCTTCTCCTGTCCCCACACCTCTCCTCAAAATGGTAAAGCCGAACGAAAAATAAAAACTATCAATAACATGGTTCGTACTTTACTTGCTCATGCTTCCATGCCACCCTCCTTTTGGCTTCATGCTCTCGAAATGGCAACGTACCTTCTAAATATTCTTCCTTCTAAGACATTACGCTACTACTCTCCTACTCAAATTCTTTATGGAAAAACTCCAGATTATACCCATCTTCGAGTTTTTGGATGTTTGTGTTACCCTTTATTTCCTTCCACCACCATCAATAAATTACAAGCCCATTCGACTCCATGTATCTTCTTAGGCTATCCGTCAAACTATCGGGGTTATAAATGCTATGATATTTCGAATCGGAAAATTATTATTTCCCGACATGTTCTTTTTGATGAATCTAAATTTCCTTCTTCGACACTTCATACTCCATCTCCTACCTCCTATGAATTTTTAGATGATGATTTGCATCCCCATATCCTTCATCAATTGCATGCCCTTACCTCATTCGATCTACGGACTCAGTTGTCCACTTCCCCTGCTGAGCCTCCCTCTTCGCCCACACAAACATCCTCCCATTCCTCCCCAGCCCGCGTTGCAACACAACCCCCTCCTCAGCCTACTCGCTCCCCTTTTCCCACTGCCACGCCAATCCCAACATCCATTCACTCCAATCCAATTTCCACTACATCCATTCGCCCTACTCCTCCAGCCCATCGAATGGGAACTAGGAGTCAACATGGTATCCACAAGCCCAATCCTAAATACCATAACTTAAGTGCCCTCTCGACCACTAACTCTATTTCTCCTATACCCCGCAACCTCGTGAGTGCACTTAATGACCAGAATTGGAAATTGGCCATGCAGGATGAATATGATGCTCTTATTCAAAATAAGACGTGGAAATTAGTACCTCGTCCATCTGATATTAATGTTATTCGTTCAATGTGGATTTTTAAACATAAAAAGAAATCTGATGGTTCTTTTGAGAGGCATAAAGCCCGTCTTGTAGGCGATGGCAGGTCTCAAAAAGCTGGAGTGGACTGTGATGAGACGTTCAGCCCGGTTGTTAAACCGGCCACTATTCGTACAGTTTTGAGCATTGCATTATCCAAATCTTAGGCCATTCATCAGTTGGATGTTAAAAATGCGTTTCTTCATGGTAATCTAACTGAAACTGTTTATATGTATCAGCCTTTGGGTTTCAAGGATGCAGTTCATCCTGACTATGTCTGCTTGTTGAAGAAATCACTCTATGGTCTTAAGCAAGCCCCTCGTGCCTGGTATCAACGTTTTGCAGACTATGTGGCTACTATTGGTTTCTCTCACAGTGTGTCCGATCATTCCTTGTTCATCTACAAAAATGGATCTGACATTGGTTATATTTTATTATATGTTGATGATATAATTCTCACATCCTCCTCCGATGCTCTTCGATTATCTATCATATCTCTTCTCAGTTCCGAGTTCGTAATGAAGGATTTGGGACAATTGAGCTATTTTCTGGGTATTGCAGTCACCCGGACTGCCCATGGCCTTTTTCTCTCAGAGACGAAATATGTCGAGGAAATACTTGAAAGAGCTGGTATGACAGGTTGCAAGCCATGTCCCACTCCTGTTGACACAAAGGGAAAACTCAGTGTTTCTACTGGTAAGCCTTATGAGGACCCAACTAAATATCGTCGTCTAGCTGGTGCTTTGCAATATCTTACTTTTACCAGGCCAGATATTAGACCTGGCAATATAGTTGGTTAACTGTTGGGTCAACCCATATTAACTAGAATCAAATGGGTTGGTTAACCATTTTTATTTATTCAGGTTGGTTAAAGTTTGGAACCATATTTATTCAGGTTGGTTATGGTTCCAATCCGGTTAACCATTTTTCGACCCATATTTTGTTCCAAATCAAAAGTTAGGCTCATAAAGATAATAATTGAATTTTAAATCTTAAACATCACATAAACTCATTCTTAATTTGCAATTTTGCATCATCATAATTTAGAATGTTCCCAAGGCACCCACCCCCATCCCCCCACCCCCTTCACCCCTACCCCCACCACCCACCCCCCACAAAAAATATTATATGATTATGTATACACCCCTACCCTACCCCACCCCTACCACTACACCCACCTCACAAAAAAAAATATTATGTGATTATGTATACACCCCTTACCACCCTCACCCCCACCCACCCACCCCACACACTCACCTCACCCACCCTACCCCCACCCACCCCACCCCACCTTCACCTACCCTCACCCCGACCCATGCCCCCCCACCCCCACCTCCACCCACCACCACCACCCACAAAAAAATATTATGTGATTATATATACACCCCACCCACCCCTACCTCTACACCACCCACCTCACCCCCTATCCACCCCCACCCCAACCCCCATCCCACCAAAAAAATATATTATATAATTATGTATACACCCCCCACCCCTACCCCCACCCTCACCCTCACCCCTACCCTCATCCTCACCCCCACCCCTCACCCACCCACCCACCCACAAAAATATATTATGTGATTATGTATACACCCTCTACCCCCACCCCACCCCCTACCCCACCCACCCACCCCCACACCCCCACACCCATCCTTACCCTTAACCCCCACCCACCCACTCACCCACAAAAAAATATTATGTGATTATGTATACACCCCCTACCCCTACCCTCACCCCCACCCACCCCCTACCCCACCCACCCATCTACCCCACCCACCCCCACCTCCATAAAAAAAATATATTGTGATTATGTATACACTCCATCCCCTAGCCCACCCACACCCTACCCCACCTAACCTAACCCTTACCCCACCTACCCCACCCCACACCCACCCCTACCCCTACTCCCTACCCCACCCACCTCCTACCCCACCCCCACCCCCACCCCCACAAAAAAATATTATGTGATTATATATACACCCCTTACTCCCACCCCATCCCACCCCACCCACCACCTACCCACCCTCACCTCCACCAAAAAAATAATATTATGTGATTATGTATACACTCCACCCCACCCACCCCTACCCCTACCCCCTACTCTACCCCTACCCACCCCTACCCTCCACACACCCACGCTACCCCCACCCACCCCCACCCCCACCACTCCCCAAAAAAATTAATATTAAGCGAATATGTATATGCCTTCCACCCTCTACCCCTACCCCTGCCCACCCCTTATATCTGTCTCTCTATCTATAGTATATATTAATTTTATTTTTTAAAAGTTTTGTTTAAAAGTCAAAACATCTTAAAATGGTTAATATGGTTAATATGGTTTTTAACCATAACCATATGGTTCCAACCCACATTATCCATATTAAAAATGGTTAATATGGTTTTAGTTCTTAAATGGTTGGTTAACCATATTTTAAAAACCAAAACCAACCCATAACCATATTTTTCCAGGTCTACCAGATATCTCCTATGCGGTTCAACAGGTATGCTTACATATGCATGATCCGAAAGTCGAGCACATGGATGCTCTCAAGCGTATACTACGCTATATTCACGGAACGATTAATTATGGTTTGCATCTGTATAAGTCTAAACTTGACTCTCTCCTTTCTTATACGGATGCTGATTGGGGTGGCTGTCTTGACACGCGTCGCTCCACCTCTGTTTATTGTCTATTCATCGGTGACAACCTGATTTCATGGTCCTCTAAACGGAAACCCACACTATCTAAATCAAGTGCCGAGGCTGAATATCGTGGGGTTGCCAATGTTGTCTCTGAATCATGCTGGATCCAAAATTTACTCCTGGAACTTCATTGTCCGGTCCACAAGGCAACACTTGTATACTGCGATAATGTGAGTGCGATATACCTCTCCGACAATCCAGTACAACATCAACTCACTAAACATATTGAGATGGACATTCATTTTGTTCGTGAAAAGGTAAAACTTGGCGAAGTGCGTGTCCTTCATGTTCGTCACGTTATCAAATTGCCGACATATTTACCAAAGGGCCCCCGCGCATTCTTTTTGACGACTTTCGGGACAGTTTAAGCGTTCGACAACCTCCTGCTTCGACTGCGGGGGTATGATAGAATATATGTGATTATTCTCATTATTATTGTAAATATTTTTGGATATTATTCTGTTGTAAAATCATACCTGTAAGACCCCAGTTTTTATAAATAAAGATGAATTTTTATAATTATTATTTTTGAATATTATGGAAGAAATTTGATATAATGTTATAGTTGTGGGTAATATTTATAAATTTTGCAAAGTACGCAAGTTGTTATAAAATATTCGTTTGGTCGGGGAATATTCTTTTTGTCGGGGAATATTCGTACGACGGCAAAATTATTGGTGGACCCCACAACAGAATTATTGTCGGATTGAGAAAACGACAAAAATATTTTATTAAAAATAACGGCGGAAGTTTTACCGTTGATACTGTTGAACTACTGGGTAGTAAAAGTACAGTAATACGCGTTGTTGCATAGTAGCACACGGTATTGATTATTGATATTTATGTAAGAAGTCGCTCAGTTTGATTCAATTATTGTCGATTAATAATATGAATTATTATAGCGATAATGGCGTTTTGTTTTATTCGTATTATTAACGTAATAAAACGGAAACATCTTTTTATATAAAACAGAATACTTTATTAAAGTTATTTTATAAATAGAATATATTATATTTTATTATGCATAGTGTTGCATAGTGTTTTGTATAGTGTTGCATAGTGTTTGCATAGTAAAAATCTTTTTATATAAATAGAATATATTATATTTTATTTAAAAGATTTTTCTTTAAATATGGACCGTCAGATTAAAGTAAATCAATCTGGACCGTTCATGGATTAGTTACTATGCATTCCATTTTCCTATAAATAGAAGCTCATTCCTTCATTATTTTCTTACGAATTCATTGAAACTCTAGAGAGAGAAATTATAGAGAGAAGCTATAGGGAGAAAATTATAGAGAGAAAGAAGAAGAGTATTCTGCTACTTCACTACTTCTATATCCAGTTTCTGTTACGGTAAGGGGTGTTATTCTTTCTTCTTGAAGAGAACTTATGTTATTCCATTCTTTGTTGTTCTGTTGGAATAACCTGTAAAAGTGGCATACCCTATACATGACCTGTATACGCGGTATACCCTATACTTGGTGAAATCCTTATGTTATTCCATTCATTATTATTCTGTTGGAATAACCTGTATACGCGGAATACCCTATACTTGGTGACATTCTTCTATCATTCTGTTGGAACATCCTGTCTGTGTGTTTTACACCGGACCTGGTTCCGTCTTTACTATTATTCCGTTGGAACATCCTGTCTGTGTGTTTTACACTGGACCTGGTTCCGTCTTTATTATTCTGCTGGAATATCCTGTCTGTGCTATACGCCGGACCTGGTTCCATCATTTATTATTCCGCATTTATTATTCTGTTGGAACATCCTGTCGGTGTGAATTTCACCTGACCTGGTTCCGTTATTTAGTATTCTGTTGGAATAACCTGCCTGTGCGAAGTTCCGCATGCATGGTGATTTCTGTTGTTATTCCATTCTTTATTATACTCAGTTGGTTAAAGTTTTGACTTCTATACTCCATGAAATTAGTAGAATATCCTTGACATTTGCGCTTCATCCAGTATCCTTTCATGGAAATATTCTTCTGATCATTCTTGAATTTTACACCACAAAATAGTATCGTGTTGACAAATTGGGACGTTAATAATTCCTGGATAAAATAATTCTTGAACTTGTTTTATTGAATTCTTATATCATTATCATCATCCTCTTATTTATATTTTTGAAAGTCATCTGTGGCCTGTAGAGCATGGATGGACTTGGTATGATTATGACCAGGGATTATTCGGTGTAATCATGACCGTAATGTTACAAATGATGTGGTAAAAGTCTCATTTGCCGTAGTGCATTGATGGACAGCTGTTGGCATGATCATGACCATTGATGAATACACAAATATCCTTGGCCCGTAGTGCATGGAATTTGTGGTCGTGACCCTAATGAGTATCCTTGGCCGTAGTGCAGGGATGATGTGGATTATTTATTAAGCTGAGTCTCAGCGATAAAAGTGATTAAAAACTTTTTAAATCATAAAAGATAGTAGATTCTATTCTCTACTTGACTCTTTTAATGGATTGCTTGATCCGCTGCTGTTAAACTTGATGTTGTTATATTTTATCAGTTTAATACTGTTGAAGGCTAACGATAATTTATTCTGCATTATCTTAGTCATAATATTTCTTACTGGGCTAGTTGAGCTCACCCTTTCTTTCACTGTTCTCTTCAGGAAATGAGAACATAGCAGGGACGAGTCGGGGAACGGAGTAATGGTCCAGAGGATAGCATTAGTAGTCCTCACTATTCTGTGAAATAGTGTGACAATAATTGTATTGAGGACTCCTTTTGAGTTTGTATGATCTCTAGTAGACAATTATTGTATTCAAACTCACAGTTGTATTTTGTCGTATTATACACGACAGTGGTATTAGTAAGTTGTATTTGAATTCTGTACCATGTATCTGACGACTCAAGATGGGTGATGTATACCTAATTTTGGGGGCGTCACAGTTGGTATCAAAGCTTAGGGATATGATCCCTGGCTAAGATGTGAGACTAGAACTAGGAGGGGAGAGACGGGGAATTCCTTCGCTAGTATGACCTACTTAAATTTATTTTGTATTTAAATTAGTTGGTCAAAGTTTAGAGATATTATGTTACATGTCAATTAATCTTTGTTTTGTGGCAGTATCTGAAAATGACTTCCGAAAATGTTGAGAATAACAATGGAGCACAAGAGACCGTTGAGTCTCCACATATCAATAATCAGGAGAATGTGCATCAGGAAGGCGACAATCCTCATGACCAAATGATGAATGATGGATTGTTCAGAGGCTTTATGCAATTCATGCAACAGCAAGCGAGAGCGGCTCCTGTTCAAAATGTAGGTGGAAACACTGGAAATTCTCGGGAGGTCACCGCTAAACAGTTCAAGGAGCTGGGACCACCGGAGTTTAAGGGAGAGCCAAAACCACTTATTGCGGAAGCATGGATAAAGCAGATCACCAAAATATTTGATGTCTTGGGATGCTCCGAGGAGCAAAAGGTTCCCTTTGCCGCCTTTATGTTGCGCGGAGAGGCAGATTACTGGTGGGAATCGGTAAAACGTACTCAACCTGCCGTACTGAAGATGTCTTGGGAGAAGTTCCAAAAGCTGTTCAATGACAAATACTTTCCTGAAAGTATCCGTCACATGAAGGAGGTGGAGTTTATCAAATTGGAGCAAAATAATATGACCGTGTCGCAATACGAGGCAAAATTTGCGGAGTTATCCCGGTTTGCGTCCCATTTGGTGGATAATGAAGAGAGAATGACACGATTATTTTTAAGAGGTTTGAAGCCGGAGATACGTCAACATCTTATTTCTCATAAACTGTGTTTGTATTCTGATGTTGTAAATAGGGCTCAGTTGGTAGAGCGCGATAACGAGTCAACGCAATCAAAAGAGAGCAGCCGGCAAAATGATAATACCAGTGAGAGCAGTCATCGAAGTGGTGACAACAAGCGTGGAGGAAATCATCAGGCCAGAAATGGTAACCACTTCGGTGGTAATCAGGGCCAAAACAATAAGAATGGACATTTCAAGAAGAGGAGATTCAACAATGATGGAAAGACGTCAGCACCAGCAACCGTTGTTAAGGAAGGAGAAAGACCACCTATCATATGCTTCAAATGCGGAGGGGAGGGACACATCAGTCCAAATTGCGCGATGCCGTCCAAAGCATGTTATAATTGTGGAAGAGAAGGCCATTTGGCCTGATTTTGTCGTTCACCGAAGACGAATTCAACTAGGATGGAGGCACCAAATGCTGTCCCAGAAAAGTCAAAGCCGGTAGTGCAAGGGAGAGCGTTTGTTGTGACCTCCCAGAAAGCAAGGAACCCGCATGAGGTCATCACGGGTAAGCTTATCATAAACTCTAGCGAAGTCTACACTTTATTTGATACCGGTTCTACCCATTCTTTTATTTCTCCTACTTGCGCTCAACGATTAAATTTGACTCCGGAGAAATTAGACTTTGACTTATCTGTGGAAACTCCGTTGGGAGAAAACTTCATTACATCCACGGTTTATAAGTCTTGTTTGGTTCAAGTTGGTACCCACGCATTACCTGTCGATCTTATTTCATTAAAAATACTTGCATTTGATGTAATTCTAGGGATTGATTGGTTAACTACTCATCATGCAAAAATTGATTGTTTTCGTAAGGTTGTTAGCTTTCATATTCCTAATCGACCTATTGTGCGAATTCAAACAACCAAACCATTAAAATCAATCACTGTCATCTCAAGCCATAAAGCTATTCGTTTATTAAAAAACGGATGTCAAGCTTTCTTAGCTCATGTCACAGATCTAAACAAAAATACGTCAGTTTTGAATAATATTTCTATTGTTAATGAATTCCCTGACGTATTCCCTGAAGAACTTCCTGGCCTACCCCCAGAGCGTGAAATTGAATTTTGTATCGACCTTGAACCCGGTACAAAACCCATTTCCAAAGCCCCATATCGAATGGCTCCTATTGAACTTCAGGAGTTAAAGACTCAACTGCAGAAATTGTTAGACATTGGCTTTATTCGTCCTAGTACTTCTCCTTGGGGTGCTCCTGTTCTATTCGTGAAGAAGAAAGATGGGAGTATGCGACTTTGTATTGATTATCGGGAGTTAAATCATGTCACCATCAAAAATAGGTATCCATTGCCACGTATTGATGACCTGTTTGACCAGTTGCAAGGAGCCAAATTCTTTTCAAAGATTGATCTTCGTTCCGGATATCACCAATTGAAGATTAGAACCGATGACATTCCAAAGACGGCTTTCAGAACTCGGTACGGGCATTATGAATTCCTAGTCATGTCCTTTGGATTGACTAATGCTCCTGCTGCCTTCATGGATATGATGAACCGAGTATTCAAGGAATATTTGGATCACTTTGTGGTCGTCTTTATTGATGACATCCTTATTTATTCCAAAAGCCGTGAAGATCATGAGGAACACTTGAGGCTAATACTCCAAAAGCTTCGTGAATACAAGCTTTATGCCAAGTTGAAGAAATGCGAGTTCTGGCTTGAGGAAGTAGCATTCCTTGGGCACGTGGTATCAAGTCATGGAATATCTGTTGACCCAGCAAAGATTGAAGCTATTCAAAGCTGGGAGCAACCTAAATCAGTGACCGAAGTACGTAGCTTTCTCGGCTTAGCTGGTTATTATCGGAGATTCGTAGAAGGGTTTTCTCGAATCGCTACTCCACTAACTCAGCTGACTCGGAAAGATACAAAGTTCGGTTGGAGCGAGGAATGTGAGAAGAGTTTTCAAGAACTCAAGAGGAGACTCATTTCAGCACCTGTTCTGACAATACCATCTGGTTCGGAGGGATTTGTCATCTACAGTGATGCTTCGGGCAAAGGGTTAGGATGTGTTCTCATGCAACATGGGAAAGTCATAGCCTATGCCTCACGACAACTCAAAGAATATGAGAGAAATTATCCTACTCATGACCTAGAGTTAGCAGCTGTTGTCTTCGCACTTAAAATTTGGAGGCATTACTTGTATGGGGAGAAAGTGGAGATCTTTACGGATCATAAAAGCCTCAAATATTTCTTCACTCAAAAGGAACTCAACATGCGACAACGACGTTGGCTTGAACTGTTGAAAGATTATGATCATACCATCCAATACCATCCTGGAAAAGCGAACGTGGTAGCTGACGCATTGAGTAGAAGGTCATATGCGGGTGCGAGTGCAATATTGTCAACGCAAAGGCCCATTTTGGATGACTTGCAAAGGATGGAGATAGAGATAAAGACTCCAAGGACCCACGTTATGATGGCGAATATACGAGTAGAACCGACTTTAATTGATAAAATTAAAGCTGCTCAAGTTACAGATCCGGAGCTGATGCGTATGAGGAAGAAAGTACAAGAAGGTGCGATACCGGAAGCAAGAATCGATGAAGAAGGAATACTTCGAGTCAACTCCAGACTTTGTGTTCCTAACGACCCTGATTTAAAGTATAAAATCATGATGGAGGCGCACAACACACCGTTTGCAATCCATCCTGGGAGTACCAAAATGTATCATGATCTTCGACATACATTTTGGTGGGGCAATATGAAGAGAGAGATAGCGCTTTTTATCTCAAGGTGTCTAACGTGTCAACGAGTCAAGGCGGAGCATCAAATACCAAAAGGACCATTGCAACCACTTGAAATTCCAGAATGGAAGTGGGAGCACATTACCATGGATTTCGTTACTGGTCTTCCCAAAGTTTCTCAAGGCATAGATGCGATTTGGGTCATTGTTGATAGATTGACCAAGTCTGCTCATTTCTTACCGATACGAGAAACTTATACACTTGAACGTCTTGCTCGTATGTACATAAACGAGGTTGTAAGATTGCATGGTATGCCAGTATCCATAGTTTCTGATCGAGACCCAAGATTCACTTCGCGATTTTGGGTTAGTTTGCAAAAAGCTATGGGCACAGATTTACGATTTAGCTCGGCATATCATCCTCAAACGGACGGACAGTCAGAAAGGACTATTCAAACTCTTGAAGATCTATTAAGACTCTGTGTCCTTGATTTCAAGGGAAGTTGGGACAAGTTCTTACCATTGGTGGAGTTTTCCTACAACAACAGTTATCAAGCAAGTATTGGCATGGCTCCGTTCGAGGCGTTGTATGGAAGAAAGTGTCGTTCTCCAGTATGTTGGGATGAGGTGGGTGAAACAACGTTGTTGGGACCGGATTTGGTACGTATGACTACGGAAAAGATTCAAACGATCCGGAAACGTATAAAAACCTCACAAGATCGACAAAAGAGTTATGCTGATCTTCATCGAAAGGACGTGGAATTCGATATAGGAGATCATGTGTTGTTACGTGTTGCTCCATGGAAAGGAGTTACGAGATTTGGAAAGAGAGGAAAGCTCAATCCTCGATTCATCGGCCCATTTTTAATCCTCGATCGAGTAGGAACTGTGGCCTATAGACTCGCTTTACCGCCAAGTATGTCTCGTGTTCATAACGTTTTTCACATATCCATGCTACGTAAATATGTGAAAGACCCGAACCACATTATTGAATTAGAACCAGACGAAATAGCGGAAGATTTAACGTATGAAGAGGTTCCTGTTCAAATCTTGGATAAGAAGGAACATATTTTACGCACCAAGGTTATACCTCAAGTCAAAGTTTTGTGGAGAAACCACGATGTTGAGGAAATGACTTGGGAGTTAGAATCTGAAATAAAATCAAGGTATCCTTACCTCTTCGACATACCAGGTACGTACCCTAATTTCGAGGGCGAAATTTCATAAGGGGAGGTTGTAAGACCCCAGTTTTTATAAATAAAGATGAATTTTTATAATTATTATTTTTGAATATTATGGAAGAAATTTGATATAATGTTATAGTTGTGGGTAATATTTATAAATTTTGCAAAGTACGCAAGTTGTTATAAAATATTCGTTTGGTCGGGGAATATTCTTTTTGTCGGAGAATATTCGTACGACGGCAAAATTATTGGTGGACCCCACAACAGAATTATTGTCGGATTGAGAAAACGACAAAAATATTTTATTAAAAATAACGGCGGAAGTTTTACCGTTGATACTGTTGAACTACTGGGTAGTAAAAGTACAGTAATACGCGTTGTTGCATAGTAGCACACGGTATTGATTATTGATATTTATGTAAGAAGTCGCTCAGTTTGATTCAATTATTGTCGATTAATAATATGAATTATTATAGCGATAATGACGTTTTGTTTTATTCGTATTATTAACGTAATAAAACGGAAACATCTTTTTATATAAAACAGAATACTTTATTAAAGTTATTTTATAAATAGAATATATTATATTTTATTATGCATAGTGTTGCATAGTGTTTTGTATAGTGTTGCATAGTGTTTGCATAGTAAAAATCTTTTTATATAAATAGAATATATTATATTTTATTTAAAAGATTTTTCTTTAAATATGGACCGTCAGATTAAAGTAAATCAATCTGGACCGTTCATGGATTAGTTACTATGCATTCCATTTTCCTATAAATAGAAGCTCATTCCTTCATTATTTTCTTACGAATTCATTGAAACTCTAGAGAGAGAAATTATAGAGAGAAGCTATAGGGAGAAAATTATAGAGAGAAAGAAGAAGAGTATTCTGCTACTTCACTACTTCTATATCCAGTTTCTGTTACGGTAAGGGGTGTTATTCTTTCTTCTTGAAGAGAACTTATGTTATTCCATTCTTTGTTGTTCTGTTGGAATAACCTGTAAAAGTGGCATACCCTATACATGACCTGTATACGCGGTATACCCTATACTTGGTGAAATCCTTATGTTATTCCATTCATTATTATTCTGTTGGAATAACCTGTATACGCGGAATACCCTATACTTGGTGACATTCTTCTATCATTCTGTTGGAACATCCTGTCTGTGTGTTTTACACCGGACCTGGTTCCGTCTTTACTATTATTCCGTTGGAACATCCTGTCTGTGTGTTTTACACTGGACCTGGTTCCGTCTTTATTATTCTGCTGGAATATCCTGTCTGTGCTATACGCCGGACCTGGTTCCATCATTTATTATTCCCCATTTATTATTCTGTTGGAACATCCTGTCGGTGTGAATTTCACCTGACCTGGTTCCGTTATTTAGTATTCTGTTGAAATAACCTGCCTGTGCGAAGTTCCGCATGCATGGTGATTTCTGTTGTTATTCCATTCTTTATTATACTCAGTTGGTTAAAGTTTTGACTTCTATACTCCATGAAATTAGTAGAATATCCTTGACATTTGCGCTTCATCCAGTATCCTTTCATGGAAATATTCTTCTGATCATTCTTGAATTTTACACCACAAAATAGTATCGTGTTGACAAATTGGGACGTTAATAATTCCTGGATAAAATAATTCTTGAACTTGTTTTATTGAATTCTTATATCATTATCATCATCCTCTTATTTATATTTTTGAAAGTCATCTGTGGCCTGTAGAGCATGGATGGACTTGGTATGATTATGACCAGGGATTATTCGGTGTAATCATGACCGTAATGTTACAAATGATGTGGTAAAAGTCTCATTTGCCGTAGTGCATTGATGGACAGCTGTTGGCATGATCATGACCATTGATGAATACACAAATATCCTTGGCCCGTAGTGCATGGAATTTGTGGTCGTGACCCTAATGAGTATCCTTGGCCGTAGTGCAGGGATGATGTGGATTATTTATTAAGCTGAGTCTCAGCGATAAAAGTGATTAAAAACTTTTTAAATCATAAAAGATAGTAGATTCTATTCTCTACTTGACTCTTTTAATGGATTGCTTGATCCGCTGCTGTTAAACTTGATGTTGTTATATTTTATCAGTTTAATACTGTTGAAGGCTAACGATAATTTATTCTGCATTATCTTAGTCATAATATTTCTTACTGGGCTAGTTGAGCTCACCCTTTCTTTCACTGTTCTCTTCAGGAAATGAGAACATAGCAGGGACGAGTCGGGGAACGGAGTAATGGTCCAGAGGATAGCATTAGTAGTCCTCACTATTCTGTGAAATAGTGTGACAATAATTGTATTGAGGACTCCTTTTGAGTTTGTATGATCTCTAGTAGACAATTATTGTATTCAAACTCACAGTTGTATTTTGTCGTATTATACACGACAGTGGTATTAGTAAGTTGTATTTGAATTCTGTACCATGTATCTGACGACTCAAGATGGGTGATGTATACCTAATTTTGGGGGCGTCACAATACCATTTCCTTATTCTTAGCCTAACTTGTAGGCATAATATTTGTTTATACTTTGTATATATTACCAAAGGATGAATGAGAAAAGATCAGGGGATTATATTCTTTTACTCTCATACAGAAGGTTCTTGTCAGTACGGTCCAATATGGTAATGATATCAGGTATAAGAGTCCAATAATCAGCTAAGAAATATTATCACCATCAATTAAACAATTACATACATTTTTACAGTGGGACACCATGCTTGTCATAGTTGAAATATAACGATGCTCACAGTTATGGCCATCCCAGAATAGCAGGCCTGTTAACTAAACCAAAATTTTAAATATATTCTAGATTGTTCAATAATTATCATAATTAATATTAGTACATGAATTGGTGATATCCAAGTACATGATACATGTATGTTCATGAATGTATTTAAGTGTTAGGTTCATGTATATGTATTTGATAATTATTAATGTGGCTCTAAAAGTATCATAGGAGTCCTATAAATAGTCTTGTACTTTGTTTATTTGAAGCAAGTGAAATCAAGTGTTCTAGTGTTCTCTAAATTTATATTTCACTTCCTCCCTAAAATATATTTTCTTCCTAATTATTCCAACAAAGTGACATCAGAGCTTGAAAGGAAAGCATTCCTTTTTCCTTCTGAATGTTGTAATCACCACGAGTCCACCATCCTTCAACTTTTTCTCTGTGAAGCTTTTCAAAATCAGCCACTGACTTCTGTAATTTACCAATAAGAACATGATCTTCACTACTGTTAAAATCGAAACATTCAATAACTAGTGGATTGTCCTTGATCCCAAATTGTTGCATGCTTAGACACAGGGGCTTCCAAATTGGATTCAAGTTTGTTGTTCACAACTTCTGTCTTACAATTGGTGCAAAACCTCCCGTCTCAACTGTGATGCCCCCAAAACAGGTATACATCACCCATCTTGAGTCGCCAAATACATGGTACAGAATACAAATACAAACTTAATTATACAACCGTCGTGATATATACGACAAAACATAGCTAAGAGTTTAAACAAGAATATTGCCTTCTAGACAATATCCATTCTCAAATAGAGTCATCATTACATTTATTGTCACACTATTTTATAGAATAGTAAGGACTACTAATACACCATCTCGGACCATCACTCTGTTCCCCGACTAGTCCCGACTACGTACTCATTTCCTGAAGAGAACAATGAAAGCAAAAGGGTGAGCTCAACTAGCCCAGTAAGAAATATTATGACTAAAATAATGCAGAATAAATTATCATTAGTCTTCAACAATGTTAAACTGATAAAATATAATAGACATCAAGTTTAACTGCAGCGGAATAAGCAATCCATTAGAAGAGTCAAGTATAGCATGATATCTATTATCTTCTATGATTTAAAATGTTTTCATCAATTTTTATCGCTGAGACTCGGATTAATAAATAAACCAAATTATTGAATCATCCCTGCACTATGGGCCAAGGATATTCATTAAATCATCAATGGTCATGACTATACCGAATAATCTCTGGTCATAATCATACCAAAAACTGTCCATCAATGCACTACAGGCCACTGAGGACTTTTACCACATCCTTTATAACATTACAGGTCATGATTATACCGAATGATCCATGGTCATAATCATACCAAGTCCATCTATGCACGTAAGCCAAAGATGACTTTCATCACAATATAAGCATGAGGATGATGACAATGACATAATAATTCAATAAAAAAAAGTTCAAGAATAAATTTTAAAGATTTATAAGTTAATTTTTCCTTAAATCAATTACGTCCAAATTGTCAACATGATACTGCTTTATAGAGTAAAATTCAAGAATGCTCAGAAGAATATTTACATGAAAAGATACTGGATGAAGCGCAAATATTCAGGATATTCTACTAATTTCATGGAATATAGAAGCCAAAACTTTAACCAACTGAGTATAATAGAATATATGAAACAGAAAATGGATTTTCACCCGCCATGCGGTAATCCACGTAGACAGATCATTTCCATAATTTAATAAGAAATGAATACGAAGGATCATTCACTATGCATGCGGTAATCCACATAGACAGGTTATTCTAACAGAATAATAAAGAATGGAATAACAACTACAAGAAAAAGGTTTATCAGCGACCGCCTATCAGCGACCGCAGACGGTCGCAGATATCCATCAGCGACAGCATGCGGTCGCTGATAGTCATCGCACAAATTCTGGTTGCTGAGATGCATATCAGCGACCACAATTAGCGACCAACATATCTGCGACCGATATGAGCGACCGAAATTACAAATCCGATCACTAAGCTGAGTCAGCATGGTCCACGGCCAAAGTTGACGTGGTCCACATGGCAGTGACCGGTATCAGCGACCGCATGCCTCAAATATTTAGCCGTCGCTAATAACTATCAGCGACCGCATGCGGTCGCTGATATGGGAAAAAAATAAAAAACAAATTTTTGCTGTTTTGCAGAATTCCCAAAAACCTGTACCTATTTTGTTCCTGCTTTATCCCAACACACATACCCAACAACAACATACACAATAATATAAACATCCATCGTCCACCAACACATACACTAAACTAGTATATAAACCTTTAAAAACCAATATGATTTGAATAAATATAATAATATTTCAAAACTTGTTTAAGTAACATACAAACATCCAAAGAATGAATATACAAATACAAGCTTATACTATAACTACAAAACTAATCTAAAGCAGGTACGTCAAGCATCATCGCCTCTTTGATCACCCTATAATTAATAAAATAATAAAACAAGTTACAAATATATACTAACTATGTTAATATTGGTATATTACGACAATATATACAACAAATTGATTTTATACCTCGTCGCCATCCCCGTGTTGTGATGCTGCTGCTGCCGCTACTGCTTCAGTTAACTCCTCAGCACTCAGAGCCCCCAGATTCCCGCCTAGTATCTTCAGAAGATCGCGATCTCGACATATAGCTCTAACACAGTCAGCCGGAGTATGAACAGCTGGATGGCTCGATGACTGTGTAGACTGGGTAGAAGAGCAGCCTGAGCCACTGAAGGATGGGCGTCTTCGTTGTCCTTGACCTTTAATGTAGTTCTTCTTCACAACAGACGCCCTCTTTCACAACTCTTGATTAATAAGCGGACGTGGAGTGCCTTCAGGATAGCGCTCATTCAATAAACGCTTATAAGTGTCATGTCATCATATTAACAATTAAATAGTTAAAAATAAATTAATTCTGTAAGAATTGATAAACAAGATCAAGTTGTTAAAATTTATTACCGCTATCTGGATAGCCTCAAGCAGACCATCACGGGTGGCGACGTACACATCCAGCCAATGGATAGGCTGACCTTGAGACTGAGACTCCTATACAAAAATAACATAATATTACTAACTAAAAATGTGATATATTTCCTTCAATTCATGACTGTAAACATATTAAAACTTGTAAATACGTACCCTGGCAGTGATATGTTGTAACTGTGAAATACTACTGCCCTTGTATGTCCCTTTAGCCTTTTCGCCATCGGGTACACCTGAGGATCTTTTGGTGGAGGCAGTCTTTCGTCTTTTCTCCCAGGTCTCAGCTCTCCATTGGGCACACATCTCAGCCCATATGGCCTGGGTGCACCATTAAGGATTATGCTCGTGCATGTAATCTTCTCCCTGGCCTGGATGGTCGATCTCGGCATTGCGAAGGGCTTTTTGTCTTTCTTTATTCAAATTATCTTTGGTACGGACCGCGCACTTCTGCCAGAATAATGTCTGTATCATTGAAGCATGTGCGTCCTTCCATCTATACCGTTTCTGCAAATAAAACAACAATAATAACATTACTAAATAATTATCTTTTGAATATTATATTAATATTATCTGTCATAATTAAAAAAATATATACCTGAAATTCTGCCCAAACAGCATCCTTGTGGGCGATAGGTGTGCTCGCCCACGTAATCACAGGTGTAGGTCAATTCTGTAAACACAGCTGTGATATGCACTTGACGATCTTATTATCTGAAAAATCACTATAATATACAACATCAACTAGCATATATTAAAGCAATTTACATCTAAGTTATAATACTTATGAATATTTTTCAAACTTATATTTATAATACTTAAAAAAAATTCGCCAGAGTCTCCCCTACAATATAGACTAGCCACATGCACGACGACATGCATATATGGACACTTCTAGGCACCCAAGACACAAACCAAGAGAAATATACAAATTTTCAATACAATAAGACCAAAATAATAACGATTGAATGCAAATTAAAGCAGTAAAAAATTCAGACCCATATACATTACCAATATAATATCAATCAAAACATTACCAATATACAATAAATGGAATCTTAAATGCTTATATATAAATGATATATGTGGGACGTACGTGCTATTCGAAGGAGGGTGAATCTGAATAAGAATTCGATCATCCGAATTAGTAGGGGCCTTGGGCACATGATTAGGCCCCTACCCATGCCGCGTTTTTTCTGCACTGCTTCAGAAGCCATCTGTATATTACAAATTTCAAGATGTTATTATGAGTCATGTTTGATTACATGTATATATGACAATAAACATGACAGTGATATAAACATGTATATATATGAATATAAAATGACAATAAACAAAAGTTGCATTTAAATAGTTTAGTACATAAACATGACAGTAATATAAACATGTATATATATATATGAATATAAAATGACAATAAACAAAAATTTCATTTAAATAGTTTAGTACATAAACATGACAATGATATAAAAAAATATGTAATGCTAAACATGCATTTCATTTGTTCAAGTGTCAATGTCTGATTCAGAATCATCTTGTATACGTGTTGCAGATTCATAACCATCATCTGCTTCAGATTCAGTGTCAAATTCAGTCAATAACTCTTCCTCCTCAGTATCAATGTCATCTGACACAAGTATTGACTCAGGATCTAATTCATGTGGTTCATCTCTACCATCTAACTCGATTACGTCATTGTCGTCCTCCATATTTATTATAGTTTGACTATAAAGCATCTGTTCTTAGTAAATCTCCCCATCAACTAATTCTACATGACTACGCGCGGGAGTATGAATTACAACTTACCAATCTGTAGGCGGTTTATCCCTTTTCCTAACAGGACTAGGAGTGTAGTATACTTGTACTGTTTGAGTTGGTAAAACAAACGATTCATTGGAGTACGCAGACCTATGGAGGTCAATATTGATGATTCCATGTCTGTCAACACGTATCCCTTTTTTTGAATCAAACTAATGGCACTTGAACAAGTGAATATGACCCCCGTACGTGCCCTTGTATGACAACTCTACAATTTCCTCCAACTCCCCATAAAAGGCACGACTATGCTCATTGTAACAATCTTCTTGGACACACACTCCAGAGTTCGTTGTTCTTTTACCGCACCCATATGCCTTTGTGTGAAATTCACAACCATTTATTTTATAACCATTGCGGCTGACTTGGTCTCTGTCTGGTCCCATAGCTAGGACTTGTACATTAGTCGGAATCGTTGATCCCTTAGTCAAAGCCTACAAAAACTCCATCTTATTAAATGAAGTCATAGTTAACATGGAGTATATATATATATAATATATATACTACGTGCTTAAAAACTCCATCTTACTTTGTCCTTTAGCCAAAGTGCAAATTTTTTATCCCGATTAATTTGAATATCTTTATCAGTTATGCCAGGATGCTTCACTTTTAACTCGTCATCGTACAATCTATACCATGTTGTAAACATTAACATATTGGAATAAATTTTCAACTTAAAAGATAAATTATCAAGTTTACATGTGTACCTCACAAATTCGTCAATCTCCTTGCAATTGAGAAGAATGTAAGTATGTGCAGCATGTAATTCTTGCTCAGAGAGGAATATGCGCTTCCTTTTTTCATAAGCGCGGCCCGATAAACCAAATACAGAGAGTCGACCATTTAGTTCAACATTTCCCCCATCATCATGTCTCGATACTTAATTGGCCTTTATCAAGACTTCGCTCGAAAAATAGTCTGAGACAAACGTAGATATCTCATCGAAACTGTATGCCTCACATATCGACCCCTCGACATAAGCTCTATTCTTCACCTTCCTCTTAAGGTTTCCCATCACCCTCTCGAAAGGGTACATCCATCTATATTGAACTGGACCCCCAACACGAGCTTCATAGGGAAGATGGATTTGCAAATGCTCCATGGAGTCAAAAAAATCAGGTGGGAATATTTTTTTCCAGTTTACACGTGATCTCTATGATGTTCTTCTCAAGTACAGACATGTCCTTCTCATTTAATGATTTTGAACATAAGTCTTTGAAGAAATGACTAATATCCGTCAAAGCATCCCATATTGGTTTATCAAGCAGATCCCAAAATGTTATAGGCATGAGTCTCTCCGTGAACACATGACAGTCATGACTCTTCATCCCTTGCAATTTCCCACCCGTAACACACCTTGCAATGTTTGACGCATATCCATCTGGTAGTTTCAGAGACTTAACCCATGTACACATATCTTCAACTTGCTTTTTGGACAATGTGTACCTTACATGCGGTTTGACAATCTTACCATTAGGAGATTAATAAAGTTCTAATCCAGGATGCTTACAAATATCTTTCATGTTCAAACGTGCCTTATCGTTATCTTTTGTCTTCCCCGTAACATTCATCACAGTGTTAAACACATTGTCAAACATATTCTTCTCAATATGCATCACATCTAGATTATAATGAATCAAATTTGTAGACCAATAACCCAGTTATGAGATTCGCCAAACCCATTGATTATGTTTGTGGAATCAACCTTACTAAATGGGATAACCGGCAATCTCATCACACGATCTCGCATCTCTGTTCTCGATAATCGCGGTGCAGGCATATCATTGTCTACTTTCCCTTTCCTGAAGTGTTCTCTATTTCTTTGAAACGGGTGATCTACCGGTAAGAACCGAAGATGACAGTCAAACCAACAAGGCTTTCAACCTTTTGATAGATGAAACAACTTTGTATGCTCCATACAATACGAACAAGCCAACTTCCCGTGTGTACTCCATCCAGCTAACATACCATAAGCTGGGAAGTCACTTATAGTCCATATAACCGCTACCCTAAGGTTGAAATTTGTTTTCGTTGCAACATCTCAAGTTTGTACTCCATCTTCCCACAATAACTTTAACTCGTCTATAAGAGGTCTCAAGTAAACATATAAGTTCTTTCCAAGACTCTTAGGACCAGGAACCACGAGTGAAAGAAACAAGTATGGCTATTTCATACACATCTAAGGAGGCAAGTTGTACGGAGTAACAATCAGAGGCCAACATGAGTACGAAACAGCTGAGTGGCCAAACGGATTGAAACTATCGGTGGACAATCCAAGCCTCACATTTCTAGGTTCCAATGCAAATCCAGGATGTCCTAAGTTGAAATCTTTCCAAGCCTGCCCATCTACGGGATGATTTAGTTCTCCATCTTTAACAGGAGATTTCGCATGCCAACTCATATGTTCAGCTGTTCTTGAAGACATGTACAATCTTTTCAGCTGCCCATCTACGGTATACTTGATTTTTTTAGTCACACCCTCTTTATTAGGCCTAAACTGATCATGACTGCAAAACGTGCACCTTGTCATCTGTTCATTTTCCTTATAAAATAACATGCAATCGTTGGGACATGCATCGATCTTTTGGTATCCAAGACCCAACTTCTTCGCCATTTTCTTATAAAAGTAATAGTTACCAAGTAATTTCTCACCGTCAGGCAACATACTCTTAATGGCCTTCAAAAGCGACTCAAAACACTCATGGCTCATATTGTGATCAGCCTTGATGTTAAGTAATGTCGCCACTGCAGACAATGTAGTGTGTTTGGTGCAACCATGCCACAATGGCTCGCTACCCTCGTCTAACAACTTAAAGAAGTCTTTGGCATCAGAATTCATAGGTTGCTCTCTGTCTTGTTCCCAATCAAAATCTGGCCCTGCAATATCACGAACCATTTCATTCATACGATGATTACTACTGCCCGAATTGTGTACTTTAGGCATGATTAAGTACTAAATTATAATAACAGTTCATACAAGGTACTTTAGGCATGATTAAGTACTAAATTATACTAACAGTCCCCAAGCCTTCCATTATAAACAATCTATATCAAATAATTGCTAAATACTTTGTATTCATGGTTTTCATGAATTATTACTCAAATATATCAAATAATTGCTATATACTTTGGTGGGAAAGGTAAACTAATATATAAAATTAAACAATACCTATAATATGATGGCTATACAAACTTACTGGCGTAGAGTCTCAGTAAGAAATTGCTGTGTCGAGGATACACTTTTTTGAAAGCCCCTTTTCCTAGAACCTCTTTATACTGCAGGCCATGAGAAATTAAGAAATAGTAGTTTGTGAAATGCTATAATAATTGAAAATGAAAAAGGAATAAAATAACTTTGGGTGACTATAGTTCTATTTGATATGTTAAGTTTTCTAAGCATGATAAATTAGTCTGGAATACACTTATACATAAATTTTTTATTATTTTGGTTATACCCTTTTAAAAGAATAAATTAAAATTAAAATTTGTTAGCATGTACTAGAAACTTTTTAATTTGAATAAATAAATAGATAAACAAATACACAAGTCTTACAAACCAAAATGTGTTCGGATGGAGAGAGTATTTTATGTTTGTGATGAACATTAAGCTGCAAATAAGGAATAAACACCATTCCTTGGTTTATTGAATAACAAAAATTAACAAATTAAGGTTTGTCTAAACCACATTCAATTAATAACAAAAAAAGTTAGGTTTGTCTAAACCACATTCAATTAACAAATTAACAACAGTTTCAAGGTTTCTAATGGATTTCAAGTGAGTTACCCTTGTAGAGGCGATGGCAGGTGGGTGGCAGGTGGGCAGCGCGAACTTTTTTTCTTTCTTCTCTTTCTTCTCTTCTCCCTCCTTTCTCCCTCTTCTCTCTATTTCGGTGAGCTCCCTCTTTTTTTTTCCTTTTCGTGTTCTGTCGAGAAAATGCCTGGTACTGATTTCATTTGGGTTGATAAGCGACTGGTATCAGCGACCGCTTGCGGTCGCTAATTTTTAATGACATGGACTTATTAGCGACCGCATGCTGTCGCTGATTATTAGTGGTCGTAAAGAAACTACGCGCCAACATTTCCTGCCAAATTTTGGGTGGGAAATTTGTTCTAGCGACCGATCAGCGACCACAGTCGGTCGCTGATATCACTTAGCGACTGGATTATTAATTAGCTGCTGATGTCGCTCGCTATTAAGAATATCAGCGACCGGAGATGCGGTCGCTGATATAATTGGTCGCTGGTAGCCCTTTTTCTTGTAGTGAACAGAAGAATTCACTAGGCATGCGATAGACCGCACAGACAGGTTATTCTCAATAGAATAATAAAGAATGGAACCAGGTCATGCGTAATCCGCACAGATAGGTTATTCCAAAAGAATAATAAGGAATGGAACCAGGTCATGTGTAATCCGCACAGACATGATGTTCCAATAGAATAATAAATAATTGAATAACATCAGAATTCACCAGGCATGCGATAGACCGCATAGACAGGTTATTCCAACAGAATAATAAAGAATGGAATAACAGAAGGATTTCACCATGTATGCGGTACTTTGCATAGACAGGTTATTCCAACATAATAATAAAGAATAGAATAACAACTCTTACGAGTATTGAAAGGAAATAACTCTCTTCATGAATATGAAAGAATAATACCCCTTACCTTAGAAAAAACTGGATACTAGAATAGTGAGGTAGCAGACTTCTCTTCTTCTTTCTCTCTATAATTTCTCTCTATAATAATTGTTTTATAGCTCTAGTGAATTGGTGAGAAATGAAGGAAGAATAAGCTTCTATTTATAGAAAAATATATTTTTGATAATTGCACGTTTTGGGGCTCAAAATATTACAGTATAATACCTTCCTCTTTTTCTTCATTTTTAATTTAGTCCTGCAAGTATTATCAAACTTGCACCACCTCCCCTAATAGTAAATAATGTGAATCAATAGTTCAATCATGTGAATCAATAGTTATAATCATGTGAAAATACAAATTACAGTATAGTACCTTCAATTATACCTCCATTTTTAACATAGTCATACAAGTATTATCAATCTTGCACCACATCCCCTAATAGTACAAGAATGTGAATCAATAGTACACATATGTGAACAAATGGTTATAATCATGTGAATTAATATCAATTAATTACTCATTTATCCTGTTAAATACCGACTGGTCAATATAACCTCCAGACATCAATTATTATTGAAATAAATGTCGATTTTCACTAACACTAATAATTCTAACACAATGGAACTATTAATTTCATCTTTAATCAACACGAACTTATTCATCATTAATATTATAACTCACAATATTTAACAACCAGGTCGTTCCCAGGAAAGAGGGGGCTTTTCGATAAGGATTTCTCCTTATTGACGCGCAATTAGATGACCAAACCTCTCCTTGACAGAACTTCTAGACATTGTAAATATTGCAATTTAATAATATGAATAACTTTGTCGTCTCAATTATTGATTTAATAATATATCATATTATGCAAATGATACTGTGACAATAATCTAATCAATAATATGAGAGATATGATACAGCAATTACTGTAGCAATAATTGAGTATAACTGAGTGACTTCTTATATAAGCATCAATAATCAATACCGTGTGCTACTATGCAACCACGCGTATTACTGTACTTTTACTACCGGGTAGTCCAACAGTTTTAACGGTAACACTTTTGTCGTTATTTTTATAAAATGATAATTCTGTCGTTTTCTAACTGCGACAATACTTCCGTTGTGGGGCCCACCAATGATTGTGTCGTCGTACGGATATTCCCTGTTAAAACGAATATTTCCCGACCAATCGAATATTATATAACCACTTGTTTACTTTGCAAAAATTTTAAATATTACCCATAACTATAACATTATATCAAATACACATCATAATATTCAAAAAAAATATTTCGAGAAATTTAAATCTTTATTTATAAAATCTGGGGTCTCACAATCTCCTCTCCATATGAAATTTTGCCCTCGAAATTTACGTACGTACCTGGCATGCCGAAGTGGTGAGGATACCTTAAATACCTTTATCGTCAAAAACATTACATGTTGCATACGTACATGCTCGATGTCCTTCGATTGCCTCTAAATGCACATCAGTCTCTAAAATAGCCATTTTAGGCCTTGATACCGACCTTAAATCTCAAAATATAAAGAATGAAAGTTTTAGGTCTACTCGTTATCTTTCCTAATCATCCTGAATCACCTCAATCGGAGTTCTTATGAAAAAGTTATGCCCAATTTACTAAAAAACGTCCGGACAGATTTTGGCTTAACACTTGACCAGCGCCTAGGCACCCAAATTTGGCCTTGGGCAAGTTCCTTGGCGCCCAAGAACAGATTCTAAGCGTCAAGCCTAGTCCCTAGGCGCTCGACCTTTGGCACTTATCTCCAATTTTCCAGATTTTGTAACTTTTGACACACATACTTCAAATCTTCATAACTTCTTCATCCATTATCGGAATTAGTCCATTTTTTGAGGCTACAGAAAGCTTGTAACATGCTCTATAAAACCCCCATGATTTCATAATTTTTCAAATTCATTAATTATTCTGAAATTTGGCTCCAAAGTCCCCCAAGACTAAGTTTTTACTAACAACGATACGTGAAAAACGTTATGAACATGTGGCGTACTTGGTGGTAAAACGAGTCTATAGGCCACAGTTCCTACTCAATCGAGGATTTCAAATGGGCCAATTAAATTGAGGGTTGAGATAACGCCTTCTTGAACCTTCTTCTTTACATTCATCAGATTTGGATGTGTAGCTTGAGTGGCTTTAACTTTATCGATTAAAGTCGATTCTGATCGTATATTCATTATCTTCACGTAGGTCCTTAGAGTCTTTAACTCTATCTTCATCTTATACGAAATGGGTTTTTGTGTTAACAACATCGCACTCGTAAACGTATACGATCTTCTACTCAACGCGTCAGCTACCACGTTCGCTCTTCCACAATGATATTGAATGGTATGGTCATAATCTTTAATAGCTCGAGCCAACGTCTTAGGCGCATTATACGTTCATTTTGGTTGAAGAAATATTTAAGGGTTTTAGAAATGGGTTTTGTACTGGGGTCAATACAAAATTTGATTTCACGCTCTAGGGTTAGGCTAAGAAGTCTTCAAGAATACGCCAGGAAATTTATTAACAATAAAAATATCATTCAAAACTATAACTTTCATCCAAGACTTGGTTAGCACGTCACATTGATACCTATCAACTTGTCATCGTCATTCACGACATCGCCTACATAAAGTATGGCTTCGGTGCATTCCACACAAGGAAGTCAACAACGAAAGGATCGGGGCTCTTTACTTATGGATTGGTATGACAATGATTGACTTTAGTGGTTTGGTTACTTGAATTCGCATAACAGGTTGGTTAGGAATATGAAAGCTAACAACCTTATAAAAAGCATGATGGGTAGTTAACCAATCGATTCCTAAAATTGCATCAAAGGCAAGTATTTTCAAAGAGATAAGATTGACAGGTATCATGAAAGTATCGATTAGAATCAACAAGATTTATAAACAGTGGAGGTAACGAAGGTTTCTACTAACGAAGTTTCAACCAATAAGTCAAAGTCTAACTTCTCAAGGGTCAAATTTAAACGTTGAGCGCAAACAAGAGAGATAAAAGAATGGGTAGAACCGGTATCTAATAAGGTATAGACTTCGCAAGAATTTATAATTAACTAACTTGTGCTAACTTCGTTCGGGTTACTCGCTTTTTGAGAAGTCACGAAAAATGCTCTTCCTGAAATTACGGACTTTATTTTGTCCGTATCCGCCTTTGGTGACATCGTCCCAACTGGACTTGACTTTGGTGCACGACAAAATCGGGATAGGTGACCTTTTTTCCATAATTGTAACATGCTTTGGACTGCTTCACACAGTTTGGACTGATATGTCCCTCCCCTCCGCATTTGAAGCATACAATTGGTGGTCGTTCTCTTTCCTTGAAAACGGGTGTTGGTGCTGTTGTCTTTCCATCGTTGTTGAACCTTCTCTTCTTAAAATTTCCAGTCTTATTATCTTGGCCATGATTACCACCGAAGTGGTTACCATTCTTGGCATGATAATTTCCCCCACGATGGTTATCATTGTTCTGATGGTCGTTGCCACAAGTACAATTATTATCGTGTTGTTGGTCGTTGCCTTTTGGTTGTGCTGACTCATTATCGCGCTCCAATAACTGAGCCATATTCACAACATCTGAATATAAACAAAGTTTGTGAGAAATGAGGTATTGACATATATCGGGTTTTAAACCTCTTAGAAACATTGGCATCATTTGCTCCTCATTATCGACCAAATAGGATGTAAACTGGGATAACTCCACAAATTTAGCCTCGTATTGCAACACGGTCATATTGTTTTGCTCCAACTTGATGAATTCCACCTTCTTCATGTGATGAATACTTTCGGGAAAGTACTTGTCGTTGAACAGCTCTTGGAACTTCTTCCAAGACATCTTGAGTGCGTCATGCTGGGTACGTTTTACAGATTCCCACCAGTAATCTGCCTCTTCACGCAACATAAAGTTGGCAAATGGACCCTTTTGCTCCTCGGAGTATCCCAAGACATCAAATATCTTGGTGATCTGCTTTAATCACATCTCCGTCTTAAGTGGTTCTGGCTTTCCCAAAAACTCTAGTGGTCCCAGCTCCTTGAACTGCTTAGCAGTGACCGACCGTGGGTTGCCAGTGATTTCACCAGCATTTTGAACAGGAGTCTCTCTCGCCTGATGTTGCATGAATTGCATAAAGCCTCTGAATATCTCATCGTTCATCATCTGATCGGTGTTGTTATTTACCTGAGGATTATTGTCTTCCTGTTTCACATTATCTTGGGTATTGATCGTTGGTGACTCAACGGTCTCATGTGCTTTATTGCTGATCTCAACATTTTCAGATGTCATTTTCAAACACTGTCACAAAACAAGGGTTAATTAACATATCACATATTATCCATATACTCTGACCGACCAATTAAATACCAAATAAACTTAGGTAGGTCATACTAACAAAGGAATTCCCCGTCTCTCCCCTCCTAGTTCTTGTCTCACATCTCAGCCAGGGATCATATCCCTAAGCTTTGATACCAACTGTGACGCCCCCAAAACAGGTATACATCACCCATCTTGAGTCGCCAAATGCATGGTACAGAATACAAATACAAACTTAATTATACAACCGTCGTGATATATACGACAAAACATAGCTAAGAGTTTAAACAGGAATATTGCCTCTTAGACAATATCCACTCTCAAATAGAGTCCTCATTACATTTATTGTCACACTATTTTATAGAATAGTGAGGACTACTAATACACCATCTCGGACCATCACTCCGTTCTCCGACTAGTCCTGGCTACGTTCTCATTTCCTGAAGAGAACAATGAAAGCAAAAGGGTGAGCTCAACTAGCCCAGTAATAAATATTATGACTAAGATAATGCAGAATAAATTATCATTAGTCTTCAACAATGTTAAACTAATAAAATATAATAGACATCAAGCTTAACTGTTATTAAGACTGAGAATTTAAAATTATTTTATTTATGTTTGATTCTTCTTTTGTGTATTTTTTGTTGTGGGATATTTTTTCTCTTTTATTTTAGTATTTTTTTTTGAAGAATTTTATGTACACAAAATGTATATAAATAATTGTGTGCAAATGGTAAGATTTATGTAATGGGTAATGTGTAAAAAATAAAAATAGTAAGTTCTACTTCTAATTTTTCTCTTTTTTTATATTATTTATGCACATTTTTTTGTATATAATTTGTGCATATAGAATTACTTTTTTTTATTATTTAGAAAATTGTTAAATCCACAACAGTTTTTATTATTTCTACAACAAAGTGTCGCTGTAGACGGTCTATAGCGACATGTGAAAATAATATTTTCTATTCTAAATTTAACAATTACCATTATTTTATAGTGAGACTTAAATTTCCATCCATAGAATATAAGATTTACTCGGTTTTGTACCTGAGAGATTGCGGATATTAATTATAAACACTCATAAATAAGCATTATCGGTAATGGTACTTATCCTAACTTCTTACTCTAAATTATAATTAAAAAGTAAAATAAAAACTAACGAATTTACACATATTTTATGAGATGCCTGAAATTATTATGTCCAGGGAAAAAGTTGGAAATGACGATATGCTCGTCCAGGACCACTCTTGGTTGTCAAAGTAAGAATTATGATGCTGATAATGAGAAACCAAGAACAAGTTGAGCTGTGCAGGTCCAATTTCTTTCCAAATTCTGATGAAACGTTTGATGCCTTGACAAGCAAGCCTATGCCTAGCAGCAGGGCCACAATTGCAATCCACTTGTACATCTAACGGTGATGACAAGTTCACAGTTAAAGTAGCAGACACCGCCCCTCCAGTTACATCAATTGAGAAGCACCCTGCTCCCGCCAGCTTTTGATGATGGGAGTGAGCAGGCAGTGATTGAGAGAAATGTAGATGTTGGGAAGCTGATAAATGTAATCATCTGAAACCACATCTCCAAAATCAGAAACAGCAGGGAAGGGGGTTTTAGAGATGTCAATTCATCCAGCCAGAGGGCAGAGGCACTTGAAGGGTATAACACTTCAAACTCCAACATAGATGTAATCTTAACACCTGCATCAACCAAATATCACTTCCCTCTCAAAGTTTTAGCACTCTTTAAAGTTTGCAACCAAAAGTGACTAATAATATATGGCAAATCTGAACAAGAAGCCAACAGCACCTTCAACACATGCTCCTTGATCAAATTAGAAAATAATATATGGAAAAACCGAGTATGCGTCACAAACGAGTACATTTTTGGAAAGAAGAGACAGAATACGCAAGTAAATCATTAGCCACGGAAGAAACAAATAAGTACGTAAGCACATGAAGTAGATTATACAATACAATATTGCACTGTCGTTTAAAGGATTCTTCATGAGGCTTCTTCACAAAACAAATTCATGCCAGGCAACAGATCTCATTCCACAAAAGTGATATAGTATAATGATACACATATAATCGAAGATAAAGACTACACTAGTTAAACCAAATCTAAAAATATCTAAACAGGTACCTGCAAAATGAAAACTCTTGGACTTAAAATAAGTAATGAGAAAAGTGAGGTTTGAGAGACAAGGACCATTTTCTATCTCCTCCATCTGCTGAGCCCTTGGAGAAGGGGCTCCTGAAAACTAGGAAGAGAACCATGCAGCCTTGACTATATATAAAGAACAAAATATCTAACACTCAATTAATTATGTAGCATAAGATTCCCAGTACTGCTTAAAAACCACCTCAAAAAATTGTGTTTATAAGAACAATTTCTACTCTATTTAAAAATCCATAACCAAAATGCCTATATCAGGAAGAATTACACAGGAAAGAGAGCCTTATATAGAAAAATGTCGATCACTATAAAAAATATGATGTCAGGATGCGTGATACAAGTTTTCAAAGGGAATGTATGTGCTTGATCCTCTGGATTGCTTGCTTTACCTTGCTTGACGGTTCTTCATACAAGATGGCAGGGTCATCAAGCTTTGAGGCCAAGCTCGGTTCCCCAAGAAAAGCACGGAATGAATCTGCCACTGAATTCGAAAGAGAATGAAGGTTGTACCCTCCTTCCAAGAAGAATATGCAGCGGCCTCCACATAGATCTTTTGCAAGTTGCTTAATGTTAGAAGCCAGCATGTAGTATGTTCCTGTTGTAAATTGCAGACTAGCTAGTGGATCCAATACATGCCCATCATAGCTGAAAAATGAAGTAATATTACATTTGATTGGTTTAATAGGCGAAAAGACTCTTACCCTTGGTACTAAAGTTGCAATGAAATCGCTATATGCATGCACAAACACATTAGTACACACTATGAAATGTTACTTGGCAAAAAAAGATGGACCGAAGAATAAAATAAGTCCTTGATCATGAATTCTTATCATAGAAATAATTGACTTCTTGATGAAAAATCTAATGTTGAAGGGAAAGAAAATTACCCAGCTGAAACAAGAATTATGTCGGGCTTGAATCTCTGTGCACATGGTACAATGACTTCATCAAACACGGTTCGCATGGCTCTATCACCTGAACCTCCTGGTAAAGGTAGATTTAGTGTTGCTCCTTCACCATTCCCTGTACCTATTTGATCAAGTTTACCAGTGCCAGGATAGCTCCCGTCCTACATCAGTTAGAAAGTTAAATTATGATTATTGATTAGTTAATTTGTACATTCCAGGCAAAAAATCAACTCAACAGAGCATTAATCCCAAACTATTTGGGTCCGCTAGATGAATCCTTTTCCTCCACTCTGATCTATCAATAGCCATAATATTGCATTTTTTTATATTACTTATATCCACTTAAAAAAAAATTAGATAAAACCATAAATGCATTTCTCTATGTAACAGCTTTTTGCCAAAATTTGCAAGTAGGTAATTATATGGCTGCAAGCATAACAGTTTCTTTACTCGTGTTATTACCCCCCAACCACAGGCTTTTTCCTCATGCACCACTTACGAATCTGGGAGATGATCTTATTGTGGTGTTTTACTGTAATACTACCATATCACAAGCAAACTGAGACAAGGAAATTCATTAGTTCCTTTTGGTTTTGATCACCAGTTTCATTTTGTTATGAATAGAAAAGCTTGCCCAAAGATCCTCACAGCCTTGTCCACATCTATTAAAAGCAGGTGCTTAGAAGCAAACTTTGGGAATGATAATTTTAGGTAGATACTTGTTGCATACTGCTACTTCGTTTTTATTTTAGAAAATGATGAATCGAGTCCTTCATAGAAGCTGCATTCAATTATCAGTTTTTCAAACTTATAGTAATTCCCATAACAATCTTTCCCTAGTCAGAACAACATATTCTGCATCTCACTTGAACTTCATTTGACTTGAAACCAAGGCATTATCAATTTTATGCAGCAGTCCATGTGCTTCGAGAAAAAAAGAGGGTGTTTCTGAGCAGAAAAGTAGCACAAAACTATAGTTGAAAGGTATGAAAAAAGGTTCCGAAAATTTGGCATTGACTCGAAAGGCCATAAAGTAAGTGTAAACATAAGGAATATGAGTTGCAAAGTCATGATACTCAATGATGTTATAAATGTATTCCACACCTACAACAGGTATTGTAACACCAACAGTGATCCTAGGAGTTCTGTTTACCTCTTAAACATGGCGAAACGCCTAGATATCCAACGTATTAACCAAGATTCATAACATAAGGCAATCAAGATTGACCGTGTTTCATATCTTTCTAGCCTATTAATTCAAACTTATCTCTAGTCATGTACAATAAAGTTTAGCATTGTGGTAACAAAAAAAATAAAAACAATTATGTTAAAAAGCTAAGTAGACAGAGAATTGCATCTTTGTTAAAAACTAAAACGTAGTAAGATGCAGTTGTTTAAGTGAACAAATAATGGCTTACTTGATGAGTTGAAAGAAAGAATACATCTGGGTCATCATAAAAGGCATCATTGGTTCCATTCCCATGGTGAACATCAAAATCTATGATAAATACGCGCTTTAAACCGTGGACCTGTTGAGCATACCGAGCCGCAATAGCTATATTTCCAAAAACACAAAATCCCATGGGCCCTTTTGGAACAGCATGATGTCCTGGAGGTCGTATCAGAGCAAAACCAGTGGGAGGGTCCTGCCCAATTCTTGATGCCGCTACCTATACAGACATTACAATTGACAAGGTACTCCAAGCGTCAGCTGAATCAGATTTTGATTATAGAATTCAAGATCAGCATCATATTATGCAAGTCCGGTTGTAAATTGAAGCTCTAGAGATGTCATCCTAAGAAACGTATAACCAAAAGAATATACAAGAACTGAAACTATTTCACCATCTAGAAATGGGAGAAGGAATATAATTATGAGGTGACTGATGTGCTAGATTGAGACATCACCACTGAATCTACCAAGGAGATGCCAGCTCCAGCTGCAATTAGTGACTCCTGGAATGTCTGCACCAATAACAATATAAAAAAGAATGAGTTGCATACCAACATTAAATCACAGAATAATCAAATGGATAGCAACAGCAATTGGAAAGGCTTATCTCCCAAAATTAAGGAGGTCATCTTGCAACAGTCGTAGGAAGATTCAATAATGGATGCATTTTAAAAGTGAGAATGCAGGATCGAGTTAAAACGTAGCAGCGTAACACAAAAATGTACCCAAGGGAATATACATATCTAGTTCATTCCCGTGCATAAGTCGAATCGTCACTAGATAATTATCCTTGTTAACATCCACTGGTAGCGAGTTTATTTTGTGATAAATTGGTATAGTTTGCATCCACCCCCACCGGCACCCCACTCTCTCTCTCTCTCTCTCTCTCTCCCTCCCTCCCTCCCCACCCACACCCACACCCACACCCACACCCACACCCACACCCACACACAGAAGAAGTGACCATGTGTAGAATAAGACATAAACAAAGTTTCTCATAGTCAACAATGGATTTATCAATATTTTTAAGAGAACTCATTTCTCAAGGTCGTACCTAAACAAATGCTTATATCATTAAATCCTAGCATCTTCCTTGTCAAAAATTCAATATAAAATTCATTATTATTTTTGAAGAAATATCAAGCACCAAAATGAAAAAGGAGGCCTTTGAAGCGATTCTCTTACTGTGGCAGTAGCATAAGTTGGTCCAGAATCTTCAATGAAAATTAGACCCTGTTCTGAGGCCCGATCCATAGCCTGTAAAAGGCAAAATAACAAGAAAAACAAAGAAATGAGATAATCAGATTCAAGAAAGAGAGGAAAACAACTAGAATTGTGAATAGGTGAATCATGAATGGGATGTTACCTTCTCAACGCCAGAAACATAAGCTTTAGCATGAACACTTGTAATATCATCTACTGATGCAGGCCTGAAGTTTTGAAGTTCAAATATCTCTGAGCCACGGAACTGAGACGTGCAAAATTGAATGATTAATGAATAAAGTCCAAGTCATGATTTATCTTGATAATATGTCATCACACAATTTCATTACTACTAAAAGCAGATCAAAGTGCTTTTTTATTTTTTTGGTTTTTAGCTTAAAATTCTCAAGTTACTTCTTTCTCTCTTTCATCCTTTAAGAAGTTTGAGAATAACCACAGTTAAGAAATAAAGGAATCTGAAAATTAGTCCACAATCAGAGCAGGCCATACTTGGATAAAAAATCAAAGTTTCTAACTTCAAATTCTCAAGTTATTTTTTTCTCTCTTTCAGTCTATAAAAAGTTTGAGAACAACCAGGGCTAAGAAAATAAGGAATCTGAGAACTAGTACAGAATCAGAGCAGGCCATACATGGACATCAGGTAGGTGATGTTTTTATTATTAAGGCACACTCCTGTATAGTAGCCTACAAAGAGAGCATGTGATGCGGTACGGAAGAAGAAATTCAATAGGTTTATTATTAATTTTGTATTGTTATTTAGAGATAAATGTTGAGTTATTAATGAAATTATTTAGTAGGATATTATAGTAGTAACTTTTCATTAGGAGAGTTTTAATTTTAGTAGTAGAGGGTTTTTACTTAGGTCCCAAGTATTGAGTTTTCTATTTAAGTATTCTAATACTTCATTATTTTTAGATTATTGAATATATTGACTTGAGATTAAAGTTGTGTTCTTTTGTGTGTTTCTTTACCGATTCTCTGCGTAGATAGATACGCTTATTCCTTCTCCCCACCTTGTCCTAAATCAGTATGTGAATCATGTTTTTGTGCCTCCGGAGTGTAAGAACTAAACAGGAAAGGAATCTGGGAATAAGTCCGAGACCATAGTGGGAATACTTGGACATCAGGTTTCTTATTAAGGCAGAGTCGTATATAGTAGTCTATGAAGAGATGCAAATTATGTTCCGTACCTTTGGAGTGAGCTGCATCCTCTCAAGAGCACTCACAATTGAAGGTACTCTAAGATGGCATTCTGGATGTGACTCCTGTTAGCAAAGAAATCCAAAATGTAAAAAACTCCCATACACAAAATTCACAACATCAGAAGCACCTTGAATGAAACCCCCAAGAAACTCAAAGCAATAAATGCTCAAGCATCACTAACAAAATCCTTATCAATCTTGATTCATTTCAATATGAACCAAAATTTAAGTGATTCGCCTAATCACTATCCTGATCAACAGCATGAAAGGAATGTGGATAGGAAATAGGAATTTCTACCTGTCATTGACGCTCTAAGCTCTTCTCAAATTTATTTTACAATAAGCAGAGAAATATATAATAACAGATACAACATCCTAGCTTAATTACAAAGATGCAACCATTGGACTATACTGACTCTTCAATATAATGCAAACTTGACCTTGCTTGAATATAGCTTTATTTGTCTCCAAAGTGTAAATTCTATTTAAAGTAGAGTTCTTAGGTCAGGAATACAGCGTCAACTTCAAGTCGAAAAGTATTCAAGTCTTAAAGAGACTAGTGCAAAACTCATGTGTTGTAAATCAATCAAAGAATGACTCCAACACACACCACAAAAGTTTAATAGGGCGTAATGGCTAATAAACCTGAAAATTTTCACTCTCAGCTTCTTCATTTCATGACATTAATTGAATCAATTCTGTCTAAACTCTGAACTGAAGGATCGAGACCATCTCTGTAGTCTCAATCTCATAAATGGAATTTAAAAGTATTGCTACACATAATCATACTACATAATGTCTCGAAATTAAGTAATTGTATCTTTATTCAATTATTAAGGTCTCAATGTTCAAAATAGTAAATGATCGAGAACCAAGAAATATGAGATACAAATATTTACTTGAAGTGATCATCTGCAATATATATATATATAGGCTATATGTATATACACAGTTGTGTATTACACAGTCAGACTATGGCGACGGTTCACCCATCGCCGTAGCCCAGAATAGCTATGGAGACAGGTGACCGTCGCCATAGCCGACTGTGTACTACACAGGTGTATACATACATTTTTCCCATTTATATATATATATATATATATATATATATATATATATATATATATATATATATATATATATCAATGAAACTCAATATACACAACACAACTCAATATACCTGGTTATGACCCATGGCAGGAGCAATACAATAAATAACTTTTGCATCAACTACTTGTGTACTGGAAGGTACAAATGGATCCATCTCAGCACCATATGAGCAAGAAATGGAAGCTCCAATATTTTTTGATGAAGGCTTCATTGATGACCTTAAATACTTCTGGAAACATCCATTCCCCGTATCTGAACCAAATCTCGGGTGCTTCTTCCACTTGCAAACATGACTCCGCACCGGCAACAATAGATTACCTACTGAACGAGAGAAATATATTGGCAACTATATATATTAGAAGTTATAATCTGTGTATTGCATTGTCCAAATTCCGGACAGAACATTAGGTGAATATAGACCATACTAGGCCATATATGAAAATAAAGTCATGAAACTAGGGGACATTACACTGAACTAGTCTTCATTGTGATACCTCACTAAACCAAAACCATGCCTACATAAATTTGATATGTGTCCTCTACGGGTGATGAACTTTTTCTTTAAACGGTTACAGACTATCAGCTTTTGTAAAATCAAAGCATACTTTGGAAAATTTCAAATTATTAATTAAATTGCCATGTTGCTTTCTCATCTAGCCATGGATCTAATAGATACCAAAAAGGACACATTTATATATGATCATTAACTTTTCAACTCTTAGAATTACATCATTCACTTATTAGCAATATAGTTTTCTACTACTTATTGTTAACTACCGCCTCCGTCCCAATATAATTTTCCTTCTTTCCATTTTGTGATGTCACAAATTAATAGGCATCAATCCATATATTAGTGCAGTAACTTCAGTTTGACAATAATACAACTATATTTGAAAAGTTAAACAAGAAAATTTGAAACTTTCAGACTTACTTATAAAAATAGAAAAAGAGTATTAAACTTTGTGAACCACTCCACTTCCTTACTTTATTATTGCAATAAATATTTAGAGTGAGTTACACTGCATTCAGTCTCTTCAAGTATATTTGTCTCTTCTTCCTTTGACGCTGCTCTCCGAACTTACTGTGAAATTGTCGTTGACTACAGGAATAACACTACAACTCCATAATTAAAATAGTTGTTTTAATTAATTGTATAGTAGAAATACATCATAATTTTCATATCCATAATTGATGCATTCCTGAGTTCAATTCATTCTACTAACAAATAGCAGAAACATTCCAATCCAATTCAATTTTGCAGTTCGAAAAATGAAATTAATTTCAAGTCAAAATTTCAGCAATCCCTCCAGACAATTCACCTTAGAACCAGATATCCAGTAACCCCGCCACTTTCAGAAACTCAAGCATGTGATCAAAGGGTTCAATTATACAAACTTCTCGTCATAAAAGAATTTGACTTTTGCAAGTCCTTTTAGAATTCAACCTTAAGAAACAGCCATCTATATGAAAATATAATAAAGAACAATAAATCAAAACACTCACATCTACAATTCAAATCAAATTCACACACACACAAAAGAAGTAAAACCCCGTATAACTTACTAAATAGGCTTATTGAAGTGAAGTATCAGCCAACCCAGATAATGAATTTGATTATAAACAATCTCACTGACGTATAAGCAAATTATCTATTGCAGAGAAGAGAGGGGTTACCTGCGTAAGGTGGGCGATTATTAGATTGAAGAAGCCCCATATAGAGATGATTAGATTGAAGAAGCCCCATATAGAGATAGAGTGCCACGCTCGCTGTCGCTCCAAAACAGTGGCTCCCAGAAACAAACTCAACTTCCACAACTTCCAGTTGTCGTGGTATAGAGAACTAAAATGCAAATTTGCCCTCCAATTTATATGCATTTCACAAATTCGTTCCCTGAAACTTTTTCTAGAAAATGGACCTTAGATCAATTCCATAACTTCCGTTCAAAATTTTAACTTAAACTTTTTTGGACATAATGCAGTGAATCTAGTTCATTACACGAACTTATAAATTGATCCCAATTACTAAATTAATTGTATATACATATCCAATTCCTAAACTGATTACTAAATTTTTGGTAAGATTTAAATTGAATCCAATCCATCGTATCATTGTCTCAACGAAAATCACCACAAAAAAATAGGAGCAGGTGTATGTTTAGTTAGTCAAATAAAGTATCCTTCAACTTGACACTTTAGTTTCTTTTTTATTCACCTATTTCCTATTTCTTGATGGGTTGGGTTACAATGAAGTTTCATGTTTAAGATCATCGGTCAAAGATTCAAAAATGCCCTTGACGTTTATTTCGATATCTAGGGCTGAATAAGTAACCAAATTAGAATTGAAATCGCATCAAAAATCGCATGAACCGCACCAATTAAAACTGCGACGCCCCAAAATAGGTATACATCACCCATTCTGAGTCACCAGATATTACACTATAAAAATCAATTACAAACTTCATTTATACAACTGTTGAACTGTCGTACAGAATACGACCACAGATAAACTGTGAGTTTTAATACAAATGTTTGTAACTCTCATGGTGCCTCGACCACAATCTTACAATGGTACTTTACATAAAAGTACAGTCAAAAACTGTTTTAGAAATTAAAATATTTGGGAAGTGCTCAAGGAAACCTTCGTACATGGGAGGCCATGCGTCTAGGTTATGATAAATATCATATGTCCACAGAATTATCCTTGGTTGACCCAATAGACCCCAAAGAAAAACGAGAAGATTACTATCATCTTCTTTCCAATGGTGAGTCTTCTCTTGATATATAACTATCTCCACTGTCTCCAAGTGAAAATTATATTTCAAATAAACTCCAAGATCATATAGGTAGTGCTCGTAGATATACTCAGCAAGTGGATGTGCACAACCTTGTCTTATGATAACACGAGGTTGTATGTCATTAGACATCTTGTATGATAGTGGCAAAACACCCTTCCAAAATTGGGTTCACCTCACCCTATTCGCTTCACCAAAATTAAATATCAAATGACGTATACAATACGACACACTTATCTAAAGTTCTCAATAAAATTATTTTCATACTATTTATGGAGAACCTCAACAGCTATAGACCACCGTTCTATTCCCCTGTTATCCCCGCTCGACTCGGCAACATTCTTATTATCTGAAAGAAATTGTGAAGCAAAATGGTGAGCACAACTAGCCCAGTAAAGAATATCATAAATAAAGATAATTAAATTATCAATAGCTTTCGTCAATAATAAATCATAGATTTAAAACATATGGTAGATGATAAAATTTTTCAACCATAGTTGCAGCGGAACGAGCAATCCATTAAAAGAGTCAAATAGGCCATCAGGTCTATTATCTTCTCCATGTTAAAAGTCCACCAATAATGTTTTATCCCTGTAACATCAATCAACAATTCATGTCAACAATCATATGAATAACTCATAATCATAATTGTGATTCTGAATTCCTTTTCGCACCCAGGACGAAGATAATTTTCATCACCTATCTTCACCTGAAATATCAAAAATCATGGTTATACCAAATCACAATTTCTGCTCATAATCATACTAATAAATTCATCTTTGCATTACGGCCAAAGATATACAACTGTATAACCAATAACCAACAGTTCATCTTTGCACTACATGTCAAAGATATACAACTGTAAAACCAATAATGTTGAGACTCAGCTTAATAGTATCACGACCACGAATTATCCATGCACTACGGGCCAAGGATATTCTTGTTTTCAATTACGATCATGATTATACCGAATAATTCCTAGTCATAATCATACCAAGTCCATCTATGCACTACAGGCCAAATATGACTTTTACCACATCATTTGTAACATTACGGTCATGATTATACCGAATAATTCCTGGTCATAATCATACCAAGTCCATCTATGCACGTAAGTCACAGATGACTTTCAACACAATATAAGCATGAGGATCATGACAACGATATAAAGAATCAATCAAATGAGATAAATGATAAATATTAAATATTTATAATATAAATTATCCAGGGTTCAAGAATATCCCAATGTTATCAATCACTTAATAATCTCATAATCTAATATCATTAATATTATAACAATATTTTAATTATTTCTTAAACTTATAAATAATTTATTTTAATTGTTTACACTTTATCAAATAATGCATTTAATCATTCAAAAATGCCATACTCATAAGATTTCATCACCATTGATCAAATCCCTTATCAAAAATCTGCATATACCCTATATAGGATTCCCAAGCTATAAAATTCTATTTACCAATTTTAACTTCACATAACATATTTAACTCATATACTCATAACAAGTGCATTTTCATGAAAAATACCAAATTAGTCCCAAAAAAAATTAGCTACCTCAAGTTTAACTCCAGAAATTCTCAAATCTCGGCAAGATCTTACACATGTTAACGTGATCTTCCAGTTTAAATTTCATGGTCATCGGAGTTATAGAACTCTGGTTATAGCATTTTTGTCAGAAAAACCTAAATATCAAAATGGTCATAAGTTGCTCATTTTAGGTCGGAATGAGCTCATTTTTGGACAGGAGGTAGGGGTGAGCATGGTGCGGTTTGGTGCGGTTTGAAGTCCAAAGAAACCGCTTAGGTGCGGTTTGAAAAATTCAAAATCGCACCCGAAACCGCTTGTGATTGGTGCGGTGCGGTTTTAAAGTGTGCGGTGCGGTTTTAATTGGTGCGGTTTCGGTTCCAAAACCAATTAAAACAACAAAAAAGTTTAAGCATTCACTAAAATTTAACATAAAACTTACATCGAGCAATTAACTTAGTGATAAAGTCGACAATGAAAATTATATCAAGCATGCTTTAAAACTAAAATATGCGCTATATAAAACAACGAAAACTATTCGATAACAAGTAAGAATGTTTATCTAGTTCCCCAAAAATTAAAAGTATATACTGAAGATAGAATAAAATATATTGCAGGGAGGACTAAAAATAATCTATTAGACTATTACAATTATAGCATTGACATTAACCAATGCATCAAGTGCTCGAGTCCCTCAACTATAAGCCCCTCCAATAACGCATCAAACAAATTCAAAATTCCAAAACCCAATTGCTTAATTTTTGACTCTATAACATCTAACATCTTCTTTCAATTGGTGAAAAAATGACAATGCAAGACTGGGGTTTTCTCTGAGCGTGTTCAAGTGAAAAGTAACTTTAGAATTTACTAGAGATAATACATACATACACACACATGGTGCGGTTTCGGTTTTATGCGGTTTGGTTTTGGCTAGTAACCAAACCGGAACCGTAAATTTGGTTATTCAACCCACCTAAAACTGCCACATACGCCGGAACCGTTGGTGCGATTCGTGCGGTTTTTGGTGCGGTTTCGGTTCTAATTTGGTTACTTGCTCAGCCCTAATAGGAGGTACTTTATACCATATATTTTCATGTCCCAAAAGGCCGGAATTTTTCTCACAAATTAAGTGGCCGAAAAAGACCTTTTAAACTTCTGGACAGTAGCCTTTTTAGTGTTTTGCAGTTTTTGAATCCTTTGCTAAAATCAGTCCACACGAAAATCTACAACACCTTTTCCAGTGATTCCACTTGGATAAGTTAGAAAACTCATAGATCTAACTCTAGAACTTGACCATACTCAAAAATTCGAAATATAATAGGAGATATGGTCAATTGAATTTCATATTCCATTTTCACCAAAATCTGATTTTCAACCCTTTGTAATTTCTAAGAAACTTTCATGTTTTCACATAATAACCAACATAACTTATCATAACACTTACTAATACTACATATACCCATGATTTTCATCAGTCCAATGCTTTTATTATGACTTTCATCATAATCCTCGTAAACAGATCATTTTCATAATTTAATAAGGAATGAATATAAGGGATCATTCATCATGCATGTGGTAATCCACATAGACATGTTATTCCAACAGAATAATAAAGAATGGAATAACTGAAGAATTCATCATGCATGCGATAGATCGCACAGACAGGTTATTCTCAACAGAAAAATAAAGAACGGAACTAGGTCAGGCGTAATTCGCACCGACAGGATATTCCAACAGAATAATAAATAATGGAACCAGGTCATGCGTAAACGCACAGACAGGATATTCCGACATAATAATAAAGAATGGAATAATAGAAGAATTTCACTATGTATGCAGTACTTCGCATAGACAGGTTATTCCAACATAATAATAAGGAATGGAATAATAGAAGAATTTCACCATGTATAGGGTAGTCCGCGTATACAGGTTATTCCAACAGAATAATAAAGAATGGAATAACAAAAGTTCTCTTCATGAATACGAAAGAAATAATACCCCTTACCTTAGAACAAATTGGATATAGGAGTAGTGAAGTAGCAGAATACTTTTCTTCTCTCTCTCTATAGTTTCTCTCTCTAGAGTTTCAGTGAATTCGTAAGAAATAATGAAGGAATGAGCTTCTATTTATAGGAGAATGGACTGAATAGTAACTAATTCCTGAACGGTCCAGATTGATTTACTTTTAAACGGACGGTCCAGATTGGTTTACTATAAAATATTCTAATAAAACAAAATCTTTTAAATAAAATATAATATATTCTATTTATAATCTAATAAAACGAATAACTTTATAAAAGTATTATGTTTTATATAAAAAGATTTTACTATGCAAATACTATGCAGGCACTATGCATAATAAAATATAATATATTCTAATTATTGTCTAATAAAATAAATAACTTTATAAAAGTATTCTGTTTTATATAAAAAGATTTTACTATGCAAAACACTATGCATAATAGAATATAATATATTCTATTTATAGTCTAATAAAACGAATAACTTTATAAACGTATTCTATTTTATATAAAAAACTTTTCTATTTTATTACATTAATAATACTAATAAAACAAAACTTCATCATCATTATTATAATTCATACTATTAATCGACCAGGTCGTTCCCAGAAAAGAGAAGGCTTTCCAATAAGGATTTCTCCCTATTAGCGCACAATTAGGTGACCAAACCTCTCATTGGCAGAACTTCTAGACATCGTTAATATTGCAAATAATAATATTAATAACTTTGTTATCTCAATTATTGATTTAATAATATATAAAATATCGACAATAATTGAATCAAACTGAGTGAATTCTCACGTAAGCATTAATAATCAATATCGTGTGCTACTATGAAATCACGCGTATTTTACCACCGATTATTTTATGACAACTTGTTTACTTTGAAAATTTTTTAAATGTCACCCTTAACTTTAAACTTTTATCAATTTAACTATCCACCAAAATAGAAAAATTGAATACTTTTATTTCATAAATTTTGGGGTCTCACAAAAACCGCACCAACGGTTCCGGCGTATGTGGCGGTTTTAGGTGAGTTGAATAACCAAAATTACGGTTCTGGTTTGGTTACTAGCCAAAACCACCAAAAATCGCACGAACCACACCAATTAAAACTGCACCAACGGTTTCGACGTATGTGGCAGTTTTAGGTGAGTTGAATAACCAAAATTACGGTTCTGGTTTGATTACTAGCCAAAATTGCATGCATAAAACTAAAACTACACCATGTGTGTCTATGTATGTATTATCTCTAGTAAATTCTAAAGTTACTTTTCACTTGAACATGCTCAGAGAAAACCCCAGTTTTGCATTGTCATTTTTTCACCAATTGAAAGAAGATGATTAGAGGTTATAGAGTCAAAAATTGAGCATTTGGGGTTTTAAATTTCGGATTTGTTTGATGCGTTACTAGAGGGGCTTATAGGTGAAGGGCCAAATTCGTTGGTTCGAGCACTTGATGCATTGATTAAGGTCTATACTATACTGTAATAGTCTAATAGAATATTGTTCAAATTAGATATAGTTATGATTATATTCTATAAATCCTCCATGCAATATATAAGATAAAATTTCATTCTATCTCCACTATATATTTTTAATTTTTGGGGAATTAAATAAACCTTATTGCTTGTTATCAAATATATGGTCTCCGTTGTGTTATATAGTGTATGTTTTACTTTTTACAGCATCATTCCTTTATTATAAGCTAAAACTATTTTATGTGTCTCACTATTCTATAATTTGATGATGAATTTGACATGTTTGGCAGAAGGAGCTATGGTTCTATACTTGATATAATTCCCATTGTCGACTCTGTCATTAAGTTAATTGCTCGATGTGAGCTTTGTGTTAAATTCTATTGAAGGCTTGGACATTTTTGTTGTTTCAATTGGTTTTGGAATCGAAACCGTACAAATTAAAACCACACCGCACAGTTTAAAACCGCACCGCACCAATTATACAAGCGGTTTCGTGTGCAGTTTTGGATTTGTTAAACCGCACCTAAGCGGTTTTGGGTGCGATTTGGCTTCAAACCGAACCAAACCACACCATGCTCACCCCTATCGATATCCCACTTACGCTCTAAACTATTTTTTTTTTCCAAAAGTGCACTTAACGTTACAAAAATCAGGTCAATCGTGCCCCTGCTATCAACGGACAAGCCACCTAGACTAACTCTATTTACACGTGGACATTTTTTGTTGACTAGGCATGTAGGGAGAGACAGAACAAAATTCTTGATCGATTTTTAAAAGGGGCAAAAAAGTCCTAATCGGCTTTCTTCAAAGAGAGAAACGAAATCAAGGCTGAGATCAAGCGGAGAAGAAGAGACGAGAAGAAGGTGAAGCCCCGTTCCTTCCATATCGTCGAAGTGGTTGTAGAGAGGAGAAGAAATTAAGCCCTTAGTCATCTTCATCCTTTCTATCCTTTCTGAAATTGGACGAAGAAACATGGCTCACTATTCGTCGTCATCTTCATCATCTGCTCGAAGACGCGTCATTGATGTTGATTACGAAGCTATGCCATTGTGTTATTGTGGGTTAAGGGCTCCTTTGTGGACATCATGGAGCGAAACAAATCCTAGCAGGAGATTTTTCTCATGCTCGAAATTTAGAGTAAGTTCTTATAATTTACTTTAATTTTGTGTTTGAAACAAATCTTGGCAGCTAGTATGCTTGAAATTTTTTTTACTTTCAACAATTAAATAATTTTTAATTTTTTGGATTCAGGAAAGAGGATGTGGGTTTTTTGTATAGGATGACCCACAGATGTGTGAGAGGGCAAAAGTTGTCATAAAAAATCCGAAGAGGGAGAACAAAATTTTGCTGAATAAGGAGCTGAATAAATTTTCTCAAGTTGAAGGGGCATCTGAATTATCTGATTTGAAAGAATTGGTTCATGAGTTGAAGAAATTGAAGTCAAATGGAGATGAAGTTTCTGTGAAACAAATTAAAGAAGTAGACTATTTGAATAGGAAGTGCATTGGTGTGTTATTGTTAGTTATATTCATCTACATTTCCTTTATGCTACTTAAGTAGATAAATGGTTAGATGAATTGGTAGTGTTGTGAATTGTAATGTACTGCAGTTTGAAATAGTTTGAAATATGCAATTAACTCAATGTAATTGGTGAAAATGGTTAATGGAAGTCATTGTTTTGTATGTTAATAGAAATCCTTGTTTGAGCAGTCCTTTAGTGACTTATGCAAGTTTAATATGTGTTTTGAGGCTACTTTGTGACTTGTAATGTTTCTTTTACTTGAATGTCAAAGAATTGATTAATCAACTTAATTTGTTAATGGAAGTCCTATTTGTGTCTATAATTGTGAATGAGTTGTGTAAGTGACATATGATTAGTAAATGTACATTACAAGATAGTGCTAATGAGTTGAGCACTTGTTACTCAATGTAATTTTCTTAACTTAATCTGGTTGTCAATGAGTTGAGCAAGTTTAATATAATGAACAAAATATGAATCCAAAAGATAGTGCCAAATTATATTACCAAAATATAGGCTGGAGAAGCATGTTCATTACATTTCTTTTAACTGAGAATAAACACTTCAACATTATCCAAAATATATTCCCAAAATGAATTGCTCAGTTCCAAAAATATAACTGGAAGAAGTACAATTACTAAGAAGGCTCTAATTACATAATAAGTCTAATAGTCAATTTCCTAAACACCTGCAACAGTTAGAAGTTCAATTATCTCCACTACAACTGGGAGGAATTCCTTGTGACTTGCTTGCATTGTTGCTCATACCAATCCTTTCATCCCTATCTGCCATAAGTTGTGTGGTAGTGATGCAACTTCTACCCCTCCTTTGCAGTCCTTGAGGTCTGAAGGTCATGTTGGACATGTTTACAGGGTCACCATCACCTCTATGGTTTATTTTTCTATTGCCAATTGAAGAGGATGCTTTGTTTTTAGCTTTGTCTGCTCTTAGTTGAGCTTCATTAGGGATTAAAAATTTAGTGTTAGGGTCAACCATAGGTGGATGTGTTTGACTTCCTACATTGAGAATTGTTGATGATGTGCCACTCTAAATGTACCTAACACAACATTAATAATTGTAATTAGAAGCTTGCACATCATATTATATCAATAATAATGAAGCACATATAAATTACCTTGTATGTCACTAAACTAGTGTTGTCATCATATAACAACCCAAAACCTTCATCATGATTGGATTGCTTCTTAGAATAAGCTCTTGCAGCAGATCAAACTTGTAATTTTGATTGCCTTGATCTTGAAGTGAAGATGCACTCATGGTTGAACTTGCATTAAGCCCTAGGCAATAAGAAGTATATATTTTGTACTCAATTACCCTATCCCAACCACTAAACATTTAAAGTAAACTACGAAATGCATAGTTTAACTTATATAACTGACCACACCCATAAAGTACCATTATCTGGACCAAAACATTAACCCTCAACATATACTGTATCAAATATCTCAACAAAATCCAACACACATCTCTCTACCAATGCTTTGAACAAAAAACACTCAAAAATATCCATGCTTTATTCATGCTGCACAAAAATTGAAACAAAAAATTACATTTCAAGTCATTTTCACTATAAGATATTGCACAATGACAGCCCCTTCAAACCCAAGTTATAGTGGCCTTGCTTCACTATTTTCCTCTAAAACACAATCACTTACTCCTTTTTGTTGACAATCCTTTTTTACAAAGTCAAGTGGTGAATAAACTCTTTGAAGACTTAGATGTGTTACAATTATACAAATATAGTATTTTCTTCAATATATATATTTAAAAGACCTGGTTCTGCTTGACTTGGAGGTGATATTGATGGTCCACCTTTTGCTTGAGTTTGCACTGAAGATTCAGTTTGGGATTGAGGTGAGACTGAACTTCCTGTTTGTGGTTGGCTTGCATTGCTAGGTTTAGATTTCCTTTTCCCTATTTGAGACTGAGCTGGGACTGAACTTCCTCCTTCTCCTTGTCTTTGATTCTGATATAGACCAAAATGTCAATATGTATACACTATATTGAAAAACACATAATTAACTAATTGAATTACCTTTGAACAACTACCTTTAATTGTTGTGTCCTTTTTGCTTACACAGACTGCATGTGATACCTTTGCCTTTTCTAGATAGCTTTGTGACTTTATTTGTAGGTTTGGCCTCAGTTTCCTCTCTTCTTCTCTTAATCTTAGGTCTTCCCTTGTTCTTTTCAACCTTTAGTGCCTCGACATGTTGATATTTGTCCATTTCATAGAATCTTTTCCCTCTTACTGGCATAATTTTATACTTATGAGCAGTTTGGTATACATTTTTGTGATACAACTTTGAAATATAGTTTTCATTGGGTCCTGCTTGTTGTGAACTAGAGCACATATAACATGTTGGCAAGGGATTCCAGTGAGATCTCATGCCCTATATGTGCAAGAGTTCTTGTCCAAGAAAATAATATGGGTGTCCTCACCGTCCCTGATTTCATAACTTGTGTCTCCATTAAAGAGCACAGTGCATGCAACTGCAATGCTTTTATTTGTCTAAAAAATGTCATTGTAGTAAAGACTAAAACAATTGATCCACTTCTCACATGCTGACCCAAGAGTTCCTAACCTGTCCATGGTTTTTTGCCTATTGTATTCCATCATAGTCCTAATGGACTTGTGCCTAGCTTCAAGAATCCAAGAATTGAAACTTTCCACCATGTTGTTATCTACTGCCCATGATTTGCTTCTGCTCCGAAAGTAGGCTCTACACCATGTATGAGGTGGATAATTCATGAGATCAATTGCTCCCTTTGAACTCATGTCACCAAGTAACTTCATGTTGTCCTTCAATTCTTCCTCAAAGGTAGACTAGGCTTCATTCCAAAATTTCTTCTTCATCTCTCCACCTATGTGTTTCTTACACCAATTTTCATATATATGGCGAGCACACCATCTATGTTCAGCCTCAGGAACTACATCAATAACAGCTTGTATTAAACCCTACAAGTAAAAGTTGCACAAAGCTATGAAGGTGTACTGCCTACACAAAGTTACATTCAAAGTTTCACAAATAATTTGACATAAAAAACATTAAACATTAAAATTCAAAAACATTCATACCTTTTGCATATCAGATATGATGGTGTACTGACTACCATCTCCCAAATCAAGTTTTTCTTGCAACAAAGTTAGAAACCGGGTCCAGTTAACCTTAGTTTCACTCTTCACACATGCCCAAGCTATGGGAAAAATTATGCTCATCCCTATTTCTTCCAAGTGCTACAAGCAATTCCCCCTTATACCGTGTCTTCAAAAAACACCCATCAAGGCCAATAGTAGGCCTACATGCTTCCTTCCAACCTTTCTTGCAAACATCTAAACAAATAAGCATTCTTCTAAATACTCTTCTCCATTCCCTTAATTCATCTGTGGATAACTCTATTTGTACTTTAAATCCTGGATTACTCCTCACCAGTTCTGCTATATAAGCCTCTAACTCAGAATACTCACTAGTAAAGCTCCTTGAGAATTCATCCTTAACCATCCTCCTGGCTCTCTTGCACTTGGAAAATCCAACATTCACTCTTCATTCTTTCTCCACATCTTTTTTTAGGTATTTGATCTTGTAGTTATGCTGCTCAAGTATTTTTTATTTGTAAAGCTTGGCCAAGAACTTTTGCGAACCCCTAGGGTTGCTGAAAACCTATAATACTTTTGGTCTTCATTTAATGTCTTGAAAGCCAACCCAGGGTTACAACTGTCCTTTGACACATACAAGATAAAAGGACACCCAGCCTCACATTGGACCCTTATTCTATATGGTTCACTTTTCACATATTTCAATACCACTCCCCTAGATATAGCATACTTTGATATGGATTCCCTAACTTCAGTTGAACTAGCAAATGTCATTCCCAAGCTGAAATAGGGTGTCTGGTCATTTACATTGAAACGGACAGGATGTCTTCTCTCACATGGCACCTGACCCTCATCCCCTTCCTCACTATCATCGCTGTCATCACTATCATCACCTTCATCACTATCATCACCTTCCTCACTCTCCTCACTCTCTTCTTCATATGTAGCATCTTGACTATCTTCACTACTATCTTCCTCACCAACCCTGCTACCATGTGTGTTTAATACCATATTAGGATCATCCCTTCTTTCATGTGCTCTATTAATGTTATCAAAAACATTAAGTACTTCAACACTTTCCATGAAAGTGTCATCACAATCCTCACCCTCCTCTTCAGGTGAATTTATTAGGGGCTCAGGAGGTGATTCATCATTCATTATAGGTTCATCTATCTCATGTTTTGCAAAGAACTCTAGGGCAGCTGTGTCTGACTTTATTTTACTCAGAAGTCTCATAATCCCATGGTCACCCTTAAGTGTAAAAAGTCCTTCTTCAATACACATTCCAGGTTCCAGATAATAGATTTCGGATACATTAGCATAATTCAATTCCTCTTTATATGTATTCCTAATGCAAATAATAGACAGGTAATCAACACCAAAATTCTTACATATATAAACATCTCCTCCCACATATCTCCAAATAGAATCCTTTATCCATATGCCCCCATGATGTAAATGTACATCTACACGCCCAACCATTCTGTTAGTAAAAAAAACTCAGACTTCACATAAAAATAAACAATAAATTATAAGACAAATGCAAACTACAAAGTATTAAGAATCTATAAAGAATAATATAGGGGACCACATGTCTCTTACCAGTCAACACCCAACTTAAACATGGACCACATATGATTTTCCCTACCACATGCACTTTATTAATCAAAAGCATAGATGAAAGTACCTGAAAGATTCTTTTTCTTCTTCTTAAAAGCTTCCTTCGACTTTGATTAGACTCAAGTTCATTCGATGAATTAATTGCAAAGCACACACAGAGAAATGACTTCCTCAATACAGAGCAGTAACTTCCTTCTTGTAAATTAGACTTCTCTTCGACGAAATGGCAGGAATGGGGCTTCACATTCTTTTTGCCTCTTCTTCTTTACTTGATCTCAGCCTTGATTTCGTTTCTCTCTTTGAAGAAAAACGATTAGGGCTTTTTTTCCTTTTGAAAATCGATCAAGGCTTTTGTTATGTCTCTCCCTACGTGCCTAGTCAGTAAAAAATGTCCACGTGTAAGCAAAGTTAGTCTAAGTGGCTGGTCCGTTGGAAAAAAAAATTAGTTGGAACATCCTGTCTATGCGAAGTACTGCATGCATGGTGATTTTTGTAGTTATTCCATTCTTTATTATTATGTTGGAACATCCTGTCTGTACGAATTTCGCCTGACCTAGTTCCGTTATTTATTATTCTATTGGAATAACCTGTCTATGCGACGTACCGCATGCATGGTGATTTCTGTTGTTATTCCATTCTTTATTATTTTGTTGGAACATCATGTCGGTGCGAATTTCGCCTGAACTGGTTCCGTTATTTATTATTCTGTTGGAATAATCTGTCTATGCGACGTACCGCATGCATGGTGATTTCTGTTGATATTCCATTCTTTATTATTCTGTTGGAATATCATGTTGGTGCGTATTAGGCCTGACCTGGTTCCGTTATTTATTATTCTGTTGGAATAACCTGTCTATGCGAAGTACCGTATGCATGGTGATTTCTTTTGTTATTCATTTCTTTATTATACTCAGTTGGTTAAAGTTCTGACTTTTATATTCCATGAAATTAGTTGAAAATTCTTTATATTTGCGCTTCATCCAGTTTCTTTTCATGGAAATATTCTTCTGAGCATTCTTGAATTTTACTCTACAAAGAAGTATCATGTTGACAATTTGGACGTTATTAGTTCCTGGATAATTTAATTCTTGAACTTGTTTGATTGAATTCTTATATCATTGTCATCATCCTCATGTTTATATTTTGTTGAAAGTCATCTGTGGCCTGTAGTGCATAGATGGACTTGGTATGATTATGACCAGGGATTATTCGGTATAATCATGACCGTAATATTACAAATGATGTGGAAAAAGTCCTCATTGGCCGTAGTGCATTGATGGACAGTTTTTGGTATGGCTATGGATTCTTTTCGGCCAAGGGAGCAAAGATGAATTGTTTTATGGCATGATCAGGACTGTTGATGAAAACACCATTATCTTTGGCCCGTAGTGCATGGATAATTCGTGGTCGTGATACTAAATAATATCATTGGCCTGTAGTGCAGGGATGATTTGATGATGTAGATTATTTATTAAGCTGAGTCTCAGCGATAAAAGTGATGAAAAACTTTTTAAATTATAAAAGATAGTAGATTTTATTCTCTACTTGACTCTTTTAATGGGTTGCATGTTCTGCTGCAGTTAAACTAGATGTCTATTGTATTTTATCAGTTTAACATTGTTCAAGACTAATGATAATTTATTCTGCATTATCTTAGTCATAATATTTCTTACTGGGCTAGTTGAGCTCACCCTTTCCTTCATTGTTCTCTTTAGGAAATGAGAATATAGCTGGGACGAGTCGGGGAACGAATTGACAATCCAGATGATAGCTTTAGTAGTCCTCACTATTCTGTTAAATAGTGTGTTATTAAATGTAATGAGGACTCAATTGAGTGTGGATATTGTCTAGATGACAATATTTGTATTAAAGCTCACAGCGTATGTTTTGTCGTATTTTATATGACTGTTGTATAATAAGTTGTATTTGAATTTTGTACCATGTATTTGGCGACTCAAGATAGGTGATGTATACCTATTTTTGGGGGCGTCACAGTTGGTATCAAAGCTTAGGGATATGATTCCTGGCTGAAATGTGAGACAAGAACTAGGAGGGGAGAGACGGGGAATTCCTTCGCTAGTATGACCTACCTAAGTTTATTTGGTATTTAATTGGTCGGTCAAAGTATAGGGATAATATATGATATGTTAATTAACCCTTGTTTTGTGACAGTGTTTGAAATTGGCATCTGAAAATGTTGAGATAAGCAATGGAGCAAAATAATATGACAGTATTGCAGTACGAGGCTAAGTTTGCGGAGTTATCCCGGTTTGCATCCCATTTGGTTGATAATGAGGAGTGAATGACGCGAATGTTTCTAATAGGGAATGTCGTGAATAACAGTGGCAAGTTGATAGATATGAATATAACGTGTTATCTAAGTCTTGGATGAGGGTCACAGTTTTGAATGATATTTCTATTGTTAATAAATTTCCTGACGTATTCTTGAAGACTTCTTAGCCTACCCCTAGAGCGTGAAATCGAATTTTGTATTGACCCCAGTACAAAACCCATTTCGTATAACTTAAAAATGATGAAGATAGAGTTAAAGACTCTAGGGACCCCACATGAAGATAACGAATATATGAGTAAAATCAATTTTAATCGATAAAGTTAAAGCCGCTTAAGCTACACATCCGAATCTGATGAAATGTGAAGAAGAAGGTTCAAGAGGGCGTTATTCTAGAATCAATAATCGACGAAGAGAGCAAATCTCAACCCTCGACTTTATTGGTCTATTTGAAATCATTGAAGGAGTAGGAATTGTGGCCTATTGACTCGCTTTACCGCTAAGTATGTCTCGTGTTCATAACGTTTTTCACGTATCGATGTTATGTAAATATATGGACGACCCAAATCACATTATTGATTTAGAACCGGACGAGATAGCAGATAATTTAACGTATGAAGATGCATCTATTAAAATCTTAGAATATATTCTACGCTCACGGGTTATACCTCAAGAGTAAGAATCTGACGAGTTATCCTCATCTGTTCGGCATACCAGGTACGTACGTAAATTTTGAGGGCGAAATTTCATAAGGAGGGGAGATTGTAAAACCCCAAATTTCACGAATAAAGATTTAATTTTCTCGAAATATTTTTTAATATTATGGTGTGGATTTGAGATAATGTTATAATTGTGAGTAATATTTATAAATTTTGCAAAGTAAGCAAGTGGTTATAAAATATTTGATTGGTGGACCCCACAACGGAATTATTGTCGGATTGAGAAAACGACGAAAATATTTTTATGAAAATAACGGTGGAAGTTTTACCGTTAACTGTTGAAACACCCGGTGTTAAAAGTACAGGAATACGTGTGGTTGTATAGTAGCACACAGTATTTATTATTGATGCTTACGTGAGAAGTCACTCAGTTTTGTTCAATTATTGCTACAGTAATTGCTGCATAGTATTTCAGATTATTTGATTCAATTATTGTTGATATTTTATATATTATTAAATCAAAAATTGAGACAACAAAGTTATTAATATTATTATTTGCAATATTAACGATGTCTAGAAGTTCTGTCAAGGAGATGTTTGGTCACCTAATTGTGCGCCAATAGGGAGAAATCCTTATTGGTAAGCCCCCTCTTTCCTGAGAACGACCTGATTGATTAATATTGTGAATTATAATAGTGATGATAAACATTGTTAAAAATATTGAGGTAATTTTGATGAAGTATTTGTTGTATTTTTGGACCCCCACCTTTTTATCTATTTTTCAAAATAATCGGTAGAAAGTTAGTTAATATAATAAAAGTGGGGCCCACGGGAAGAAAAATGAATTATGGGGAGGTGAAATTGTAGTGTCACGAGTGGGAGAAATGAATTGGTGGTGGGTGATTTTTGTACTGATATATATATATATATATATATATATATATATATATATATATAACATGTGGGAAAATAAAGTGGTGATAGTGGATGAAACTAAGTTTGGCAGGATATGTATTATTTTTCAAAACTTTAAACTTATTGGTTGAATAACTTTATAATGTTGTCTTTGTTGATAAAATATGAATGAGGCTATTTCCTCATTGGTTCATGCTTTAAGTTGGCATGTGATAATTTTTTTCTAATTGGCCAACCTTTTCCAATCATGCAGTATTATTGATAACTTGTAAAATTAGGGTGCATTCTAATTGGTCAAGGTTGTTAAATTAGCATGTGATGTCCTTCCTAATTTGACAAACACCAACCCGTGAACTTCGTTCGATTTTCTTTCTTCTTTTAACTGTGCGTACGTGAAATTTTTCTAAAATAGTATCATTCCATTTTCCTATAAATAGGATGCTTATTTAGAATTGAAAATCACACCAGAAATTCAGAGAAATTCTCTTCTATAATCTTGAGCGTATTTCTTAGAGTTTTAAGAAGCTTTGAGCGTAGTGCAAGTTTTCTTCAAGAATATTCTCGCCCTACCAACCGGAATGTTCTTCTTTTACGGTAAGGGGTATTATTTTTTTTGTATTCATGAAGAGAACTTCTGTTATTCCATTCTTTATTATTCTATTGGAATAACCTGTATACGCGGGCTACCCTATACTTGGTAAAACTCTTCTATTATTCCATTCTTATTATTCTGTTGGAATATCCTGTCTGTGCATTTTACGCCGGACCTGGTTCCGTCTTTATTATTCTGTTGGAATATCATGTTTGTGCGTTTTACGCCGGACCTATTTCTGTCTTTATTATTCTGTTGGAACATCCTGTCGGTGTGAATTTCGCCTGACCTATTTTCGCTATTTATTATTCTGTTGGAATAACCTGTCTATGCGAAGTACCGCATGCATGGTGATTTCTTTTGTTATTCCATTCTTTATTATACTCAGTTGGTTAAAGTTTTGACTTCTATATTCCATGAAATTAGTGGAATATCCTTGATATTTGCGCTTCATCCAGTATATTTTCATGAAAATATTCTTCTGAGCATGCTTGAATTTTACTCTACAAAGAAGTATCATGTTGACAATTTGGACGTTATTAGTTCCTGAATAAATTAATTCTTGAACTTGTTTTATTGAATTCTTATATCATTGTCATTATCCTCATGTTTATAATTTTTTTAAAGTCATCTGTAGCCTGTAGTGCATGGATGGACTTGGTATGATTATGACCAGGGATTATTCGGTGTAATCATGATCAAAATGTTATAAATGATGTGATAAAAGTCCTCATTGGTCCGTAGTGCATTGATGTACAGTTGTTGGCATGATCATGACCATTGATGAATACACGAATATCCTTGGCCCGTAGTGCATGGATAATTTGTGGTTGTAATACTAATGAATATCCTTGGTCGTAGTGTAGGGATGATGTGGATTATTTATTAAGCTGAGTCCCAGCGATAAAAGTGATGAAAAGCCTTTTTAAATCATAAAAGATAGTAGATTTTATTCTCTACTTGACTCTTTTAATGGATTGCTTGTTCCGCTGCAGTTAAATTTGATGTCTATTGTATTTTATCAGTTTAACATTGTTGAAGTCAAATGATAATTTATTCTGCATTATCTTAGTCATAATATTTCTTACTGGGCTAGTTGAGCTCACCCCTTTTGCTTTCATTGTTCTCTTCAGGAAATGAAAACATAGCAGGGACTAGTCGGGGAACGAAGTGACGATCCAGATGATAGCATTAGTAGTCCTCACTATTCTATGAAATAGTGTGTTAATAAATGTATTGAGGACTTATTTTGAGTTTGAATACTGTCTAAAAGAAAATATTTGTATTAAAACTCACAACTCATGTTATATATTTAAGATTGTATTTGTATTTTGTACCATGTATTTGACAACTCAGAATAGGTGATGCATACCTATTTTGGGGGCGTCACATATTACACAATACTACTTTGTTTTATACTAATTTTTTTTATATTGATGGTTACTGATTAACTACATTGGTTACTTTCATACATATGTTAGTCTTTAATTTGAAACAAAGTCATTACTAATTATTTTGGTTGAAAAATGAATGTAAAAATGTTTTTTATAATCTTGACTACTAATCACATATATCTTGGTTACTGTCTAATATATATTTAGATACTGTAAGGTGTTTATTTGGTTACTGTATAATGTTATTGTGTTTTATAATTATTTCTTTTATATTTGTGGTTACTTATTGAGTACATTGGTTACCTTCATACAACTGTTAATCTGATTATATATATTGGTTGTTGTATACTATTTAATTGGTTACTGTATAATGTTTATTTAGTTGATGAATAATATTAATGTACACTTATACTGATGTTTTTTATATTCATGGTTACTTATTAGCTACATTGGTTACCTTCATTCAACTGTTAGTCTTTAGTTGGTAACAAACACATTATATTGATTATTTTTTACTGTAAAATACAATAAAAAAAATTTTATGTTCTGGTTACTAAATAGATATATGTTGGTTACTGTCTAATCTAAATTTGGTTATTGTATAATGTTATTATGATTACTGTATAATATTAGTTTGTTTTATACTGGTTTATTTTATATTGATGGTTACTTATTAACTACATTGGTTACCTTCATACAACTGTTAGTCTTTAGTTGATAACAAACTGATGCGGTTGAAGAGCAGGAGTGTCAGTTTATGGAAAGATTTGATAGATTTGATCCAATTTATGGAAAGATTTGATAGATTATGGAAAGATTTGATGCAATGGCAATTTGATAATTTTTGTCAAGTTTAGAGTGTCAGATTTTGGCATTTTTGGAGCCTAATTTCATTGGAAATGGGTCAACGATCAAAAGTCACCAGATTTGCTCATGAACTGCAGGTTTTTTTTAGTCAAATCCCATTATTTAGGCCTTCAAAATTGCATATAAAAATGTGGTTTATGTTCTGGTTACTAAGATTATGTAGTTTGGTTACTGTCTAATATTGATTTGGTTACTTTATAATGTTTATTCAGTTGTCAGATAATGGAGATGATTCCAGTTGTGCTTTATTTCAACGGAACATAAATAAAAAGAGTGTAAATACAGGAATATATAATTGTTTACTGTTAGTAACCATTAACCACATGGTTGGTAACATTTTTGATGGTGTACAGTAACCAAAATTGTTATTGATTAATATTTAAAATTTTGATTCCATCATGAGTTGTCAATATAAAGTAAACATATACATTGAACAATTGGTAACTGCTCTGAAATATTTTTATGTAAATTTGGTTACCCATCTAAAATAAAATGGTTACCTCTATATTCATATTTAATTACCAACTGGACCATTTCTAAATAACTTTTATAACTATATAATTTAAAAGTATCCATTAGCTAGATAAATGGGAACCCTCACATGTACATTAAGCACTTGATAATTGCTTTAATATAAGTTTTTAATTATTTGGTTACTAACAACAACTAAAATGGTTACCCTTATATGCAGGTTTGGATACCAACTGCACTTCTCAAACTATTTTTATTTTAATATGAAATCTATAAGTGATCATCATATATATAAATGGGAACTCTTAATTGGAGTTTCTTATTCCATCATGATGACAGAGTATAAATAAAATATATATATTTAACACTTTATAACAGTCCTGATACAAACTTATAATTATCTGGTTACTAACAAAAACAAAAATGGTTACCATGTATGTAGGTTTGGATACCAACCTAACATTTCAACTGAAATAGCTGATGGATATTGTTCTGAATTAATTTTATGTAAATTTGGTTACTCACAAAAAATAAAATGGTTACCTCTATATGCAGATTTAAATACCAATTGTACAATTTCCAGATAATTTTTATGAGTATATAATTTATAAGTATACATCAGCTATATAAATAGAACATTCTCACATGTACATTTAACACTTGATATTTGTCCTGATACAAGTTAGTAATTATCTGGTTACTAATAACATTAACCATAATGTAACATAATAAAACAGTAACAACATAATTATATGATAGTAACCAGAACAGGTTTTAATTGTAACCAAAACAGAATCATTATGTAATGAAACCCAGTTTAGGAAATCCATGTATACTAAACAATTACATATTAAGCAGAATAAAAAATAAAAGTAACCAAAATCTCACATTGAGGGCACAATAATAATAGCCAAACCATAAGATAACAGTAACCAAAACATAATAAAGAAGTAACCAAATAGTTATATGAAAGTAACCAGAACAGGTTTTAATGGTAACTGTTGCCTAATTTTTAATAACACTTTACCACGCAAGTATACGCGTTCAATTGTAATATTCAGCAAGCAAGGATATCGTTCCCACGAGGAAATAGACTAATAATTATCAATTACTAACTCTAATGCAATTAATCCTATTTTAAACTACGAAATTTTGTTTGTGATTTGAAATTTAAACTAAACAAAACTAATGATTAAAATCAGAATTTCACAAGAATAATTGCAGATTTAATAGGTTAAGATTACAACTTCCCTTGGTATTTCATTTAAACTAACTTACTTCCCATTTAAAATAAATCAATTAATATGAATCATTATCCAAGAATGCTTTATGAATATTCACACACTTCTTCCAAAGACACGTGAACAAATCCTCCTAAATCCAATCTTTAAGACACGGAATTACAAGGAACACCTCAATTAATCAACTCACTATATTCCTATGTGAATCATGTTAATTAGGGTTTTACGCACAAATTCTTTCAATGGATACAAAAGACACATAGGTATATTCCTATCCTATATGCTAATTATATTAACCCTATTCAGATTATATGAACAGATGTTATCATATCCAGATCTCAATCTATACTCCATCTTCCAATTTCATATAGATTATCACAGTAATTGTTGGCCAAACAATTAATCAATAAGCATAAGATATAATAAACAATTCAATAAAAACCAACTTTCATTCAATGGGAAGCTTGCAATTTAAACTACATACCAAGTTCCATTGAAATCTTAATGAAAATTTAGTTCATGATAATAATAAAGAAAAACATCATCCAGATTAATAATCCAAACATCCCAGATAATTACAAAAGATAAAACTAGAGAAGAAAAGAAGAAACTCTGAATTTGCTCCAATACTCTCTCTTTGATCTTCAGCCCTTGTAATTATCCTTTGTGTTTTTATTCCTTGTTCTCTCTGCAAATCTCTTGAAAAATTAAGTGATACGTCTTTTCTAAAGTCTTCTCCTATTTGTATTAGTCTCAGCCCTCATTCAGACTCCTATTTGGCTTCAAAAACCCACTTAGCAGTAAAAAAGCGCTCCTCTTTCCGCACATGAGCGCCTAGGCGCTCAACATAGGCCAATTTCAAGCGCCTAGGCGCTTGACCAGGACCGCGTATTTACAAAAATGCCACTCAGCTTTAATTTTTATGATTTTTGACCTTTTTCTTCTCCGAAATGACCAATTTGTCCCTCCAGCTCCAACCTACAACAAATAAACACAAAACACATAAAAAGATAATAAAAAACAATTAAAGATAACAATAATTAAGTTTAATAATATCAGATTCATAGGTATGAAACCTACTCATCAAATACCCCCAAACTTAACCAATTGCTTGTCCTCAAGCAATACAACACAATGTAATAACTAACTATGCAGTACAAATGCAGCTATCTACATGCCTAAATTTCGGCAATCAAACAGAACAAAATCTATTCATCAAGCCTCAGAGAAATCACAATAAACATTCTAGTACATCATATCAAGACAGATTAATAATTTCCTTGTCAATCATCAAATCTTATCATGTTATTATTGATATAGTGTGTGTGTGCTCAACATCCATGGTAACTGATATAATTCTAAATACAACACATAATAGATCTCTTTAAAGGAATCATACAGTGTAAACTCACAAAATTCACGAACAAGCTAAAGCCAACTAAAGACAAATATCCACTAAATTTAAGAGTCCAATCCGGGATACTTATGCTTTACTGTGCTTTACGGGGGCTTTTTTCTCTTTTCCCGTTTTATTGTTTTTTTTTTCTTTCATATATATATATATATATATATATATATATATATATATATATATATTTTAACCATGACTGTGCAATGTCTCATTCCATTAGGCTAACAGTGCTACCCCTTAGCGAGCTTTCGACCAACGACTCCCAGACCATATAAGACCTTAGGGCGCTAGGTTTTAAGATACCCCTTCGGGCGTACTTGCTCAAGTAACAAAGGCCCCGGAACAAAACTAGCCACGGTATTTTTTTTTCATTTTTTTTTCTTTTCTTTTTTTTTCAAGCTTATATATCCCAAATTTTTCCCCCAAACTTAAGTTTTTATCTAAATTCAGTCATCTTCGCCTATTCATGTCTTTCATTCATTCAAACTAGCATTATCCTCTTGAATTCCATTATGTGTCAATTTAAACTCAATCAGTCAACATAGTTGTTTTTACTGTGCTATCCTTATTATATCAATTTCAAACAGGTAAAGTTTCAAATCATGACAAGAAATTACATCAAAGTTTTAACAGACAATAGTATACTTGTCTACTCAATTCCAATCTCATCACTGGCCAAAACAGACTTAAACTATCTAACGGCTGGAAACATGCATATACTTGAATTTTTATTATTTTTATTTTTTGAAATTAAAATGAAAACTACATGAAAAATTAAAATGAAAACTAAATGAATGCAAACTACATGAAAAACTATTAACTGAATACTATATGAATGCACTAGATGAATACTACATGAATGCACTGGAGCTGGAAGATTGCACCCCCAAACTTAACCGATGCAATGTCCTCATTGTATATAACAAGCAAAATTTAAGAAATTAAGCATTGAGGACTTCCCTGAAAGATAGAAGCTTTATTCCTCGTCAGTATCCTCCTCCTCCTCCTCCTCTTCTTCTTCTTCTTCTTCTTTATCCGGGGGGTACGCAGACAATGGTGGAAATTGGTAGGGAGCGGCACCTGGATTCATGCGGGCAAACATCTCTAGGAATGCTGCACTAAAATTCTGATACACCTCCGTTTGTCGTTGAGCCAGGCTATCCTGATTTCTTTCCATTCGGTCAAAACCCTGCTGAACTCGAGTAGCCACCATGTCAATCCTTCTAGTTTGATTGCTTAAATCTCGACGAATATCTTTAAAAAAATTTGGTGGTGGCCCAGAACTTCCAGCTACAGAAGGATTGTCGTGGAACTGTTGATTAGGCTCGTCTGCAAGCTCGGGAGGAACAATAATGAATCCTAACCCTCTCGGGTGTGGTATACCCCCACCCCATACCTTGTACTTCTTAATAAGCGAGTGGTCAATTGCAGCTAAAGGAGGTTGTGTAGCTTCCTCGGCATCCCATTTTACTCCAGCTTGTCGACATAGTCCAGTAATCAAAGACGGATGAGGTAGTCCACCTGAGGTCCCTCCTTGAATTGCTCTGTTAATGGAATCATGTATAACCTGACCCACATCTATAGTTTTTCCTTGTGCAATGCAGAAAAGCAACGCTGCCCGTTGATTTATAACATCACTCATATTCCTACACAACATCAACTTGGCACAAATAAAGGCATGCCATGCTTTCCCATAACTGCTTAATGTGGATGCAGGGAACAAAACAGCTTTTTGTTGATCTGTTAATTTCCATGTTGTTCCAGGTACACACAAGGCTTGAATGATCTCACTGTAATCTAGCTCATGCTCTAAATATTGCATGTAGCCATTATTGGGTATTATTTTCAAGCCGTAGTAGGCATTTATTGTCCTAAAACTGACCTCCACTGATTTTCTGCGAACCCAAATTATGTTACCAACATGATCTTTTGCATTGGCGTAGAATTCCTTAACAATTTTAACGACCGATGCATTCGGTTGGGCTGTAAAGTTCACCCATCTTCTACTCTCAATCATTTGTAATAATTCCCCATCTTCTATCTCTGGCAATAATCCACGCTCGGGAATTAGTGCTTTACTAGAAAGTACATTGTAATATCTTTCAGACGCTTTAGCACTTGTAAATCTCTTTTTGTCAAACTTTTGCGAAGTGCCCGAAGTTTCTCCTCTTTGTCTCTTAGTAGCCATAGTCGTATCTAATATGTTCTTGCCAAACCAAATGATATTCAGTGACTTAGGATAGCCAAATCCTTTTTGTGACAAATTATCGAACACTTGGTGTGCACAGATTTTGAACACTATTGGTAGGCACTCCCCCAAATTTAATTTTCACCAAATTTGTCAATTACTAAGCAAACTATACTTCCAAGGCAATACAAGCAACTATTAAAAGTACCCACACCCACTTGAGCCAACACAATGACAGAAACTAACTTCAAAGTACTAACATGACTATTATTCAAGTGAATCCAAATAATTTGCAATAAAATCTTGTGCACTTACTTGGTTATAGCCAAATATGATGTTTCAATCAAAGTTGCATGAGCAATTTGAGCTTTGAACCCTTACTTCATATAGATGTGGCTTGAATGTAAGTTGATTCCCGAATTGGTGAAGAAGGATGACAAGATGGAGCTTAAGTGCCTTAGTTTGGATAGGAGATTTAGTGTTTGATTAGGATTTTACAAGAAAAAGATTATTATTGTGGCTAGATTAGAGGAGGGTTGAGAGTTGAGTGAGTTTGAGTTGGAGTAGGAGAGCGAGAATGTGTTTGATTTGGGTTTGGAAGAGTCTTGCCCGATTAGGGCTTTTATTTTTTTTTTTTACAGCATGAGCGCCTAGGCGCTTGATTATGGCTTGTCTGGACCGCCTAGGCGGTTGGCTGCAGCATGTGTTATACGTATGGAGCGCCTAGGAGCTTGGTTTTGCTTTGTCTGGACCGCCTAGGCGCTTGGCTGCAGATTGGCTACTGTTTTGGGGCGCCTAGGCGCTTGTTTTGTACAAGGCTTGGGCGCCTAGGCGCTTGGCTGCAGATTGGCTACTGTTTTGGGGCGCCTAGGCGCTTGTTTTGTACAAGGCTTGGGCGCCTTGGCGGTTGGTCATGCCTTGGTGATAATTTTCCAAACTTGTTGCTTTCAACCTGCAATACCCCAACTTTAATTGTTAGTTTCTTCTTTTGCAAGGAGAAGTAAAAATAAAAAATAACAATAAAAATTCCCGGGTTGCCTCCCAGATAGCGCTTGGTTTATAGTCTTCAGTCTGACTTTCGCCTATGTTCTAATCATCAAGGTTGACCGATATCTTTTCACGATCAACACAACCCCCATAGTAGTGCTTTAATCTCTGACCGTTGAAATGTTGCCGGCGCATTACATAATCCAAAAGACATTCTGCGAAAAGCAAAGGTACCATATGTGCATGTGAATGTCGTCTTCTCCTGATCCTCGGGTGCAATGGCAATCTGGTTATAACCTGAGTATCCATCCAAAAGACAATAATACTCGTGCCCTGCAAGCCTGTCCAACATTTGATCTATGAATGGTAGAGAAAAATGGTCCTTACGAGTGGCATTGTTCAACTTTCTATAATCCATACACACCCGCCAACCCGTAACTGTTCGGGTCGGGATCAATTCATTATGCTCATTTGCAACTACTGTCATTCCCCCTTTCTTTGGCACACAATGAACTGAACTTACCCATGAGCTATCTGAGATAGGGTAGATAATTCCCGCATCCAACCATTTAATGATTTCTTTTTTATAACTTCCTTCATGATGGGATTGAGTCTTCGTTGTTGTTCAATAATCGGTTTTGCTTCATCTTCCAATAGAATCTTATGCATGAAAATTGATGGGCTTATTCCCTAAATATCTGTAAGAGTCCACCCAAGAGCAGTCTTGAATTGCCGAAGTACCCTTAGTAGCTTTTCTTCTTGAACCTTATCAAGTGATGCAGAAATAATAACTGGAAAGGTAGAAGAAGAACCAAGGTAGGCATACCGTAGATGGTTAGGAAATGGCTTAAGTTCCAAGGTGGGCGGTTCTTCTAAAGATGATTTCACCTTTTCATCCGGCTTTCCCCAAAAATCCAGAGGTTCAAATTTTTGCAAACATCATGTGAACTTCGGTGCTGAATCTAACATTTGAACCCATTCTAGCACAGTTGAATCATCAAATAAATTTTCATTAACCATTGCAATTTCAAGAGGGTCTTCATTCACAAATTCACTAAATCCCTCTCTAGTTGCTTTTTCAATATGATCAACTCTAAAGCACTCTTCATCTCCCTTCGGGAATTTCATAGCCTTGAAAACATTAAAAGTTACTTCTTCATCTTGGACTCTCATCATTAACTCTCCCTTTTGTACATCAATTAATGTCCTTCCAGTGGCTAAAAATGGTCTTCCAAGGATAATGTGTATGTCTTTATCCTCTTCGTAGTCCAACACAATGAAGTCGGCTGGAAATATGAATTTGTCCACCTTCACTAATATGTCTTCCACAATGCCCTTAGGGTATGTCACTGATCTATCTGCGAGCTGTAAAGAGATATTTGTTGGCTTTAGTGCTGGTAATCCCAACTGAGTGTAGATCGAAAGCGGCATCAAGTCAATACTAGCACCCAAATCACATAAACATCTGTTAAAGAACTGGGGCCCAATCGTGCACGGTATGGTGAAGCTACCCGGATCCTTCAACTTCTGTGGTAACTTTCTTTGCAGAATTGCGCTACATTCTTCTGTCAACGCTACAGTTTCGAACTCCCCTAGCTTCCTCTTTCTTGCTAAAATATCTTTCATGAATTTTGCATAGCTAGGCATTTGTTCTAAAGCATCTGCGAATGGAATGTTGATTTGCAGCTTTTTGAACACTTCTAAAAATTTTGAAAATTGTATATCTAATTTCTGCTTTTGAAATCTTTGAGGAAACGACACAGGTGGTACGATTGTTGTTTGCTTATCTTATTGTTGTTTTTTCACAACTTTTTCCCCAGATTTACTTTCTGAAGTTCCACTCTCTTGTTCACTATCCTCAGCAGAAATTATTTTCTTTTGTCCGTCTAAATCTGTAGTCAACTCCTTCCCACTTCTGAGTGTAACTGCCTTACAATGTTCATTTCCATCATTCCTTGGATTTTTCTCCGTATCACTAGGTAAAGAACCTGGAGTTCTAGTATTCAAAGCACTAGCTATCTGCTCGATTTGGTTCTCAAGATTCTTTATTGCAGCTGATTGGTTTTTCGTTGTGGCTTCAAACTGAGTTGCCAATCTTGACAACAATTCTCACATTTGTGATAGCTTATCAGGTTGATGAAGTTGTGGGTGTTTTTGAGATTGTTGATGTGGCTGAAATCCAGGTGGATATGATTGCATTGGAGCTTGGGTTTGAGCATGTGACTGATTATTACTCCAAGAAAAATTTGAGTTGTTTCTCACTCCTGGATTGTAACTGTTTGGATAACTGCTTGCTGCCTGTTATAATTGGAAACAAACTGGACTGACTCAGGATTTATTGCACATTGATCACTTGAGTGGCTACCCGCACATATTTCATAACTCGTTTCCATTTTCTGAACTGGTTGTACCCCAAGTGCATCTATCTTCTTTGTAAGAGCAGAAATCTGAGCTGTCACTTGAGCTGACAATGATGTCATCGCATCCACTTCATACACCCTGACTGTCCTTGGCTGAGTCGTTCTTGCTGTTGGCCATTGGTAATTATTAGCTGCCATGATTTCAAGCAACTGATATCCCTCATCACAATTCTTGGCCATAATAGCTCCTCCTGCTGCAGCATCTATACTCGATCTCACTGTGCTGAATAAACCGTTATAAAAAGTTTGCACCTGAAGCCATTTAGGAATCCCATGGTGTGGACATTTTCGCAATGAGTCTTTGAATCTCTCCCAAGCTTCATATAATGATTCTGAATCGTGCTGAACGAAAGAGAAGATATCGTTCCGCAACTTTGCTGTTTTTGCAGGCGGGAAAAACTTTGCAAGAAATTTTTGGGCGAGATCATTCCATGTAGTAATCGAGCCTGGTGGTAGTGAATGGAGCCAACTCTTAGCCTTATCTCTGAGAGTAAATGGAAACAGCCTTAGCCTTATTGCATCCTCTGACACATTATTGTACTTGAAAGTATCGCAGATTTCTATAAAAATGACTATGTGATCGATCGGATCATCGTTTGGTAACCCTCCAAACTGACATGAATTTTGAATCATCTGTATTGTCCCCGGTTTTATCTCAAAACTTGTAGCAGTAATGGCAGGCCTCGTAATACTCGACTGAATTTCAGTAACTCGCGGCGTAACATAATCCCGCAGTGCTTTTTGCTCTTCTTCAGCCATAGTATCTTTCTTATCAAGTGCCTCTTTGGTTTCTTTGACCCACTTACGCAACTGCTGAAATTTTTTCTCGATGTCGTCCTCGTGAGGCAATAAATTAGGTTTCTTCGATCGCGTTTACATACACTAGTCAAGAACACCTGAATAGAGCAGAAAAAAATGTTTAAATTAAGATTAACGCTATAAAAATCAATAATGACAAAATATTAAACTAATGTCCCCGGCAACGGCGCCAAAAACTTGTTGTCTAATTTTTAATAACACTTTACCACGCAAGTATACGCGTTCAATTGTAATATTCAGCAAGCAAGGATATCGTTCCCACGAGGAAATAGACTAATAATTATCAATTACTAACTCTAATGCAATTAATCATATTTTAAACTACGAAATTTTGTTTGTGATTTGAAATTTAAACTTAACAAAACTAATGATTAAAATCAGAATTTCACAAGAATAATTGCAGATTTAATAGGTTAAGATTACAACTTCCCTTGGTATTTCATTTAAACTAACTTACTTCCCATTTAAAATAAATCAATTAATATGAATCATTATCCAAGAATGCTTTATGAATATTCACACACTTCTTCAAAAGACACGTGAACAAATCCTCCTAAATCCAATCTTTAAGACGCGGAATTACAAGGAACACCTCAATTAATCAACTCACTATATTCCTATGTGAATCAAGTTAATTAGGGTTTTACGCACAAATTCTTTTAATGGATACAAAAGACACATAGGTATATTCCTATCCTATATGCTAATCATATTAACCCTATTCAGATTATATGAACAGATGTTATCATATCCAGATCTCAATCTATACTCCATCTTCCAATTTCATATAGATTATCACAGTAATTATTGGCCAAACAATTAATCAATAAGCACAAGATATAATAAACAATTCAATAAAAACCAACTTTCATTCAATGGGAAGCTTGCAATTTAAACTACATACCAAGTTCCGTTGCAATCTTAATGAAAATTTAGTTCATGATAATAATAAAGAAAAACATCATCCAGATTAATAATCTAAACATCCCAGATAATTACAAAAGATAAAACTAGAGAAGAAAAGAAGAAACTCTGAATTTGCTCCAATACTCTCTCTTTGATCTTCAGCCCTTGCAATTCTCCTTTGTGTTTTTCTTCCTTGTTCTCTCTGCAAATCTCTTGAAAAATTAAGTGATACATCTTTTCTAAAGTCTTCTCCTATTTGTATTAGTCTCAGCCCTCATTCAGACTCCTATTTGGCTTCAAAAACCAACTTAGCAGTAAAAAAACGCTCCTCTTTCCGCACATGAGCGCCTAGGCGCTCAACATAGGCCAATTTCAAGCGCCTAGGCGCTTGACCAGGATCACGTATTTACAAAAATGTCACTCAGCTTTAATTTTCATGATTTTTGACCTTTTTCTTCTCCGAAATGACCAATTTGTCCCTCCAGCTCCAACCTACAACAAATAAACACAAAACACATAAAAAGATACTAAAAACAATTAAAGATAACAATAATTAAGTTTAATAATATCGGATTCATAGGTATGAAACCTACTCATCAGTAACCAAATCAGAAATAACCATTATATCCAGCCCAGTTTAGGCAACCCATGTATACTCTCACATGTACATTTAACACTTGATATATGTCCTGATACGAGCTTGTAACTATCTGGTTACTACCAAAAAATAAAATGGTTACCCTTCTATGCATGTTTGGTTACCAACTGCACCTTTCAAACAATCTATCAGACACAACTTAGAAGTAACAAATACGAACCCACAAACAATGTCAAATCACTGGTAGTATAATCAAATATGTAATCTCATTTACATAAGTTCTAATAAACATTACAGACTCACTAACCATAACAAATAGTTATGGATATCCAACAAAAACTAAAGTATCAAACACAATTCAGAAGGACAATACAATGACAACCGAACTAATCAAAATCTGGTACAAATCTTCCTGAAAATTCTCTGAAGTTGTGAAAAAGCCAACTGCAAAGGAGCATCTCATCTGGAGGGAAATCTCTAGTTCCTTTAGGAGGATTAACGTCAATTTTCTGTCCGAGTTGAGAGACTGTGGTGTTGCGGCGGCGGCGGAAGAGGACGACGATGAGTGGCTTCGAGAGGAGAGAGAGATGTAGTAAGGGCGGAGAGAGAGAGACCGAACGAGAAGGGAGGGTTTCAGGAAGATGGAGACTAATTTTCCATTTCAGCCCATTAATATTAATCCCTTAATTTAAAGACTTTTAATTGTATTAGTATTGTAAATAAAAATGATAAAATGTAATATTTTTGTAATTATTTTTAGATGTATCATTATTGTAATTATTTTTAAAAATGTATTAATATATGTAATTAATCCAAAAGATAAATCATAATATGGACCGAGGTTGAGCAGTCTTGCCCAATTTACTAAGTCCTAACCTTAAATTATATTCCCTCCACCCCATGATAAAAGTCCTTGTTACTATTTTGGGTAGTCCCATGTTAAAAGTCTACTTTCCTTTAATAACCAAACTTTTACATATTTTTTCTTATTATGCCCGTAGCATTAAATATCTCATATTTTTCTTATTCTAATTCTCTCTCCATATTTAATAAGTATGGAGGGAGAATATTTTAAATTGAATAGCTAGAAAGTCACTCTCTCACCTACATTGAAAATAATTAACGACATATTATTTTGGACAATTTTGTCATTTCATTCATTTTTTTAATATGCGTGAAAAGTCCACCAGGACTTTTATCTTGGGACGGAGGGAGTAAAAATTTATTGAGAATTGATATTTTCACAATTAAAAGAAAAAATTATAGTTTCACAAAAATTCATCATTCATGAATAGTAATAAATAATAATTTCTCATACTCCATATAAGAGATTTTGCGAAAATATCAAATTGTAATAATGAAAATATCAACTCCCAATTTATAAAATCTCTCTTCTAGTATCTCGAACCCTAAAAAACATTAAGATTATGTTCATATCTAATTTAAGTCCTAACCTTAAATTATATTCCATCCATCCCATGATAAAAATCTTTATTACTATTTTGGGTAGTCCCATGTTAAAAGTCTACTTTCCTTTAATAACCAAACTTTTACACATTTTTTCTTATTATACCCGTAGCATTAAATATATCATATTTTTCTTATTCTAATTCTCTCTCCATATTTAATAAGTATGGAGGGAGAATATTTTAAATTGAATAGCTAGAAAGTCACTCTCTCACCTACATTGAAAATAATTAATGACATATTATTATGGATAATTTTGTCATTTCATTCATTTTTTTAATATGCGTGAAAAGTCCACCAGGACTTTTATCTTGGGACGGAAGGAGTAAAAATTTATTGAGAATTGATATTTTCACAATTAAAAGAAAAAATTATAGTTTCACAAAAATTCATCATTCATGAATAGTAATAAATAATAATTTCTCATACTCCATATAAGAGATTTTGTGGAAATATCAAATTATAATTGTGAAAATATCAAGTCTCAATCTATAAAACCTCTCTTCTAGTACGTATCTCGAACCCTAAAAACATTGAGATTATGGTGCAACGCCGTCCATTAACGACATGGGTAAAGATTTCTTCTCTTTCATTCTATATTCCTCTTTAGCTAATTTCATTGCGTATACATTTTCATATCTACATTTCTCTCTAATCTTTCATTTTTATATCTGATCAAACATTAACAATTGCAGGTTTCGTTCTTATTTAATTTTCCCCTAAAAATGACAAGTTTGTGTTCTGATATAAAGGTTTGTTCGTTACCCAACAAAATATTTGAATTGAGTTTGACGATTTCGATCTTATTCAATCATTTATATTCTTGAATGATGTTGATCTAATATAATCAAATCTTTTTTTTAATTGATTGAGATTTAACTTGATCTAATAAATTATATTAGTGTAATTATGTAAAATAATGTAAATTACCTATTTAATTGTTAGAGCTTAATTTATTTTTTGAATTTTTTGGTTTAACAATTAGTGATATTATTGTTCAACTCAAGCAATTTAATTGTAAGCAAAATAGTAATGGTATTAAATTATTTTAGGATTTTTCGTAAGTTGTATATAGAAGTGATTTATAATAACTAGTTGCTATTACACAATTTAGGAAAAAATGTATGTACACAGCTGTGTATTACACAGTAGGCTATGACGACGGTTTTTTAGGCTATAGCGATAGTTTCACCCGTCGTCATAACTATTCTGGGCTATGGCGACAATTTACCGTCACTATAGCCCAAAAAATCTCTCGCCATAACCATACTGTGTAATACACAGCTGTTGTGTATATACATATAACCCATATATATATATCATGTCAGTCTTATTTGTGCTCTTGCAAAATGTATATGAAATTTGTAAATTTAGAGGTAATAAGATACACCAACATCATATTTTTTGTCCCTTTAATTACCTTTATTAAATTTATATAATTTTTTTTATGTAAGTCAATGTGTTTATCTACAGCCACAAATTTTATACTCCTATTTTACAGGATATGGTCGATGTTCATGGCATTTCATTACTAGGAAATAGAAATAATGTTGCTGATCTCAGAGGTAAATTACTTTTGTCAAACCATACTATATATATCATTTTTTTATTGTCCACTTCTTGATCTTTAATTTATACTTGCTGTTTTCTGCATCAATTCCATGTTTCTCAAAATTTACACAAATATTTGTTCATCCAAAACATGTTACTAATGTTTTTTTTTTATATATTGCAGTAATGTAAACTCTTTAATGGAAATAGAGGGAACTGAACTAGTGGACAGTTTACAAAGATGGCTGGTACATCCTCTAGTGATGAGGAAAGTTGGATGACTAATATACAAAAAAGGAAAGAACAAGATGATATACTAGAGATTATTCTTCGGTGGAGAAAAAACCAAGAATTATTTTGAATGATGGTATGCATAAAATGTTCATGGATGCCATTGAACAAATTGATTGGCTATGAAAGTAAGGATTTTTTTAAGAACATTGAGCCATCTTGGTTATTATGTTTTTTAAGATGATGTAAAATCATTATAGTATGTCAAGATGTATACTTTGCATATGTAAATAAATTTTTTAATAATATATATATGTTACGTTTTTATGACTTGCAAAAATATTTAATGTACGTATTTAACTCTTGTATATGTTTTAGATTGTAGAATGAATATCCTGCCAAGGTTGGCTGGCCTGCAGAGGATGACACATTGAAGAGGATAGAGAAACGAAGATAAATTGTATAAGAAAGAGTTAATAGTAATAGATTAATAGAAATAAGAAAAAGTTAATCATTAATGGATTAATATAAGAGCAAATGTTTACGCTGGAATCATTGATGTGGCTTAATGGACGCGATTTGGTCAATTTTTGGTACAATTTCAGTTCCTTGCTTGACCTTGTCAAAACATGTATATGTAAAATAACGAGTTACAAGAAAAAATTTATATAAATTATTTTAGAAATTAATTATCTTTTTTTTCAAAATTATAAGTGAGCGAATATGATCATTATAAACTACATCCAATTTACAATAAACTCTAATTTTTGTAAATTAGAAAATATATATGTATGTGCTCAATTTTAATTTCAAAAATTATAACTCTGACAAAAAAATTAAATTAAAACTAGACATTTAATTTGAGATGGAGAGAGTGAAACATTTGACTATATACATTTGTGTTGAAAAAATTAATAATTTTAAAATGCAAAATGATGTGTTTTGGGGAAAAAAGAGGTTGAAAAAGTGTTTATTTGGTTTATCTTAATTTTGGGCAACAATTTACAAGTCATTGCAAAAATTTGTACAAAATATGAAACGAAAAAAAATTATTGACAATAAATGTGACCCATATTTGGCTACGAAATATAACAAAAAAAGTTTTGTTGCCCACAATGAGGAAAAATCACATCAGCAAAAAAAAACTTAAATAGGCAGGAAATTGTTTTTTTCTCACCAACAAGTTGGCAACGAAATTTTACAACGACCTATAAATTTCGTTACAAAAAATGAAAGCCTTTCAAAAACTGAAACGAATGACAAATTTTATTGCTAAACATGCATTTTTTGGCAACGACTTTATAAGTCGTTGCACGAAAAATCATTGTCGAAAGTCCATTTTTTTGTAGTGCTACTTAAAAAATTGTTAAAGGAGTAGGGGACAAATAATGTGGGTAAAAATAACCCACATATGACGAATTGTCACGTGTTATTTGTAGATCCTTATTAATGAAGGGCAATATAAAAATTTTGTTCGCGAAATATTCTAGAAGTATATTAAATCCAATAAATGATAGAATTTTCATAAAGTTTAACCAACTAAGAATTAACAACCTAGAAGGTATTAAAGTCAATTGGGATTCTAATTCCTAACTCCTGAAAAAAGAATTCTCATGCAATAAATAAGAGATGTTACAACACATTTAAGGTACACAATCTGAAATAACATAATAATTCTCTATCTCCATATTAGCGTTCTGACTTAAGTATCGGATAGTCCTCCCGAAACCCCCACAACTCCGGTGGAACTTTTGCAAGTTTTCAGACAAGATTGAGGTGGTTATATGGTTATGACGCCCACAAATTCGGGCTTATATAACTAGAGTTGAGTCATCAAAACAAAAACAAAATACATTAATTATCTTATTTTTTATTATTAAATTACAATGTATAGCACGACAAAACACACACTAATTTCTCACTATAATTATTGTCACACTATTCTACAACATGGTGATGACTACTACTATTATTAACTCAGACCATCATTCCATTCATATGTTCTCCCCGCTAGCCACAACTACACTCTCATTTTCTGAAATGAATTATGAAACAAAAAGGGTGAGCAATTAGAGATCAGAGATAAATCAGAGATTTAAAAAATGATAGAGAATACAAGTTTTCAACAAATAACTTCGGCAGAATAAGCAATACATTAGAAGAGTTAAATAGATCATAATGTCTAGTATCTTCTCTAATTTAAAAATTCACCATCAAGATTTCACCAACTGTAATATCAATGGTCATGATCATGTCAATCAACAGTTCCTCTACACTCAGGCCAAAGAGAAGTTTCACCATGTGCTCTTACAACACAAGTTAAAGACATTTAACAATCATATTGTGTTTGCACTTAGGCCAAAGACATTCACAATAACTTAAGTCCTAATGATTAGTATAAATAACAATGATATAAATGATAAACATAAATAATAAGAATAATAAGATAAAAAAATACACATTAGATATTTACAATTTTATTTATCTAGTCCAATAAGGGCTAAATTACATTTACTACATCAAGTAACAGTATCACATTCATGATTCGGTCTCCAAAGAATTTGAGCTTACAATTTACTACATCAAGTACCTAATTGCATACAATGTAGCCCTCAATTTTAAAATTCGATCAAAATTGGCCAGAATACCCGACCTGCCCAAAAATTCGATCGGGTCTTAAGTATTTTATACCAATTGACCGTATAAATATACAGATTGACTTTTTTTTTTTAAAAAAGTAACATACCGTAGAAATATATTTTTAAAATTATAAATATTATTTAAAATTATAAATACAATTTGTAAAATTTAAGTTGTGATATAATTTGTAAAATTTAAGATGTAAAATTTATAATTTGTAAGATTTAAGTTGTAAAATTTATACATACAATTTGTTAAATTATAGATACAATTATAAAATTAAAAAAATATAAAAAACTATAAAATTCAAGTTGTAATATAATTTTTTAAAATTGTGATACAAATTTAATTTATTTATTTTTTCTAATTTTTTTCTTCAAATTTTGATTAAATTACTTTTCAAATAATTTTTCTTACTCATATTCGTTGATAGGACTTACAAAGGGTATTTTCTTATAAATTTTGATTAATTAATTAATTAATTTTTCTTATTTTTCAATTAAATTACTTTTCAATTTGCATAATTTTTTCCTCCTACTTTTAGATGATCTTCTAATATAAAAAGGGTATTGTTTAATTAATTAAAATTTGGGCATTTTTTTCAATTGTTTAAAATTTTAATGTTATCCGTGTTAAAAATATAATTTATATGTTTAAAAGTTTATTCATTTTTATGATAATTAGGCCTTTTTTAAAATTTTTAATTTTTTAAAAAAACTGTATTTGGTAATCTTTGTATTAATATTTAATTTTAATAATTTAACATATAATAATTATTTATAATGACTTTTATAAATTTAATACGTCAAAATAAGTATTTATAAAAATTTTATATGAATTTCATAAGTCAAACCGTATACAATTCTTGTTTGGCCAAAAATTTAGGTATTTCGACCAATTTTGGCCGGATTTTGAAATTAGGGGCTACATTATATGCAATGAGGTACTTGATCTAGTAAATTGTAAGCCCAGAAAGAGGCTTGCACTTTTTTATAATTATTTTGTTAATGCACTAATCTTATAATTAGTTTCTAATTGTTGAATAGTTATGTAAAGAACCCTTTTTTTTACACCTATCTTCTTATATTGACTAAAAAATAAAATAATTATTATTTTACCATTGGATATATGTATATACACAGCAGCTGTGTATTACACAGTAGGGCTATGGTGTGAGACCCCGAATTTTATGAAATGAAAGTATTCAGTTTTCTTATAATTATTCTATTTAGTAAATGGTTAAATTGATAAAGGTTAAAGTTAAGGGTGATATGTGAAAATTTTGCAAAGTAAGCAAGTTGTTATAAAATAATCGGTGGTAAAATACGTGTGGTTGCATAGTAGCACACGGTATCGATTATTGATGCTTATTTGAGAAGTTACTCAGTTATACTCAATTATTGCTACAGTAATTGCTGAATCATATCTCTCATATTATTGATTCAATTATTGTCACAGTATCTTCTGTATAATATGTTATATTATTAAATCAATAATTGAGATGACAAAGTTATTCATATTATTAAATTTCAATATTTATAATGTCTAGAAGTTCTATCAAGGAGAGGTTTGGTCTACTAATTACGCGCCAATAGAGAGAAATCCTTATTGGAAAGCCCCTCTTTCCTGGGAACAACCTGGTTGTTAAATATTGCGAGTTATAATATTAATGATGAATAAGCTCGTGTTGATTAAAGATGAATTTGATAGTTCCATTGTGTTGGGATTATTTGTGTTAGTAGAAATCGACATCTATTCCGATGATAATTGATGTCTGGAGGTTATATTGTTCAATCGTGTATTCGAGATACTTTTTGTGTCGGAGTACTATTCACGAGTTACTATTCACGGGATACTATTCACCCGAACAAAATATATTTCTTTTCGGTCCAAATCATTTTTGGGTACAATATTATTCCATAAGGAGATGTGCTAATTTTTCAGACTGTTGGTTGAAATTATAATAGTAAATCAATATGAATCGTTGGTTTAAAGTTTTAATAGTGAATCAATATGGATCGCTGGTTTAAAGTTTTAATAGTGAATCAGTATGGACCGTTGGTTTAAAATTTTAATAGTGAATCAGTATGGATTATTGCTTTAAGTTCTAATATGGACCGTCCGTTTAAAAGTAAATCAATCTGAACCGTTCATTAATTAGTTACTATTCAGTCCATTCTCCTATAAATAGAAGTTCATTCTTTCATTATTTCTTACGAATTCACTGAAACTCCTGAGAGAGAAATTATAGAGAGAAAGAAGAAGAGAAGTCAGCTACCTTTCTATTCCAACATCCAGCTTTATTCTAAGGTAAGGGATATTATTTGTTGTACTAGTAAGGGGTATTATTTCTTTCGTATTTATGAAGAGAGCTATTGTTATTTCATTCCTTATTATTATGTTGGAATAACCTATCTATGCGAAGTACTGCATACATGGTGAAATTCTTCTATTATTCCATTCCTTATTATTATGTTGGAATAACCTGTCTATGCAAAGTACTGCATACGTGGTGAAATTCTTCTATTATTTTATTCCTTATTATTATGTTGGAATAACATGTCTATGCGAAGTACTGCATACATGGTAAAATTCTTCTATTATTTCATTCTTTATTATTCTGTCGGAATATCCTGTCTATGCGTTTACGCCGGACCTGGTTCCATTATTTATTATTCTATCGGAATATCTTATCTGTGCGTTTACGCCGGACCTGGTTCCATTATTTATTATTCTGTTGAAATAACCTGTTTGTGTGGTATATCGCATGCATAGTGAATTCTGTTGTTATTCCATTATTTATTATTCTGTTGAAATATCCTGTCAGTGCGGATTATGCCTGACCTGGTTCCGTTCTTTATTATTATGTTGAGAATAACCTGTCTGTTCGGTCTATCGCATACATGGTGAATTCTTCTCTTATTCCATTCTTTATTATTCTGTTGGAATAACCTGTATATGTGGATTACCACATGCATGGTGAATGATCCTTTATATTCATTTCTTATTAAATTGTGGAAATGATCTGTTTAAGTTGATTATGATGAGAGTCATAATAAAAGCATTAGACTCATGAAAATCATGGGTATATGTAGTATTAGTAAGTGTTGTGATGAGTTATGTTGGTTATTATGTGAAAACATGAAAGTTTCTTAAAAATCACAAAGAGTTGAAAATCAGATTTTGGTGAAAATGGAGCATGAAATTCAATTGACCATATCTCCTATTATATTTCAAATTTTTGAGTGTGGTCATGTCCTAGAGTTAGATCTATGAGTTTCCTAACTTATCCAAGTGGAATCACTTAAAAAGGATTTACAGATTTTCGTGTGGAATGATTTTAGTAAAGGATGAAAAATCTGGAAATGCTTAAAAAGCTACTGTCCAAAATTTTAAAAGGGCATTTTTGGCCACTTAATTTCTGAGAAAAATTTCGGCCTTTTGGGACATGAAAGTATATGGTATAAAGAACCTCCTGTCCAAAAATAAGCTCATTCCGACTTAAAATGAGCAAGTTATGACCATTTCAATATTTAGGTTTTTTCGATGAAAAATGCTATAACCGGAATTCTATAACTCCGATGACCATGAAATTTAAACTGGAAGCTCACATTAACATGTGTAAGATCCTGCCAAGATTTGGGAATTTTTGGAGTTAAACTTGAGGTAGCTAATTTCTTAAAGAATTAATTAGAAATTAATTTTTGAAAAATAGTAAATAAATTTTAAAAATCTCGAGAAAAATATATGTTCAATATGGGACTATATTCTGCTAAATCCCAGAAAAGAAATATTTTTGGGACTGATTTGATATTTTTCATAAAAATGATCTAGTTATGAGTAAATGAGTTAAATATGTTATGTGAAGTAACAAAGTTAAAAAATAAGATTTTATGGCTTGGGAATCCTATATAGGGTATATGCATATTTTTGATAAGGGATTTGATCATTGGTGATGAAATCTTATGAGTATGACATTTTTGAATGATTAAATGCATTATGTGGTAAAGTGTAAACAATTAAAATAAATTATTTATAAGTTTAAGAAGTGGTTAAAATATTGTTATAATATTAATGATATTAGATTATGAGATTATTAAGTGATTGATAATATTGGGATATTCTTGAATCCTAGATAAATTATATTATAAATATTTAATATTTATCCTTTATCTCATTTGATCTATCCTTTATATCATTGTCATGATCTTCATGCTTATGTTGTGTTAAAAGTCATCTGTGACTTACGTGCATAGATGGACTTGGTATGATTATGACCAGAAATTATTCGGTATAATTATGACCGTAATGTTACAAATGATGTGGTAAAAGTCATCTTTGGCCCGTAGTGCATAGATGGAGTTGGTATGATTATGACCAGGGATTATTCGGTATAATCTTGACCGTAATTGAAAACACGAATATTCTTGGCCCGTAGTGCATGGATAATTCGTGGTCGTGATACTATTAAGCTGAGTCTCAGCATTATTGGTTTTACAGTTGTATATATTTGGCCTGTAGTGAAAAGATGAATTGTTGGTTATTGGTTATACAGTTGTATGTCTTTGGCCTGTAGTGCAAAGATGAATTGTTAATGAATATCTTTGGTCGTATTGCAAAGATGAATTTATTAGTATGATTATGAGCATGAATTTTGATTTGGTATAACCATAATTTTTGATGTTTCTGGTGAAGATAGGTGATGAAAATTATCTTCATCCTGAGCGCGAAGAGGAATTTAGAAACACAATTATGATTATGAGTTATTCATATGATTGTGAATAGGAATTGTTGATTGATGTTACAGGAATAAAACATTATTGGTGGACTTTTAACATGGAGGAGATAATAGACTTGATGGTCTATTTGACTCTTCTAATGGATTGCTCGTTCCGCTGCAACTATGGTTGAAAAGTTTTATCATCTACCATATATTCTAAATCTTTGATTTATTACTGATGAATGTTATTGATAATTTAATTATCTTTAGTCATGATATTCTTTACTGTGCTAGTTGTGCTCACCCTTTTGCTTCACAATTCCTTTCAGATAATAAGAGTGTAGCTGGGTCGAGCGGGGATAACAGGGAAATAGTGAGATGGTCCGAGACTGTTGAAGTTTCTTAATACATTATAAAACGGCATGACATGCAATATATAATTGCATTGAGGACCTAAGATGTGCGTGTCGTATGTTATACGTTACTTAATAATTGATTTTGGTGAACAACAATAGGTTGATGAGAACCCAACTTTGAAAGGGTATTTTGCCACTATCATACAAGACGTCTAATAACATACAATTTCGTGTTATCATAAGACAGGGTTGTGCACATCTATTTGCTGAGTATATCTACGAGCACTACTTATATGATCTTGGAGTATATTTGAAATATAATTCTCACTTGGAGACAACTAAGATAATTATATGTCAAGAGAAGACTCATCATTGGGAGAAACATGATAGTAATCTTCTCGTTTTTCTTTGGGGTCTATTGGATCAACCAAGGATAATTCTCTGGGCATATGATATCTATCATAATTTAGTTCATGGCCTCCTATGTACGAAGGTTTCCTTGACCATTTTCCAAAGATTTTAATTTCTAAAACAGTTATTGACTGTACTTTTATGTAAAGTACCTTTGTAAGGTGTTGTGGTCGAGGCACCATGAGAGTTACATAGATTTTGTATTGAAACTCACAACTTATCTGTTGTCGTACTCTGCACAATAGTTGTATAAATGAACTTTGTATTTGATTTTTATAGAGTGATATCTAGCGACTCAGAATGGGTCGTGTAGACCTATTTTGGGGACATCACATATGGCGACGAATTTTTTAGACTATAACGACGGTTTACCCGTCACCATAGACCAGAATAACTATACCGTCGCTATAGCCCAAAAAATCGTTATCATATAATACACAATTGTGTACATACATTTTTCCCTTTTACCATTTCTCAAAGTTTTTTTAAATTATTTTTTTGAAAACTCAGTAGTATAATTATTGGTGCAACTCCCACCCAAGTTATATGTATTCTCATACTAGAGATAAACGGCTATATATTTGTACTTTTGACGAAAATTAATCATGTACTTTGCATGTAATTATATAAGGGTAAGGGTTTACCGGTTGGACCACCGGTTGGACCGATGGTTAATGGGTCAACCCGAATTTTGATCAAAATTGGGTTATTGGTCCAAATTGGATAGGAAGGCGGACTAATTCCGATTTTTACCGGTCCGATCGCCGATCCGATTTGGATTTTAAAACACTGGTTGGAACAACAAAGAAATAAAACAAAAGAAAAAAAAAGATTTTCACGATTTTAATATTTTTTGTTTTTGGTTAAAGGCCTAAAGGCCTGTCAGTTGAAAAGAAAGGAAGTTGTTCTTATGTGAATTGGGAGGAAGAAAGAATCGTAAATTGGAAAGAGTAATTTGCTTGAATTGAATAACACTTTTTTTTATTAAATATAATTAGGTCATTTTATTTGTTATTTAACATACCCTAAAAATTTGTCACATGACATGATCTACTTGTTAGGATAACAGATGAGATATATCGTTTCCGAACTCCTTTTTGTGGCTATAGTAATACATACACATAGTGCATTGTTAACACTTGTGTTTATGTATAGTAAAATATATTGAGACAATTATATACAAGAAATTAATAATAATCTCTTGAAAATTATTAAACATGAAAAGGTGGAAAAGATTAGATAATATACAATGGCTCGAGGGATATCCAATCGCACCACACCATACCAGATACATGAATTAGAGGTGTATAAATATATTAATGGGTGGGTTTGTAATCCTTAACCCTTACTTTAGAAAGAAGACGTAATAGGATTAGTACATTATTATATGGAATTAATGTTAAATTATATAAATTTAATCTTTGACTTTTTTGGGATAAAAAAGTATTGCTGAGTTGAATTAATAAAATGTTTATCAATTATTTTTTGAAGATCTCATTTGACAATCAAATGATTTTATGGAGTCGAAAAATTGTAGTGGAGTTAGAAAATATGAAAATAACAAATTATTTGTCAAACGGCATAAATGATGGGACATTTGATTTCAATGTGGAGAAAATTTTAATTATTCCAAAAAAGTTCTCATTAAAAATCTTTTTATGTAATAAAATAATAGATAAAACAAAATGTATATTGATAAACTTTTGTATTCAAGTGGTCAACTATACTTTTTTTTTTCACTATGATATTTTTACATCTTCCAATATACAAATAACCATGGACATAATGGTTAATACCGTTTTCTCATATGAGTAGTGGTCTATCTCATTCTCTTCCATTCACTTGGATACCACTTTTTCTTATTTTTCATACCTCTACTATTTGATACTTATATATATATACACACACACACACATTAATATATGTGTGTATATATATTATATACACACACATATATTAATGTGTGTGTATATATTTTTTATTATGTGTGTGTGTATATATATATACACACACACATAGAGAGAGAGAAATAGAAAATGAAGAGACAGGGAGAGGAAGAGGCAAGAATGCCAAAGGTTTTCTAACACTCCCCCTTGGATGATCGCTTTTTAAAAATATGCTTCATTAAAAATTTTACCAAAGAAAAATCCTGTGGGGGAACAAATTGACTAAAGAAAAGAGTATAATATTTTTGAATAACTTCTAGTGCCTTAGGATTGCCTCATTAAAACCTTGCAAAGGAAAACGCGGTGGAAAAAAAATCTTAGCGAAGAAAAAAGAGTACAATCAGCACATATTCTTTTTACTCCCCCTCATGAGATCATATAATTTTCATTATTCATGATACACAAATATCCTTAAGTCAACGCATGCCAATATTGTGCACCGTCTTCTTAAAAATTGCAGTTGGTAATGGCTTAGTGAACATATCAGCCAAATTATCACATGATCGTATCTGTTTGACATCAATATCGCCACTCTTCTAAAGCTCATATGTATAAAAGAATTTTGGTGCAATATACTTGGTTCTATCACCCAAGATATAACCTCCTCTAATTTGAGTGATACAAGCGACATTATCTTTATATAATATCGTTGGACTATTTATGATTGATCACAATTCACAATTTTCACGAATATATTGAATTACTGATCTCAACCAAACACATTCACGACTTACTTCATGAATTATGATAATCTCTACATCAGTAAATCCAGCAAACTGTGGTTTTGATCCATATTGCTAGTAAGTTAACTGCAAATGCTATATCAGGTCATGAGAAATTTTGTAATATACATCAAAGCACCAATTGTACAAAGATATGGTACTTCAGGACCAAGAGTTTCTTCATTATTTTCTTGTGGTCAAAACGGATCTTTCTTGATATCAACTGACCAATCTATCATCGGAGTACTCAAAAGATTAACATTATCCATGTAAAGTTGCTTCATGACTTTTTTTGTGTATGTTGATTGATAAACAAGAATTCCATAGTTTAATTTGTAGGCCAAGACAAAAATTTATCTTACCAATATCTTTCATCTCAAATTTGTTATTTTTGTCAATTCTTCTGGAGCAAGATCTTTCATCAATAAATATAGTAATAATAACAAATCCATATTATGATCTTTTGATAAAAATGCATGCACAAATTGGATTATTCTCAAATCCTTCTTTCAAAAGATATCCACTCAAGCGATTATACCACAATATGCATCTGGATTGCTTTAACTCATATAAAGATCTTTGTAGCTTAATAGAATACATACTTCGAGATGTAGAATTATATGATTCAGGCATTTTATATGTTTCAGGCATTTTATATCCTTCTATGATTTTCATGTATATATCATTATGTAATGATCCATACAGATATGTTGTAACAACATCCATTAATCGCATATCTAAATTTTCTTTTTCTACTAAGCTAATTAAAAATCTGAATGTAATTGTGTCCATTACAGGAGCATATGTTTCTTCATAATTAATACCAAGTCTCTACGAGAAACCTTGTGCTACAAGTCGCGCTTTGTACCTTATAATTTTATTTTTCTTATTTTGTTTATGTACAAATACCCATTTATATCCAACAGGCATTACACCTTTAGGTGTTCGGACTACATGTTCAAAAACTTCACATTTACTTAGTGAATTTAATTCTGCTTAAATCGACTCTTTCCAAATTGGCCAAATATTTCTACATTCATCAACGATTTGTGGTTCATATTCATGATGATCATTACTTCTGGTAATATCAAGAACAACATTATATGAAAATATGTTGTCGACAATTATTTTATTTCTATCCAATATATCTGTCTCCTGTATATACATAATGTATCGAGATCTCGTTATTTTTAGGTACCTGATCCTCTTCAAGGGATAACTCTTCAAGAGTTTTATTTATAGGAGATTTTTGTTCATAAGTTTTGGATAGATCGATAAATTTTATAGCATGTTTCATGGGTATAGCCTCTTTATAGGTTGTAACTTGTTTTTCTTCTAATTTCTTCTTTTGGAGAATTTTATCTTTAACAACGATCATTCTTCCACATTTCAGGTGTGACTTTGATTCCCTTTTCTGCTGTAATAACTTATTGTCCTACAGGGACTTCAATCCCTGGTAGAGTATTAGCAGTTATAATGTGAGATATCACTATTTTCTTATTATTAGTGAATAATTCTGGTAATTGATTTGCAATTCATTACAAATGAATAATCCTTTGAACTTCTAGTTCATATTGATTTGTGTGAGGATCAAGATTAAATAACGTTCAAACATTTCAATTAATCTCCTGTCGTGCTTCAGGCAACGATCTCACATCGTGCTTCAAGCAACGACTTTTCTCCCCCTGCTGGTAGGAAGACTGTTTCATTACCAAGGAAAATCCTCGAAACATGCTTTTTTTTAAAAAAACCACATGTTAAGTTTATGATGCAGCATGTAAAATAGCATGACCCTAACACTACAGGAAAAATCTCTATCTACAACCAAACATTTTAGCGACCGCACTGTCCAGTCGCTGGTATCAGTAATAGCGACCGCCATCTGCGACCGAAATTGATTCTAGTCGCTAGTTTATATCAGCGACCGACTGCGATCGTTGAGCGGTCGCTGGCATGAATTTCCCTTCCAAAATTTGGTGCGAAACGTTGGCGCGTTTGTTTTGTGCAACCAATCTCTATTAGCGACCGCCTAGCGGTTGCTGAGACGTCCACGTCATTAAAAATTAGCGACCGCATGCGGTCGCTGATGGCAGTCGCTAATTCTCATAAACTTAATCAGATTTAGGCATTAGCCCGAATTAGTACAGAGAAAAAAATAAAGGGTGAAACAGTTCATGTGAGAAGAGGGAGTAGGGGGAGAAGAGAAGAGGGAGTATATTGCCGCCTTCACCACCAACATCACCGGCCGTCACCTTCACCACCGCCGTTCCACTGCAAGGTATATTCATGCTAGTATACATTATGTTTTTATGTATTTCGGTTTAAGTAAGGCTTGTGTCAATTAAGATTACATGAGTTGGCTTTAGAATTTCTAATTCAATCTATATATGAAGAATTTATTAATATTAAGCAAAGTATGTATTTATATGGGTTGGCATACTAAGTAATTAATTAAGTGTAAATTGATTGTGTTATCAGTTGATTATGACTTTAATTAAAGTGAAGGGGTATAAGTTTAGGTGTGCGGAGCTATAAGGAGGCTGGAATGGATTTTGAGCATAAGAGAATGGCTATGAAATTGGCGTTTCAAAATAACGCACATAAGATGCTCGATAAAAGTCCTATATGGATTGTTTTTGTTGTATAAAAAACCAAGTATTAAGCAAATCTGAGGTCATGGGAATGTGTGTTTATACTGTATATAGATTATTAAAGAGTTTGGGCAAGGTAAATTAGAACGAAATGCAATTTTAAGCTAAAACAAAAAATCAAAAGTTAGTGTGTCAAGCTATATTTGAGTGCTATTTTGGGCAGCGTAAGGAATCCGAAATGGTGAGTTTATAACTTCTAAATATAGTCTCATGTACTATATATAACATATTTAAAATTCGTTGTAACCTGGTATATGAGATAGAAGTAATGAGGTCACAAAATGGGCATGTTGGAAATAGGGTTGTTGCCCATGGAGGTTGCAGTGATTGAGTTGGGCGTGGCTGGGGGTTTCCCGTGGGCTCTTATTCAATATATTTAAGTTGACTGAGATGCTCAGCTAGTATTTTTCTACAATAAGAAGTGTATCATCTATCTAATGTCCCAGAATTCAATATAAATGGATCAAAGTTATGGGGAATAAAGTACTATCAAAACAAAAGTTGAGAAGTTAGGGATGCTGCCCATTGGCAGCAGCAGTTGGCAGCGAGTAGCTGCAATAGCAGCGTTAGTGGCTTATTTTTAGCTTTGTGGTGTAATTTGATAAATTACCCTTGAAGTTTGGGTTAATATATCTATATATGTGAGGGTAATAGTGTAAGACCCCGAATTTTATGAAATGAAAGTATTCAATTTTCTTATAATTATTATTTTATTTAGTAAATAGTTAAATTAATAAAGGTTAAAGTTAAGGGTGATATTTGAAAATTTTTGCAAAGTAAACAAGTTGATATAAAATATTTGTTGTGTCGGGGAATATTCAATTGGTCAGGAAATATTCATTTTAACATGGAATATTTGTATGACGGCACAATCATTGGTGGGCCCCACAACAGAAGTTTTATCGTAGTTAGAAAATGACAGAAATATCTTTTTATAAAAATAACGGTGAAAGTTTTACCGTTAAACTGTTGAACTACTCAGTGGTAAAAGTACAGTAATACGCGTGGTTGCATAGTAGCACACGGTATTGATTATTGATGCTTACGTAAGAAGCCACTAAGTTTACTCAATTATTGCTACAGTAATTGTTGCATAATATCTCACGTTATTTGATTCAATTATTGTCACAGTATCATCTGCATAATATTTTATATTATTCAATCAATAATTGAGACAACAAAGTTATTTATTATTTGCAATATTGTTGATGTCTAGAAAGTTCTGTCGAGGAGAGGTTTGGTCACCTAATTGCACGCCAATAGGGAGAAATCCTTATCGGAAAGCCCCCTTTTTCCTGGGAATGATCTGGTTATTAAATATTGTGAGTTATAATATTAATGATGAATAATTGTTGAAGTATTAAAAATATATTTATTGAAGATAAGTGAATTATAAAAGTTAGATGGGAATAATGTAAACTTGGAAAACTTTAGGGGTACTAAAGTGTAATAAGTTAAATCAATCTGGACTATTGGTGGTGGATTTAATAGTAAACCAATCTGGATCATTGATTGTGGTTTTAATAGTTAATTAATCTGGACCGTCGGTGGTGGTTTTAATAGTAAATCAATATGGACCGTCGGTAGTAGTTTTAATAGTAAATCAATCTGGACCGTCGGTGGTGGTTTTAAAAGTAATCAATCTGGACCGTCGGTGGTGGTTTTAAAAGTAAATTAATTTGGACCTTCGGTTGTGATTTTAATAGTAATCAATCTGGACCATCCATTCTAATAGTAAATCAATCTGGACCGTTCATGAATTAGTTATTATTTAGTCCATTATCCTATAGATAGAAGCTTAATTCTTCTTTCATTCTCACCAATTCACTGAGACTCACAAGAGAAGATATATAGAGAGAGAAACTATAGAGAGCAAGAAGAAAAATATTTTGCTACTTCACTATTGAAGTATTCAGTCTTCTACTAAGGTAAGGGATATTATTTGTTGTATTCGTAAGGGATGTTATTTTCGTTTGGTAAGGGGTATTATTTCTTTCGTATTCATAAGGAATACTATTTTTCGTATTCATCCTTTAATATGTCGGAATAACCTGACTACGCGTATTACGTACCATATGACAGGTGAAAATCTATTTGCAGTTTCGTATGTTATTTCTTTGCATATTCTTAAATCTAAACTTAATATGGTAAGTATTGCTTCTATAATCCTTGAAATTAGTGGAATATCCTTGAGTTTTGCGCTTCATCTAGTATCGTTTTATTGGAATATTGATCTAAACTTTCTTATTAAATATCAATATTTTTACCAGGGGTACTATTCACGGGTTACTATTCACCCAATTACTATTCACTATAATATTATTCACTCGGGTATTCGGGGCACTTTTTATGCCGGAGTACTATTCATGAGTTACTATTCATGGGTTACTATTCTCCCGGTTAATATTCACTATAATATTATTCACTCGGGTATTTGGGGCACTTTTCGTACCGAAGTACTATTCACGAGTTACTATTCACTAGAGTATTATTCACTTAAGTATTCGGGACACTTTTCATGTCGGGGTTACTATTCACGGGATACTATTCCCGAAGTACTATTAATGGGGTACTATTCACCCGAAAATTTTATTTCTTTTCTGTTCAAATTATTTTGATACGTGGATATTATTCTTGAATTTTACTCCACAAAGCAGTATCATGTTGATAATTTGGATATTTTTAAACTCTGGATAAATTTAAAGTCTTTAATAATTATCCTTGATTTCGTTTGATTAATGCTTATATCATTGTCATCATACTCATGCTTATATTGTGATGAAAGTCATCTTTGGCTTAAGTGCATAGATGGACTGTTGATTGGTATGATTATGATCAGGTATCATTCGGTATAATCATGACCCGTAATATTACAAATGATGTGATAAAAATCCTCATTGTCCTACAGTGCATTGATGGATAGTTGTTGGTATGATTATGACCAGAGATTATTCGGTATAATTATGACCATTGATGATTTTACATGAATATCCTTGCCCCGTAGTGTAGGGATGATTCGATGATGTGGTTTATTTATTAAGCTGAGTCTCAGCGATAAAACTGTTGAAAAACTTTTTAAATCATAGAAGATAGTAGATATCTTGCTCTACTTGACTCTTCTAATGGATTTCTTGTTCCGTTGCAGTTAAACTTGTTGTCTATTATATTCTATCAGTTTAACATTGTTGAAGGCTAACGATAACTTATTCTGCATTATCTTAGTCATAATAATTCTTACTGGGCTAGTTGAGCTCACCCTTTTCTTTCACTGTTCTTTTCAGGAAATGAAAATATATAGCTGTGACTAGTTGGGGAATGAAGTGATGGTCCGAGATGATGGCTATAGTAGTCCTCACTATTTTTATAAAACAGTGTGATAATAATCGTAATGAGGACTCCATTGAGTGTGGATATTGTCTAGAGGGCAATATTCGTTTTAAAACTCTCAGCTTATATTTTGTCGTATGTTACACGACTGTTGTATAATTAAGTTGTATTTGAATTTTGTACCATGTATTTGGCGACCCAAGATGGGTGAAGTATACCTATTTTGGGGGCGTCACAAATAGAATCTATAACATAATTACAATGTGATATAATTGAACCTACAAGACATAAATTAAGCAAGATGTTAATTATTATTGCTTTAAGGGACTGTTAAGCCAAGTTTGGAATTGATAATGCTTTGAAGGGTTATTTTGGTTATATGTGGGAAAACACTAATATTTAACACATTAGTGCGTTGAAATGAAACTATAAATTATTATAAAAGCTACAAGTTAACCATACAAGTTATAATTACTCTCAATGCACAAAATGAGCTATGAGTTCACTTCGAATACCCAATTTTTGTATAAAAATATAAAATACTCATGTGTTAAGCTACAAATGGGTTATAAATTAAAATTGTTTTGTAAGAAAATGAAAAGTACAAATATATATATATAATCTAGTTGGCCACTTATACAAGTAAAATTATAAAATTTTCCTATATACCTATCAAACCAACTCTAAATTATAAAATTTGTACTCATTGTTGTGTTATATTTCCTTGGTGTTTAATAAATGTGATGTTATGTTAATTGCTTATACATTCTTGTTGCTCTTATATGCCTACAAATGGCCATATATTCATATGCCCTCATGCATGTGGATAGTCTATATTATAGGGGAGACTCTGCTAAAAATTTTTCGTTGGTCGAGTAATTTAGACTTGTCCCAATGCATATGCAGACCATGCATGATGAAATGATTCATATTCTACCCCTAGGAATCTATTGTCTTTAGGTTGGTGTTAGTTAAAATATATAGAATTACATAAGACCATACCTCATTCTAATTTAAGATCCACAACAATAAACCATGCCTTTGGGTAGTTGATCTCAAGCTGTGTAAATTTGTTTTGCCATGTATCCTTGTTCAATTACCGAATAATCATATATGATGCACACTCATGATATATATGTACATATATATCTATATGTATTTATAAGCATCATAAATGGCATTGAGCTGAATTATAAATCTCTAACAAGGGAATACAATAATTCATGTCAGCATAGGTACCGTGGTATCATGGACCTCTATTCAGACCGTAGTTGGATGAGACGACGAAAATCAAGTGCCCAGATAGGTGCTATAACAGAATTTAGAGCTGGTTGCCAAGTATTTCTAGATTATGCGTATAGTCACTCAGAATGTGTTAATGGTCAGAACAAGATAAGATGTCCTTTTTTTGAAGTGTAAGAATGTAAATTATATGGACAGAGACATAGTAAACTATCATTTACTTATTTATGGGTTCATGAACAATTACGAAGAATGTTGGTGGGCACATGGGCAGAGAATAGATAATGGCATTGCACAAGTACACAATCCAGGCAGCAGTACCCATCGTATGAATGACATGGTTCATTATATTATAGGGCCGAATTTTGATTGGGAACAAGGCAGAGAACAACCTATGAATTCTGATGCCAAAACATTCTTTAAGTTGTTAGACGAAGGTAGCGAACCGTTGTGGAATGGTTGCATGAAGCACACTACATTGTCTGCAGTGGCGAAATTACTTAACATCAAGGTTGATAACAACATGAGCCATGAGTGTTTTGAGTCACTGTTGAGGGCTATTAAGAGTATGTTGCATGTTGGTGAAAAATTGCCCGATAACTACTACTATTGTAAAAAAAATGGTGAAGAAGTTGGGTCTTGGATATCAAAAGATCGATGCATGTCTGAACGATTGCATGTTGTTTTATAAGGAAAATGAACAGAAGATAGAGTGCACGTTTTGCAGTCATGATCGATTTAGGCCTAATAAAGAGGGCGTGACTACAAAAAAGATGAATATACCTTTTAAGATTTTAAGGTATTTGTCAATTACACCTCGACTAATAAGATTTTACATGTCTTCAAGAACAACTGAACATATGACTTGGCATGTGAAATCTCCAACCAAAGATGGAGAACTGAACCATCCCGCAGATGGGCAGTCTTGAAAAGATTTCAACTTAGCAGATTTCAACTTAGCACATCCCGGGTTTTCATTGGAACCTAAAAATGTGAGGCTTGGATTGTCCACTGATGGTTTCAATCCGTTCGGCCACTCAGCTGTTCCGTACTCCTGCTGGCCTGTGATTGTTACTCCGTATAACTTGCCTCCTTGGATGTGTATGAAACAACCATACTTGTTTCTTTCACTCGTGATTCCTGGTCCCAAGAGTCCTGGAAAAAACCTAGATGTTTACTTGAGACCTCTTATAGACAAGTTAAAGGTATTGTGGGAGGATGGAGTATAGACTTGGGATGTTTTAACGAAAACAAATTTCAACCTTAGGGCAGCGGTTATGTGGACTATAAGTGACTTTCCTCTTTATGGTATGTTATCTGAATGGAGTACACACAGGAAGTTGGCTTGTCCATATTGTATGGATCATACAAAGTCTTTCAATCTATCAAATGGTCAAAAGCTATACTGGTTTGATTATCATCGTCGTTTCTTGCCGGTAGATCACTCGTTTTAAAGAAATAGAGAAAACTTCAGGAAAGGGAAAGTAGATCATGATATGCCCGCACCGCGACTGTCGGGGACGGAGATGCGTGACCGTGTGATGAGATTGCAGGTCATTCCATTTGGTAAGATTTTTTCCTCTGACATCATCGATGGGTTTGGCGTGTCTCATAATTGGGTTCAGAAAAGCATCTTTTTGGAATTGCCTTATTGGTCTACAAATTTGATTCGTCGTAATCTAGATGTGATGCATATTGAGAAGAATGTGTTCGACAATGTGTTTAACACTGTGATGGGTGTTACGGGAAAGACGAAAGATAATGATAAGGCACGGTTGGACATGAAAGATATTTGTAAGCATCCTGGATTAGAACTTTATGAATCTACTAATGGTAAGATGGTCAAACTGCATGCAAGGTACACATTGTCCAAAAAGCAGGTTGAAGATGTGTGCACATGGATAAAGTCTCTAAAACTACCAGATGGATATACGTCAAACATTGCAAGGTGTTACATGTGAGAAATTGCAAGGGATGAAGAGTCATGACTGTCATGTGTTCATGGAGAGACTCGTGCTTATAGTATTTTGGGACTTGCTTGATAAACCAATATGGGATGCTTTGACTGATTTTAGTCATTTCTTCAGAGACATATGTTCAAAAATGTTAAATGAAAAGGACATGTCTATACTTGAGAAGAACATCATTGAGATCACGTGTAAGCTTGAAAAAATATTACCTCCTAGTTTTTTAGACTCTATGGAGCATTTGCAAATCAATCTACCCTATGAAGCTCGTGTTGGTGGCCCAGCTCAATATAGATGGATGTACCCTTTCGAGAGGGTCATGGGAAACTTTAAGAGGAAGGTGAAAAATAGAGCTTATGTCGAGGGGTCGATATGTGAGGCATACAATTTCGATGAGATATCTACGTTTGTCTTAGACTATTTTCTTGACGAAGTCTTGACAAAGGCCAATCGAGTCCCAAGACATGATGATGGGGGCAATGTTGAACTAAATGGTCGGCTTTCTGTATTTGGTTTACCGGGTCACGCTTATGAAAAAGTAAAGCGTATATTCCTTTCTGAGCAAGAATTAAGTGTCGCGCATACTTACATTATTCATAATTGCGAGGAGATTGATGAATTTATGAGGTATAAATGTAAAATTCATATGTATTAGACCTATATCTTAACCTGCAATCTCATATTAATATATGTTAATGTTTATAAAATTGTATAGAACATACGATGATGAGTTAAAAGCAAATCATCTCGGCATCACTGATAAAGATATTCAAGTTAGTCGTGATAAAAAATTTGCTCTTTGGCTAAAGGACAAAGTAAGTTAAGTTAATTAAGAATGACATATATCGTATTAATTTATGAATGTATTTAATTTAATAGAATTTTTGTAGGCTCCTAATGAGGGAATGATTCCTCTAAATATACAAGTCCTAGCTATGGGTCCAGACAGGGACCAAGTCATTCGCAATGGTTACAAAATAAATGGATGTGAATTTCATACAAAGACATATGCTCGCGGTAAAAGAACAACTAATATTGGAGTGTGTGTTCAAGGAGATTGTTACAATGAGCTTGGTCGTGCCTTTTATGGGGAGTTAGAGGAAATCGTAGAGTTATTGTACAAGGGCAAGTATGAGGGTCATATTAACTTGTTCAAGCATCGTTGGTTTGATTCATAAAAAGGGATACATGTTGATAGACATGGAATCGTCGATATTGACCTTTATAGGCCTTCGTACTCCAATGAACCGTTTGTTTTACCAACTCAAAGTGTACAAGTATACTACACTCCTAGTCCTGTTAGGAAAAGGGATAGTCCGTCTACAGATTGGCAAGTTGTAATTCATACTCCCGCGCGCAGTCGTGTCCAAGTAATAGACGGGGATTTCTACCAAGAGGAGATGCTTCATAGACCTCCTATGATAGATATAGAGGACAACAATGAATTAATTCAATTAGAAGGTTGAGATGAACCTGATGAATTGGATCTCGAGACAGTTATTGTGCCAGATGATAGTGATACTGAGGAAGAGTTATTGACTGACACTGAATCTGAAGAAGAAGATGGTTATGAATCTCCAATACTTGTACAAAATGATTCTGACTCAGACAACAATTTTTATTAAAATGTATGTTTAGTTTTAATTGTATTAAATACAATTACATACAGGAATGTTCTCTATATCCTTAACATATTTATGTACCTTTTATTTATAGTTGTCGTAGTTAACTATTTTGCAGTCATGTTTATGTACCTTTCATTTATAGTTGTCATAGTTAACTATTTCATACAATTAATTGTCATTATTGTCCTTTTCTATAAAATGTATGTTTATTTTTAATTGTATTACGTACAATTACATGTATAAATGTTCTCTATATCCTCGACATGTTTATGTATCTTTCATTTATAGTTGTCATAGTTAACTATTTCATACAATTACTTATTTATGAATGTCATTTTATTTATATATGTAAATCATATAACTCATATTAACATTCTAATTTTTTTATTTATAGATGTCTTCTGAACCAACACAACGGAAGCGCGGGTTGGGTCGGAGCCCTAATCATGTGTCGAAGGCCCTGACTAATCCGAATGATAATATTCTCATACAGATCCGTCCTCCTCCAGAAAGCACATAAGTTAAACATCGTGTATATATAACCATTTTATATTTTCATTGTTATAAATATATTTTAATGTAAATTGTTGTATATTATAGTGATTTTCAAGATAGTAAAATTGTGAAGTGCTTTTCACAATTATGCTTACAGAACTGGCCTACGCCAGTGATTACATAGGCGAGCACACCTTTCGCCCATAAGGATGCATTTTGGGCTAAATTTCAAGTATATTTTTTTATCACTATGATAGATAATACATAGTTAATCAAATAATATTGTTTAGTAATGTTGGATTATGGTAATATAACAGTTTTAATATTATTATTGTTATTTTATTTGCAGAAAAGGTATAAATGGGACGACACACTGGCATAAGTTATTCAGACACTATTTTGGCTAAAATGCGCCGTCCGAACTAAAGATAATATGAATAATGAACGACAGAAAGCCCTGCATAATGTTGAGATTGACCATCCAGGACAAGGTGGGCAGTATATGCATGAGCATAGCCCCTGGTGGTGCATACAGCCCATATGGGTGCAGATGTGTGACCAGTGGAGAGCTGAGAGCTGGGTCAAGAGGCGCAAGACTGCCGCCTTGAACAGATCCTCAGGTGTATATAAAGGCGAAAAGGTAAAAGGCACGTATTGGGGCAGCAGTATATCACAGCTGCATCATATTGCTGCCAGGGTACGTATGTTATGTTTATAATCATGTTTTGCAGTTAAAATATCATTTGTTTACATATTAATATGAGTAAATGAACTGTAGGAGTCTCAGTCTCAAGGTCAACCTATCAATTGGTTGTATGTGTATGTGGCCACTGCGATGGTCTGCCTGAGGATGTTCAGATAGCGGTAATAAGTTAACTTTATACTAATATGTTGTTTACAAATTGCGATGACCTTTTTTAGCATTTCTTAATTTATTTTTAACTATTTAATTGTTGACCTTCTAACAGGACACTTATAAGGGCTTAATAAATGAGCTTTATCCTGAAGGCACCCTGCGTCCGTCGATTGATCAAGAATTATGGGAGTGGGCGTTAGTCGTGAAGAAAAACTATGTTAAATGCCAAGGACAAAAACGACGCCCAACCATCAGTGACACAGGCAGCTCTGCTACCCAGTCTACACAGTCATCAGGTCATCCAGCCTATTATACTCCTGCTGACTGTGTGAGAGTGATCTGTCAAGATCGTGATCTTCTTCGTATACTGGGCGGGCATCTGCAGTCTCTGAGTCCTGATGAGTTGGTGTTGCCTAAATTTTTAATAGCACTTTACCACGCAAGTATACGCGTTCAATTGTAATATTCAGCAAGCAAGGATATCGTTCCCACGAGGAAATAGACTAATATTTATCAATTACTAACTCTAATGCAATTAATCCTATTTTAAACTAAGAAAATTTTGTTTGTGATTTGAAAATTAAACTTAACAAACTAATAATTAAAAATCAAAATTTCACAAGAATAACTGCAGATTTAACAGGTTAAGATTACAACTTCCCTTGGTATTTCATTTAAACTAATTACTTCCCATTTAAAATAAATCAATTAATATGAATTGTTATCCAAGAATACTTTATGAATATTCACGCACTTCTTCCAAAGACACGTGAACAAATCCTCCTAAATCCAATCTTTAAGATGCGGAATTACAAGGAACACCCCAGTTAATCAACCCACTATATTCCTATGTGAATCAAGTTAATTAAGGTTTACGCACAAATTCTTTCAATGGATACAAAAGACACATAGGTATATTCCTATCCTACACGCTAATCATATTAACCCTATTCAGATTATATGAACAGATGTTATCATATCCAGATCTCAATCTATACTCCATCTTCCAATTATATATAGATTATCACAGTAATTGTTGGCCAAACAATTAATCAATAAGCATAAGATATAATAAACAATTCAATAAAAACCAACGTTCAATCAATGGGAAGCTTGCAATTTAAACTACATACCAAGTTCCGTTGCAATCTTAATTAAAATTTAGTTCATGATAATATTAAAGAAAAACATCATCCAAATTAATAATCCAAACATCCCAGATAGTTACAAAAGATAAAACTAGAGAAGAGAAGAAGAAACTCTGAATTTGCTCTTAAACTCTCTCTTAGATCTTCAGCCTTTGCAATTCTCCTTCGTGTTTTTCTTCCTTGTTCTCTCTGCAAATCTCTTGAATTATTTTATTGCTTCCTTGCAAAATTCGTTCTCTTCCTTTTGTAGAGTCCTCTCCTACTTGTATTGGTTTCAGCCCTCATTCAGACTCCTATTTGGCTTCAAAAACCCACTTGACAGCTGAAAAACGCAACTTTTTACGCACTAGAGCGCCTAGGCGCTCATCATAGTGCAATTCCAAGCGCCTAGGCGCTTGGCCAGGACCTCATATTTACAGAAATGCCACTCAGCTTTAATTTTCATGATTTTCGACCTTTTTCTTCTCCGAAATGACCAATTTGTCCCTCCAGCTCCAACCTACAACAAATAAACACAAAACACATAAAAAGATCCTAAAAAACAATTAAATATAACAATAATTAAGTTTAATAATACCATATTCATAGGTATAAAACCTACTCATCAAATACCCCCAAACTTAACCAATTGCTTGTCCCCAAGCAACACAACACAATGCAATAGCTAAATATGTAATGCAAATGCAGCTATCTAAATGACTACATTCCAGCAGTCAAACAGAACAAAATCTATTCATCAAGCCTCAGAGAAATCACAATAAACATGATAGTACCTTATATCAAAACAGATTAATAATTTCCTCGTCAATCATCAAATCTTAACCTGTTATTATTGATATAGTGTATGTGTGCTTAACATCCATGCTAACTGATATAATGCTAAATACAACACATAATAAATCTCTTTAAAGGAATCATACAGTGTAAACTCACAAAATTCACGAACCAGCAAAAACCAACTAAAGACAAATATCCACCAAAATTTAAGAGTCCAATCCGGGATACATATGCCTTTTTTTTTCTTTACGGGGGCTTTTTGCTCTTTTCCCGTTTTATTGTTTTTTGTTTTTTTTTTCATATATATACATATATATATTTTTTAACCATGACTGTGCAATGTCTCATTCCATTAGGCTAACAGTGCTACCCCTTAGCGAGCTTTCGACCAACGACTCCCAGACCATATAAGACCTTAGGGCGCTAGGTTTTAAGATACCCCTACGGGCATACTTGCTCAAGTAACAAAGGCCCCGAAACAAAACTAGCCACGGTATTATTTTTTTCTTTTCTTTTTTTTTTTTTCAAGCTTATATATCCCAAATTTTTCCCCCAAACTTAAGTTTTTATCTAACTTCAGTCATCTTCGCCTATTCATGTCTTTCATTCATTCAGACTAGCATTATCCTCTAGAAGTCCATTATGTGTCAATTTAAACTCAATCAGTCAACATGGTTGTCTTTACTGTGTTATCCTTATTATATCAGTTTCAAACAGGTAAAGATTCAAATCATGACAAGAAATCATATCAAAGTCTTAACAGACAATACCATACTTGTCTACTCAATTCCAATCTCATCACTGGCTAAAACAGACTTTAACTATCTAACAGCTGGAAACATGCAAATACTTGAAAAAAAAATTTCTTTTTTTTTTATAGAAAATTAAAAATGAAAACTATATGAATGCAAACTACATGAAAAACTATTAACTGAATACTATATGAATGCACTATATGAATACTACATGAAAAACTATTAACTGAATACTATATGAATGCACTATATGAATACTACATGCATGAACTAGAGCTGGAAAATTACACCCCCAAACTTAATCGATGCAATGTCCTCATTGTATATAACAAATAAAATTTAAGAATTTAAGCACTGAGGACTTCCCTGAAAGATAGAAGCTTTATTCCTCGTCAGAATCTTCTTCCTCTTCTTCTTCTTCTTCTGGGGGGTATGCAGACAATGGTGGGAATTGGTAGGGAGCGGCACCTGGATTCATGCGGGCAAACATCTCAAGGAATGCTGTACTAAAATTCTGATAGACCTCCGTTTGCCGCTGAGCTAAACTATCCTGATTTCTTTCCATTCGGTCAAAACCTTCCTGCACTCGAGTAGCCACCATGTCGATCCTTCGAGTTTGATTTCTCAAATCCCGACAGATATCTTCATAAAAATTTGGTGGTTGCTCAGAACTTCCAGCTGCAGTAGGATTCTCGTGTGATTGGTGAATAGGCTCGGCTGCAGGCTCGGGAGGAGCAATAATGAATCCTAATCCTCTCGGGTGTGGTATCCCCCCACTCCATACCTTGTACTTCTTAATAAGCGAGTGGTCAATTGCAGCTAAAGGAGGCTGTATAGCTTCCTCGGCATCCCATTTCACCCCAGCTTGTTGGCATAGTCCTGTGATCAAAGATGGGTGTGGTAATCCACCTGAGGTCCCTCCTCGAATTGCTTTGTCAATGGAATCATGAATAACTTGGCCCACATCTATAATTTTTTCTGATGCAATGCAGAAAAGCAGTGCTGCCCTTTGATTTACAACATCACTCATATGCCTACATGGCATCATCTTGGCACAAATAAATGCATGCCATGCTTTCCCATAATTGCTTAGTTTGGATGCGGGGAACAACACCGCTTCTTGTTGATCTGTTAATTTCCATGTCGTTCCAGGTACACACAAGGCTTGAATAATCTCACTGTAGTCTAGCTCGTGTTGTAGATATTGCATGTATCCATTGTTGGGTATCGTGTTCAAACCATAATAAGCATTTATTGACCCAAAACTAACCTCCACTGATTTTCCTCGAACCCAAATTACGTTACCCACATGATCTATTGCATTTGCATAGAATTCCTTAACAATCTTAACAACAGATGCATCCGGTTGGGCTGTAAAGTTCACCCATCTTCTACTCCCAATCATCTGTAATAATTCCCCATCTTCTATATCGGGCAATAATCCACGCTCGGGAATTAGTGCTTTATTAGAAAGTACATTATAATATCTGTCGGACGCTTTAGCACTTGTAAATCTCTTTTTGTCATACTTTTGCGAAGTGCCCGAAGTCTCTCCTCTTTGTCTCTTACTAGCCATAGTCTTATGTACTAAATTCTTGCTAACCCAAATGATACTCAATGACTTAGGAGAGCCAAAATCTTCTTTGTGACAATTTATCAAACACTTTGTGTGCACAGATTTGGAACACTATTGGTATGCACTCCCCCAAACTTAATTTTCACCAATTGTTGCAATTACTAAACACACTATACATCCAAGGTAATTCAAGCAACAATTAAGAGTACCCACACCCAATTGAGCCAACATAATGATAGAAACTAGCTTCAAAGTACTAACCTAACTATTATCCAAGTGAATCCAAAGAATTTGCAATAAAATCTTGTGTACTTACTTGGGTATAGCCAAATCTTGATGTTCAATCAAAGTTGGATGAGCAATTTGAGCTTTGAACCCTTACTTTAAGTAGATGTGGCTTGAATGCAAGTGGAATCCCGAATTTGTGAAGAAGGATGACAATATGGAACTTAGTTGCTTTGGTTTGGGTAGGGATATAGTGTTTGATTAGGATTTGGGAGAGAAAGATTGGTTGTTTAGGCTAGATTAGATGATGGTTTAGATTTGTGGTGGTTTAGAGATGGAGTAGGAGAGTAAGAGAGTCTTTGATTTGGAATGGGAGAGGAGTTGCCCGAATTGGGGCTTTAAAAAATTTTTTTTTTTTTTTACATTGGAGCGCCTGGGCGCTTGTTGTGTGTACTGTTGGAGCGCCTAGGCGGTGGCTTGCAGAATCCCTTGGACGTGTGGAGCGCCTAGGTGCTTGGGTTGCACTAGTTTGGAGCGCCTAGGCGCTTGGTCTGGACAACACTTTCTGACTTTGAGCGCCTAGGCGCTTGAAATGGCTTGAGGAGGAGCGCCTAGGCGCTTGGTTTGTGCATCTATGGAGCGCCTAGGCGCTTGGTCCTTTTCCAACATTCTCTGCTCTGACGTCCTTTGGGAAAATGGCCATAACTTCTTCGTCCGAACTCCAATTTAGATGATTTAAGATGTTCTGGAAAGAGGAGAAGTAGATCTACAACTTTCATTCTTGAAGTTTCACGAAATAATATCTGGAGCTGTGGTCAAATTGGCTCTGAAGTGACTTCTTTGTAAATGGCAAACCGAAAACGCGAATCTAGCCACTCCAAACGTCGATCCATGTAACTTTTGTCCCAAACCTCGTCAAATATCCCCAATCTTAAACTTGTACGTGTTTTCCTTTCCTGCAATCAATTGAATCTCTGTTAGAGAACAAGGTATGCAACAAATCCTTAACTAGCAAAGTTTAACCACTAAATAAATTAATGGTAAAGTAAATTAATAAGAGGAAAAATATCAATTAACAATAAAACTTCCTGGGTTGCCTCCCAGTTAGCGCTTGGTTTATAGTCTTCAGCCTGACTTTCTCCTTTGTTCTAATCGGCAAGGTTGACCGATGTCTTTTCACGATCAAAACAACCCCCATAGTAGTGCTTCAATCTTTGACCGTTGACTTTAAAATTACGTTTTGAATACGGCTCTTCCACTTCTACAGCTCCATGAGGATAGACTTTTGAGATTATAAATGGCCCAGACCATCGAGATTTCAACTTTCCAGGAAACAGTTTAAGCCTCGAATTGTATAATAACACTGTTTGACCTGCTTCAAACTTTCTTTCCAGAATTTTCTCATCATGCCATCTCTTAATCTTTTCTTTATATAACTTCGCGTTCTCATACGATTGGAGTCTGAATTCATCCATTTGATTCAATTGTAAGAGGCGCTTCTCTCCCGCAGCAGATATATCAAGGTTTAACTTCCGAATTGCCCAATAAGCACTGTGTTCGAGTTCAACTGGAAGATGGCATGCCTTCCCATAAACTAACCTGTACGGAGACATCCCTATCGGAGTTTTGTAAGCTGTACGGTATGCCCATAAAGCATCGTCCAACTTGCTAGACCAATCTTTCCGACTAGGATTCACTATCTTCTCGAGGATTCGTTTCACTTCTCGGTTAAATACCTCGGCTTGACCACTTGTTTGTGGATGGTAAGCAGTAGCTATCTTATGAGTGACTCCATATTTAGCAAGGATAGCTGAAAACTGCTTATTACAGAAATGTGTTCCTTCATCACTAATGATTGTGCGAGGAGTGCCGAATCTAGAGAAAATGTTCTTCCGAATGAACTTAATCACAACCTTTGCGTCATTGGTAGGTGATGCTATAGCTTCTACCCACTTCGAAACGTAGTCCACCGCTAGAAGTATATAGGAGTTACAGAAAGATGGTGGAAATGGTCCCATGAAGTCAATTCCCCAAACATCAAACAATTCGACTTCCAGGATCATATTAAGTGGCATCTCATGTCGCTTTGATATATTACCAACTCTTTGGCATCTGTCACATTTTAATGAAAACACACGGGCATATTTGAAGAGTGTTGGCCAGAAAAATCCACATTGAAGCACTTTAGCTGCCGTTCTTTCTCCACCAAAATGTCCACCATAGTCAGATGCATGACATTGGTATAGAATACTCTCCATTTCAACTTCCGGGATGCACCTTCTTATTACTTGATCGCCACATTGTTTAAATAAGAATGGCTCATCCCATAAATACTGTTTCACGTCATGGAGAAATTTCTTCTTCTGCTGGCTTGTCAAATCAGGCGGAAACACCTTACTGACAATGAAATTTACATAATCTGCATACCATGGTATATCCATCCTTACCGCAAATAGCTGTTCATCCGGAAAAAATTCGTTGATCACTGTTGTGTCATTTTTCTTTAGTTCTGAATTCTCTAACCGTGATAAATGATCAGCAACCTGATTTTCTGTTCCTTTTCGGTCCCGGATCTCCAAGTCAAACTCTTGTAGCAATAATACCCATCTAATTAATCTCGGCTTCGCGTCTTTCTTTGCTATTAAGTACTTAATTGCCGAATGATCTGTAAACACAATCACCTTTGTCCTAATCAAATATGAGCGAAATTTATCAAATGCATAAACAACTGCTAATAGCTCCTTCTCGGTAGTGGTATAATTCAGTTGAGCATCTGTCAATGTTTTACTAGCATAGTATATAGCATGAAAAATTTTATCCTTTCGTTGGCCAAGAACTACACCAATCGCATAGTCGCTAGCATCACACATTAATTCGAACGGTATAGTCCAATCTGGTGCTATGATTACAGGTGCGGTAACAAGTTTCTTCTTTAACACATCAAAAGCTTCCAGGCATGCTTGATCAAAGTTGAATGAGACATCCTTCTCCAAGAGATTGCACAGTGGTTTTGTGATTTTGGAGAAGTCTTTTATAAATCGTCTATAGAAACCAGCGTGTCCCAAGAAACTTCGAATACCCTTTACAGAAATTGGTGGTGGCAGGTTCTCAATGGTTTCGATTTTTGCTCTATCAACCTCAATTCCTTTTGATGATACTCGGTGACCCAAGATTATCCCCTCTTGCACCATAAAATGACATTTCTCCCAGTTTAAAACCAAATTTGTTTCCATACACCGTTTGAGCACGAGTGTGAGATTTTCCAAATAATAATCAAATGAATCCCCAAAAACTGAAAAATCATCCATAAATACCTCAAGATTTTGTTCAACCATATCTGAAAAAATAGCCATCATACACCGTTGAAACGTCGTTGGCGCATTACATAACCCAAAATACATTCTGCGAAAAGCAAAGGTGCCATATGGGCATGTGAATGTTGTTTTCTCCTGATCCTCGGTGCAATGGCAATTTGGTTATAGCCCGAGTATCCATCCAAGAGGCAATAATACTCGTGCCCTGCAAGCCTGTCCAACATCTGATCTATGAATGGTAGAGGAAAATGGTCTTTACGAGTGGCCTTATTCAACTTCCTGTAATCCATACACACTCGCCAACCAGTAACTGTTCGCGTTGGGATCAATTCATTCTGCTCATTCGCAACTACTGTCATTCCCCCTTTCTTTGGCACGCATTGAACCGGACTTACCCATGAGCTATCTGAGATAGGGTAGATAATTCCAGCATCCAACCATTTAATGATTTCCTTTTTAACAACTTCCTTCATGATGGGATTGAGTCTTCGTTGTTGTTCAATAGTTGGTTTCGCTTCGTCTTCCAACAAAATCTTATGCATACAAATTGATGGGCTTATCCCCTTGATATCTGCAATAGTCCATCCAAGAGCAGTCTTGTATTGTCGAAGTACCCTTAGTAGCTTTTCTTCTTGAACCTTATCAAGTGATGCAGAAATAATGACTGGCAAGGAAGAAGAAGAACCAAGGTAGGTGTACCGGAGGTGGTTAGGCAATGGCTTAAGTTCCAAGGTAGGCGGTTCTTCTACGGATGATGTCACCTTTTCATCTAGCTTTCCCCGACAATCCAGAGGTTCAAATTTTTGTAGACATCGTGTGAACTTCGGAGTTGAATCTAGCATTTGGACCCATTCTATCACCATTGAATCATCAAATAATTTTTCACTAACCAATGCGGTTTCAAGAGGGTTTTCAATCACAGATTCACCAAATACCTCTTCAGTTGCTTCTTCAATTAGATCAACTCTTAAGCACTCTTCCTCTTCCTTCGGAAATTTCATAGCCTTGAAAACATTAAAAGTTACTTCTTCATCTTGAACTCTCATTGTTAACTCTCCCTTTTGTACATCAATTAATGTCCTTCCAGTGGCTAAAAACGGTCTTCCAAGGATAATGGGTATGTCTTTATCCTCTTCGTAGTCCAACACAATGAAGTCTGCTGGAAATATGAATTTGTCCACCTTCACTAATATGTCTTCCACAATGCCCCTAGGGTATGTTACTGATCTATCTGCGAGCTATAGAGAGATATTTGTTGGCTTTGGGGCTGGTAATCCCAACTGAGTGTAGATCGAAAGTGGCATCAAGTTAATACTTGCCCCCAAATCACACAAACATCTGTTAAAGAACTGGGGCCCAATCGTGCACGGTATTGTAAAGCTACCCGGATCCTTCAACTTCGGTGGTAACTTTCTTTGCAGAATTGTGCTACATTCTTCTGTTAATGCTACAGTTTCGAACTCCCCTAGTTTCCTCTTTCTTGCTAAAATATCTTTCATAAATTTTGATAACTAGGCATTTGTTCTAAAGCATCTGCGAATGGAATGTTGATTTGCAGCTTTTTGAACACTTCTAAAAATTTTGAAAATTGTCGATTTAATTTCTGCTTTTGAAATCTTTGAGGAAACGGCACAGGTGGTACAACTGTTGTTTGCTTATCTTCTTGTTGTTTTGTTGCCTTGTCAACAACTTTTTCCCCAGATTTACTTTCCGCATTTCCACTCTCTTGTTCACCATCCTCAGCAGAAATTACTTTCTTGTGTCCGTCCAAATCTGTAGTCAACACTTTCCCGCTTCTGAGTGTAACTGCCTTACAGTGCTCATTTCCATCATTCCTTGGATTTTTCTCCGTATCACTAGGTAAAGAACCTGGAATTCTAGTATTCAAAGCATTAGCCATTTGCCCCATTTGATTCTCCAGATTCTTGATTGCCGCTGATTGGTTTTTCGTTGTGGTTTCCAACTGAGTTGCAAATCTTGCCAGCAATTCTTCCATTTGTGATAACTTATCAGGTTGTTGAGTTTGTTGCTGTGGCTGAAATCCAGGTGGATATGTTTGCCTTGGAGCTTGAGCATGTGACTGATTATTACTCCAAGAAAAATTCGGGTGGTTCCTCACTCCTGAATTGTAGTTGTTTGCATAACTGCCCTGCTGCCTGTTATAATTGGAAACAAAATGGACTGATTCAGGATTTATTGCACATTGATCACTTGAGTGGTTACCCGCACATATTTCACATATCGTTTCCATTTTCTGAACTGGTTGTACCCCAAGTGCATCTATCTTCTTTGTAAGAGCAGAAATCTGAGCTGTCACTTGAGCTGACAATGCTGTCATCGCATCCACTTCATACACTCCGACTGTCCTTGGCGGATTTGTTCTTGCTGTTGGCCATTGATAATTATTAGCTGCCATGGTTTCAAGCAACTGATACCCCTCGTCACAATTCTTGGCCATAATAGCTCCTCCTGCTGCAGCATCTATACTTGATCTCACTGTGCTGAATAAACCATTATAAAAAGTTTGCACCTGAAGCCATTTAGGAATTCCATGGTGTGGACATTTTCGCAATGAATCCTTGAATCTCTCCCAAGCTTCATATAGTGATTCTGAATCGTGCTGAACGAAAGAGAAGATATCGTTCCGCAACTTTGCTGTTTTTGCAGGCGGGAAAAACTTTGCAAGAAATTTCTGGGCTAGATCATTCCATGTAGTGATCGAGCCTGGTGGTAGTGAATGGAGCCAACTCTTAGCCTTATCTCTGAGAGTAAATGGAAATAGCCTTAGCCTTATTGCATCCTCTGACACATTATTGTACTTGAAAGTATCGCAGATTTCTATAAAGCTGACTATATGATCGTTCGGATCATCGTTTGGTAACCCTCCGAACTGACATGAATTTTGAATCATCTGTATTGTCCCCGGTTTTATCTCAAAACTTGTAGCAGTAATGGCAGGTCTCGTAATACTCGACTGAATTTCAGTAACCCGCGGTGTAGCATAATCCCGCAGCGCTTTTTGCTCTTCTTCAGCCATAGTATCTTCCTTATCAAATGCTTCTTTGGTTTCCTTAACCCACTTACGCAACCGCTGAAATCTTTTCTCGATGTCGTCCTCGTAAGGCAATAAATCTGGCTTCTTCGATCGCGTTTGCATAAACTAGTCAAAAGCACCTAAATAGAACAGAATAGAAAATGTTTAAATTAAGATTAACGCTATAAAAATCAATAATGACAAAATATTAAACTAATTTCCCCGGCAACGGCGCCAAAAACTTGTTGCCTAAATTTTTAATAGCACTTTACCACGCAAGTATACGCGTTCAATTGTAATATTCAGCAAGCAAGGATATCGTTCCCACGAGGAAATAGACTAATATTTATCAATTACTAACTCTAATGCAATTAATCCTATTTTAAACTAAGAAAATTTTGTTTGTGATTTGAAAATTAAACTTAACAAACTAATAATTAAAAATCAAAATTTCACAAGAATAACTGCAGATTTAACAGGTTAAGATTACAACTTCCCTTGGTATTTCATTTAAACTAATTACTTCCCATTTAAAATAAATCAATTAATATGAATTGTTATCCAAGAATACTTTATGAATATTCACGCACTTCTTCCAAAGACACGTGAACAAATCCTCCTAAATCCAATCTTTAAGATGCGGAATTACAAGGAACACCCCAGTTAATCAACCCCCACTATATTCCTAGTGAATCAAGTTAATTAGGTTTACGCACAAATTCTTTCAAATGGGGTGGAATACAAAGAACATAGGTATATTCCTATCCTACGCTAATCATATTAACCTATTCAGATTATATGAACAGATGTTATCATTACCAGATCTCAACCTATATTCCATCATTCCAATTTTATATAGATTATAACACCCTTAAGTGCATTGGACACTAAACCAATTATATCAATAAGCATAAGCTATAATAAACAAATCAATAAAAACCACGTTCAATCAATGGCGGAAGTTGCAATTTAATACATACCAAGTTCGTTGCAATCTTAATTAAAATTTAGTTCATTATAAATTAAAGAAAAATTAATCCAAATTAATAATCCAACCATCCAGATAGTACAAAGATAAAAACTAGAGAAGAGAAGAAGAAGAACTCTGAATTTGCTCTTAAAACTCTCTCTTAGCTCTCAGCCTTTGCAATTCGCTTCGTGTTTTTTCCTTTTCTCTCTGCCAAATCTCTTTGAATTATGTTAATTGATTCATTGCAAAATTCGTTCTCTTCCTTTTGTAGAGTTCCTCTCCTAACGGTGTATTGGTATCAGCCCTCATCGAACTCATATTGGCTTCAAAAAAACCACTCTTGACAGCTGAAAAACGCAACTGTTACACACTAGAGCGCTAGGCGCTCCTCAAGGCAATTCCAAGAGCCTAGGGCTTGGCCAGGACCTCATAATTTTACAAAAAGCCACTCAGCTTAATTTTCATGATTTCGACCTGTTTCTTTCCGAGTAATGGACCAATTGTCCCTCCAGTTCCAAACCTACAACAAATAAAACACAATCAAAACATAAAAGATCATAAAAAACAATTAAATATAAAATATTAAGTTTTCAATAATATCAGATTCGTAGGTACAAAACTAACTCATCAGTGGCCGGGACGGTTTGGATTGCAGTGGCGGAAGCAGCACAATCACAAACCATCAGGAGGCGATTAGGTAATATCGATAGGTTACTGTCACTGTCTTACTTATATGTTTCACTACATTGTTTATTGTTTAGATTTCCCTATGTTATAGCAGTATCAACACATATATGTAATATATTTTATTCTTTTGTTAATTAGAGGGTCCTAATTTGGATGATCAATGAAGAGTTAGACTTGTTTTTTAGATATTAAAAGCCTTGTACTCTTTTATATTCATTCTTTGAACAATTGTATTGGTTTACGATTCAATTATATGGATGTTTACAATGTATTGTGTTGTGTTGGTTTACGATTTTATCATATGGATGGATGTTTATATATACTATTGTGGATGTATTGGGATATATATAAATCATGGATGGATGTTTATATGGATGCTTATATATACTGTTGTGTGTTGGGATAGAAAGCAGGTACAAAGCAGGTTATTTTTGGGAAATCAACAAAACAGGAAAAATATTTTTAAAAAAAACATCAGCGACCATATGCGGTCGCTAATACTATAACGCAGTCGCTGATAGCTACTTGGAAACTAGCGACCGCATCGGTCCCTGACTCGTGTGCCATGTCATCCCTAACAACTGACTCGGTATGAGTCAGATTAGCGACGGAGTCGGTTGCTGATGGCGGTCGCTAATAATTCGGTCGCTGATGTCCGTCCAGCGACCAGATTACCTGCGACAAATATCTGCGACCGCATTCGGTCGCTAATACTCATCTACGATCATATGTGGTCGCAAATATGTGGTCGCTGATAAGCCTTTTTGTTGTAGTGTAAGCATAAACGGGTAATTTTGATTTCATAATCAAAGGTCAAGCAATATATTGAAGTCTCTTGATAAGTGATTCAGCTACACCATTTTGAGTATGCGTATGTGCAATAGGATGTTTAACATAAATATAAACATCTGGTTAATGCATCAAGTAAAAATATAAAATACTTGAATATACCACAATATGGGTGTATTGGTCCATATATATCACTTTGAATTCTTTCTTAGAAAGATGAACACTAAATAACAATAATTAAATGTGATGGTTTAGTAATTAATTTACTTTGATATAATCTATAGGTAAAGGAATCTTCTGGTTCTTAATTAAGGGATGTTCATGTGAGTTTTCAATAACTCAATGCATCATTATTGATCCTAGATGATCATGCCAAATCATAAAAATATTTGGACCCGAACACTTCTAGTGTATTGCACACTTCTAGTGTATTACAACATTTGTTTCAACTATTCTCATTTTAGTATAATATAACCTAGAAGAGAAAATATACAATTTTTCTAATATGAGCTTCTGTCCCGATACTATTGAAGTAATATAAAGAAATTCTTCACTGCCTTCGTTATTGATTTTAATATAATAACCATTATAATGTATATCCTTAAAGCTGAGCAAATTTATACTTGCCTTAGAAGAATATAAAGAATCATCAATACAAAGTTTTGTGCCCTTTGACTTCTAGAGACTTTAATTAAGTTTGATGAATAATCACTCTTCAAGAGTCTTCAATTATGTTTGATGAATAATCATTCTTCTAGAGCCTGTAATCAAGTTTGATGAGCTTTTGGCCCATACAACTTCATATATGCAAAACATAAATTTAACTTTATTACTTGAAACATGAATAAATCATATAATAAAAATACTTATTATAATGTCATAATATAATGAAATAAAAATAATTAATTGGTATGAACATTTCTATCAACATATCATTAAGTAAACCATAGATATCAAAATTAGTTATATCCACTCCATTTGAAAAGTCAAAATAATTCATGGGATTTTCAGTGTGATTATAATCAATAAAGTTTATTTCAATTTCATTTCCTTTTCTTTTATGGAGTCTTTGGTACAAATCTACCAAATGTTTAAGAGTACGACGGGTACATTCCCTTTTCTATATTGATTATTCTTTTCACGTCCACTACCATAATCATAATTTCCTCTATGATTATCAAATGAGGTTTCATTCACTTCAGGGAATGTAATAGAATCGATCAAGCGAGATTATTGGGTTTTCAGCAAAAAAACTCATTATTTTGTACAGCCACTAGAAGACATAATATCACTTATGGGAACATAGTTTCCTTTATTGCTTCAGGAAATATTTTGTAAACTTCCGCTCTCGATATTGCTGCTGCAAGAGCATATTCGAGGCATGAAATATAATAAATATTTTCTCTAACATGTCTTCATCAGTGTTTTTTTACATAATTTTAATAGTGAGATTATTTATAAAAAAAAATATTGAATTGTTCTCACTCAAAACTTTTAAAATCTTTCAACTTCAGGTGTAACCAATTATAATGTGTTTTTAGGAGAATTACACATTTTTGATTCTAACATCTTTCCTTTAAAATCATTTCATAAGACAAGTGAGTCTTTTACTGTAATGTACTCATATTTTATTTTTTCATGGAGATGATAGCGAATAAAAATAATTAATTTTTTATGATCCTACAGGGATACATAATTGCCAACGTTGATTGTATCTCCAAGATTCTTTGCCTTTATATGAATCTCAGCATCAACATTACATTACAAACAATCTTGCTCGATATAAATCAAGGGCAACAAATTCAAATTTATAAGATTTGAATATTAAACAACTAAAGATATTCCCCATCTAATTAAATAATTATATATGTTCAAATTTAATTATAATAAAACGATTTATAGAAATGCAGTAAAACACGAAACTAAATTTGTCCACTAAAACTAAATAACAAAACAACACTACTAAGCATATTTATCATTGTAACTTCATACAAAAATATATCAAAAAGATCACTAGAAATATATCAAATATGTAACCATGCCAAAAAGAAATATATCAAAAAAATCAATAAAAATATATCAAATATGCTACCATGCCAAAAAGAAATATATCAAAAGATCATTAGAAATATATTGATATAAAAAGCAATAATAAAACTAAAGACTATAACCATCCATGTGGCTTTTGCTGAATAATTGTGAGTCATGACCAACAATGATAATAGCTATAGATAAAATAATGTGTGTGTATGTGTGTGTGTGTGTGTGAGATTAAATTTAATTGTAATAAAACAATACTTACATTGAGTTGAGAGAACTCCTTTTTTAAATTTGGGTAGAACTTCGAGCTGATAACGTATTATAAAATAATAAATAAAACAAAATGCATATTGATAAATTTTTGTATTCAAGTGGTCATCCACACTTTTCTCTTTCACTATGATATTTTTACATCTTCCAATATACAAGCAACCATGGACATAATGGTTAATACCATTTTCTCAGATGGGTGATGGTCTAACTCTCTCTTCTATTCACTTGGCTACCACTTTTTCTTATTCTTCTACTATACTTCTTCTATCTGATGTGAATATATATATATATAGGCATGGGAGGAGAGAGGAAAAGGTAAACATAACCTTTACACATTCCAATAACTGATAAGGAGGGAACTTTTCATTTTCTAAACTTTCCACTTTCCACATTCCACTCCTTTATTTCTAACAAAATTTGGGTTATCGTATGTATTTATTTTGAGACAGAGGAAGTGAAACATTTGACTCTATAAATTTTAGTCCAAATAAATAATAATTTTAAAATGCAAAATGATGTGTTCCTAGCAAATCTAGCAAATTTGTTCCTAACATTCCTTATGAAATTCAGATAGGTAGGAAACCTAGTTCAAAATACTTACAGGTGTGGGGCTATCCAGCCGAGACAAAGATTTTTAATTTATAAATAAATAAACTTAACTCTAAAACTATTAATTATCATTTCATTGGAAATCCTAATAGATCTAAGGGTTTTCGATTTTGTTGTCCTTCACATACCACTAGAATTATTGAGACTAGGCATGTAGAGTTTTTAGAGAATGGTGATTTAAATGGGAGTGGTGAGCCTAGAAAAATTGATCTTAAAGAAAATAGGATTTATGTTTCTAGTTTGTTAATTCAAGAGGGTGAGGCACAACAACCTCCTATTGAGGCAAATGATACCCCTGATATAGCTGAGCCACGACATACACTACAACAAAAAGGCTTATCAGCGACCGCATATCAGCGACCGCATATGGTCGCAGATGAGTATCAGCGACCGCATGCGGTCGCTGATATTAGTCGCAGGTAATCTGGTCGCTGAAAGGACATCAACGACCAACAATAGTGATAGATATAGTAGCGACCGCAATCAGCGACCGACGCCGTCGCTATTCTGACTAATGTTGAGTCATATGTCAGGTGTGACGTGGCACATGTGTCAGCGACCAGTACTAGCGATCGATTCGGTCGCTAGTTTTGTAGTAGTTATCAGCGACCGGTACTAGCGACCGATTCGGTTGCATGTGAGACTATTTAACACCTTTTGGTAACTCTTCAAGATCCCAAACGTTATTAAGCTCCATTGATTTCAACTCATCATTCATGACTTCAAGCCATTGAGTTGATTGAGTACTCGTAATGGCTTCTTTATAGGAGATATGATCATTAATCTTACTTGAATCATAGTCAATCTCATTAAGATATGTTATAAAATCATCAAAATTAACAGGTTTTCTAGGTCTTTCGGACCTACGTAAAGGCTGCACAATTTCAAGAATATGATTTTCAATAATGTAGGGTTAATAACATTATTAAAAATCATATTCTTGAAATTGTGCAGCCGTTACGTAGGTCCAAAAGACCTAGAAAACCTGTTAATTTTGATGATTTTATAACATATCTTAATGAGATTGACTATGATTCAAGTAAGATTAATGATCATATCTCCTATAAAGAGGCCATTACGAGTACTCAATCAACTCAATGGCTTGAAGTCATGAATGATGAGTTAAAATCAATGGAGCTTAATAACGTTTGGGATCTTGAAGAGTTACCAAAAGGTGTTAAACATGTTGGTTGCATGTGGGTCTATAAGACCAAATTAGATCCTAAAGGGAACGTTGAAAGGTATAAAGCATGATTGATTGCAAAGGGTTTCACTCAAAAGGAATGTGTGGATTATAATGAAACTTTCTCTCCAATATCCAGGAAAGATTCATTTAGAATAGTCACGACTCTAGTAGCTCATTATGATTTAGAGTTACATCAAATGGATTTTAAAACTACATTCCTTAATGGTGACTTACATGAGAATGTTATATGACATAACCAGAAGTTTTTCTGGTTAAAGGCAATGAACATATGGAATGTAGACTTAAGAAGTCAATTTATGGGTTAAAATAAGCTTCTCGACAATGGTATCTTAAGTTTCACAAGGTGATGAGTAATTTTGATTTTAATAAAAATATAGTGGATCAATGCATATACGTAAAGGTCAGTGGGAGTAAGGATTTTATGCTTACATTCAGGAAAAAAAATAGATAACCTTGAAGTTATTGGTTATTTTGATTCTAATTTTGCTAAGTGTATATAAAGACGAAAATAAATCTACATTAGGGTACATCTTTATGCTTTCAGGAGGCCCTATTTCGTGGAGAAGTCATAAGCAGGAGTTAACTAACATTTCCACGATGATAACAGAATATGTGGCTTGTTATCATGTTACTTGTCATGTCGTATTATTGAGGAATCTTATTTCAGGAATTAAGGTTGTAGATTCCATTTCAAGGTCATTTAAAGTATTTTGTGATAATGATTCTGATGTTAGTTTTTCCAACAACACCAGTTCGAGTGGTGATGGACTATACCTCCACACTAAGTACTTATTTGTCAGGGAAAGAGTTGAAGATCAAAGTCGTTGTCATTAAGTATATTAGTACGCATGATATGTTGGCGAATCCACTTAGGAAAGACTTTCCACCGAAGCTCTTTTTAGAGTATGTTGTCAACATGGGTTTAACTGGTAGTCTTAATTAGTGAATTATTTTGATGTAAGACATTTTTTTGAACTCGTTGTTTTGAACTTCACATTATGTTTATGGTTTGTTGTTCTCTTTATTGTGCACACTTGAGAACTTGTGAGCAAACAGTTATGTTTTGGACCATATGAATGAGTTTAATCTATTACCACTTATGTAAACTCTATTAATACATGTTATGCTTAAAGTTAATCCTTGTTCTAATAAAAGTACTAATTGTGTAACTAATGGGGATCATGTGTTAATAGAGACACACAGATTGTATTAATTACATTGGGTGTTTTATTTGAATAAGATGTAGGGCATTAAATAATAATTGGCCAAAATCTAATAAGTATAGTGTGGTATTGTGTATTGAAATAGTATTTCGGCAAGGTGGCTGCACGTTTAGAAATATTTATTCTTTATGTGGCATCTAATTTCGTACTCATGGGCTTACATATTGTATTAATTTAATCCCTTTATTTAGGAGTTTGATAATTAATATGTGGCCTATAAATATAGGGTCCTTACATAATATAAATTATTTAGAAATTCAGTATTACACTACTTAATGCATAATAAAAATTGACACAATTTAATAACATTTCTATATTTAATTTACAATATTAGTCAATTATGAATTTCCTTCTTTAGGGAATGTTGTTATAGGATTCCAATTAATAATAAAAGGAAACCTAAAATCAAGAGAATAATACACCATAATTAATAATTCCAAATTCAAATATATTGGATCTAACAACAAAAACAAATTCCAATTCAAAAATAATAATTAAAATTCAAATATTCAAAGTTTGGCAACGTCATCTTCCTCATCCCCTTCGCCGGTCATCTTCCTCCTCCCCCTCGTCGCCGTTTCAACACCTTGAAGATGTAGATCTGTAGATCTTGAAGGTGTAGCCGCCATGGACGCCGATCTCCTCATCCATTACGACCACAACTGCCATTATGACGAAGGTTGATTTAGTCTAGAAATTAAAAGGAGAAAAAGATAAATTTTAGTGCAGTTGGTATCCAAATATTTATACAAAGGTAAACATTTTAGTTTTTGTGGGTAACCAAGAGAAATTTCAGTGCAGTTGGTAACCAAAACTTTCAAAGGTAACAATTTTAGTTTTTGTTGGTTACATTTGTATTAAGGTTTGGCTACCAACTGCACTATGAAAAAAAATCTATAGTAGATTTTTTATAATTAATTGGTAATCCAATAAAACTGAATTAGTTACCTTTGTATTAAGGTTTGGCTACCAACTGCATTATAAAAAAATCTACAATATTTTTTTTTTAATTAATTGGTAACCTAATAAAATTGAATTGGTTACATTTGTATAAAGTGTTAGCTACCAACTGCACCATTAAATAAAAAAATCTATAATAGATTTTTTAAAAATAAATTAGAAACCTAATAACACTGAATTGGTTATCTTGGTATAAATGTTTGGCTACCAACTGTACTATAAAAAATCGCAGCAACTGTACTATGAAAAAATCGCAGGCGGAGGATGGCGTTAACAAGTTGGGACTGTCTAGGTTAATGGTGGAGGATGACGTTAATGGTGGAGGAGGGCGGAGGAGAAGACTGACAAGGGCGAAGGAAGCATGATTTTTATTAAGGAAAGAGAAGGTGTGCTATATAATTTACTTATTAATTACTTAATTTAATAAGTAAATCAATATTAATCCCCTAAATTAAGGAATCCTAATTGCATACTAATTTCCTAAATTAAGGAATTCTAATTGCACTAATATTGTAAATAAATATAAAAGTGTATTAATTGTGTAAATATTTTATGAGTGAACTATTGTTGCAATTATTTTTAAAAATATAATAGAATATGTAATTGTTCCTAAATAATATTCTTAATAGTATTTGGAATAATGGGCCTAGAATTTCATAAGCTTGATGGATGATTATGACCCTTAACTATTCTATAAATAAAATAGTTAGGGTTTGGTTCCAATTGTCGTCTCAAGAACTTTATACACACATATACATTCATCATAAGATTGAGAGAAATAATTAAAAACCTTCACCCTTGCGCGCAGTGGAAGTGTGATACATACAAAATGTCTTCTCTCAATTCATGTAAGTACCTAATTGATTAATTGATTGTATTCTATGTAATAGTACGTTCCGATATAATTATATATAATAATTAATACATACACATAGTCTAGTGTTAACACTTGTGTTTATGTATAATAAAACATATTGAGATAATTATATATAGGAAATTAATGATATAATCTTTTGAAAATTATTAAACTTGAAAAGGTGGAAAAAATTATATAGTATGCAATGGCTCGAGGGATATCCAACTTGGTATTTACGTAAATAGATTTTTCACCTTGGAATATGGAGTTTTAAGACAAAATTAGTGACATGCATGTACATAAGAAGGATGACAATTTGAACCGAAATAGAACTAAAACCAATCAAATCGAATCTAACTGGGAAATTTTTAATCGAACCAATGACTTGGTTGGTGCAATTTTAATTTTAAAAATAAATAAACTAAAGGCTGTGTGGAGGGATATTGGTATTTGTTATTGAACCAATAGTGCATCGCAGCACACCATACCAGATACATGAATTAGTGGTGTATCGCTTTTGAATTGATGTATAAATATATTAATGGGTGGGTTTGTAATCCTTAACCTCTACTTTAAAAAGAAGACGTAATAGGATTAGTACATTATTATAATATTTATTACAATTTTCTTATATTGAATTAATGTTAAATTATATAAATTCTTAATCTCTGGTGTTTTTTGGGATAAAAAAGTATTTTTGAGTTGAATTAATAAGATGTTTATCAATTGTTTTTTGAAGATCTCATTTGACAATCTAATGATTTTATGAAGTGATTGAAAAAATTGTATTGGGGTTAGAAAATAAGAAAATAACAAATTATTTGTCAAACACCATAAATGATGAAACAGTTTATTTCAATGCGGAGAAAATTCTAATTATTCGAAAAAACAAGTTAATAGCTATCATTAAAAATCATTTTATGTAATTTACTTATTATGTAGTTTAGAATAGTCAATAGTGGGAAACGAGGGATCCGGATCCTCTATGAGGATTTCTCTGTGAGGATCTTGTGAGGGTTTTATTGTGAGATTGACAACAAATTAAAAAGGAGATCTAATGGGTCACAACTCTCTTTTTTGTCTGTGTATCAAAACGACGTCGTTTGGTGGCTTTTAATTTTTGCCAATTTGTAAAAAAAAATCATATCAAAACGACGTCCTTTTAATCTCCTTTTTGATGTGTTGTCAACCCCAAAACAAAACTCTCACAAGATCCTCACAGAGAAATCCTCATAGAGGATCCTGATTCGGAAACGAGGAAGACATTGGCAACATAAAAAGAGAAGAATAAAAGTTGGATGCTTAACGATATCAACTTTATTGCGTATACATTTTCCTATCTACCTTTCTTTCTAGTTCTTTTATTTTTATATCTGATCAAACATTAACAATTGCAGGCTTCGTTCTTATTTAATTTTTCCCTAAAAATGACAAGTTTGTGATCTGATATAAATGTTTGTTCGTTACCCGACAAACTATTTCTATATTGAGTTTGACAATTTCGATCTTATTTTATCATTTATATTCTTGAATGATGTTGATCTAATATAATCAAATCTTTTCTTTAATTGATTGAGATTTAACTTGATCTAATAAATTATATTAGTGTAATTATGTAAAATAATGTACATTACCTTTGTAATTGTTAAAGCTTGATTTATTTTTTGAATTTTTTGGTTTAACAATTAGTGATATAATTATTAAACTCAAGCAATTTAATTGTAAGAAAAATAGTAATGGTATTAAATTATTTTAGGATTTTTCGTAAGTTGTATATAGAAGTGATTCATAGTATCTACTTGCTATTACACAATTTAGATGAACACATCTTTGATTGTATATAGAAGGAATGTGCATACTAAGTTTAATAAAATTAAAAAAATAAATGTTGATATCAAAATTGTCTGGTGCTTTGATACCATATGAAATAACTCATGCTCAAGTCCAGAACAAACTTCGGATCGAATCCCAGGCTCACCCAAAAAGTCATGACTAAAGTTACTATTGTTAGTAACTTAATTCATTATATACAGATAAATTTTTCTTATATCTTTCGATGTGGGACTAGGGTGTTATATATATTATGTCAGTCTATTTGGGCTCTTACTTGCAAAATGAATAAGAAATTTGTAAATTTAGAGGCAATAAGATACACCAACATCATATTTTTTGTCCCTTTAATTACCTTTATTAAATTTATATAATTTTTTTATGTAAGTCAATGTGTTTATCTACAGCCACAAATTTTATACTCCTATTTTACAGGATATGGTCGATGTTCATGGCATTTCATTACTAGGAAATAGAAATAATGTTGCTGATCTCAGAGGTAAATTACTTTTGTCAAACTATACTATATATGTCATTTTTTTATTGTCTACTTCTTCATCTTTAATTTATACTTGCTGTTTTCAGCATCAATTCCATGTTTCTCAAAATTTATTTTATAATAAAAGATAAATTTATTTTATAATAAAAGATAAATTTATGTTATTATAAAAGATAAATTTATTTTATTATAAAAGATAAATTTATTTTATTATAAAAGATAAATTTATTTTATAATAAAATAAATTTATCTTTTATTATAAAATAAATTTATCTTTTATTCAGACTTATCTTATAATTATCTTTTATTCATACTTATCTTATCATTATCTTTTATTTTTACATTATGTATACCTAAAAATAAGCTCATTTTTATATTATAGTCATATGGCCCACACTGCTCACACTGCCGCTACAACCGCTACAGGTTGTAGCGGCTAAGAGGAAAAGGGACTACCGCTACAAGTTGTAGTGGCAGGGAGAACTTGTTTGCTACAGCAAACGTTTGCTATGGATGAGTTCCCTATATATATATATATACATCAAGCTTTAATAGAGATGACTCCACTCTGAATTGGCCAAAAAACCTATTTTTCTTCCTAACAAACTCAAAATATCATTACACGGTATCTCTTAAGGATGTAATCAAATGTTGATTCTCATAATTAAAGAACAGCTCATATATGAAATTCTTAAGATTTAGCAAAGCCAAAGTAATCCTTCCTTGGTTATTCTTACTTTTCTTGGATCATAACAGTGACAAAATCTGAGCATAAAACTGTGAAGGCTTATGTTTTATTATTCTTTAAAATGCATTCTCATGAAGTTTTTCCACGGGAACTGAAACAGTAGCTTTCTTTATTCCAGCAACGTAGTGATTAAAGATATGATGATCTTGGCTCCTCTAAAGGCTCCAAACACAGATGGTATAGACCCAGGTATGATATTTATTCTTCATTAGTGTTTAGACATTGTTGCACAGAGTGTGTGACCTAAACATATTTTAATTTGCTAAATCAATTTGAAACTGAGACTGTGACTGCTATTCACAGATTCAAGCACGAATGTGTGCATAGAAGATTGTTATATTGAGAGTGGGGATGATCTTGTGGCAGTGAAGAGTGGTTGGGACCAATATGGTATCACCATGGCTCGTCCAAGTTCAAATATAATTGTTCGCAGAGTGTCCGGCACAACTCCTACTTGTTCCGGAGTTGGAATTGGTAGTGAAATGTCTGGTGGTATTTCGAATGTCATTGTGGAGGATTTGGATGTTAGAGATTCAGCAGCTGGGGTTCGAATTAAAACAGATAAAGGGAGAGGTGGATATATTGTAAATATCACCATAAGCAACATTACAATGGAGAGAGTTAAGGTGCCTATACGATTCAGTAGAGGGGCCAATGACCATCCTGATGAGAAATGGGATCCCAAATCTGTCCCAAAGGTAAAGGGCATCTCCATAAGCAATGTGGTTAGTTTGGATACCTTAAAAGCCCCATTGTTGGCGGGTATTGAGAATGCACCGTTTGAAGGGATATGCATGAAAAATGTTAGCATACTAGGCTTAGCACCATCTGTGAGGTGGAATTGTGAATTTGTTTCCGGTTTTACAGATGGGGTTTTTCCACCACCATGTCCCGAGTTACAAAACAATGGTTCTTCAACTTGGTGTTCGTATTCCTGAGCTTCTGTGAATGTATTAGGGAAATCAAATATGGTTTGAATTCAGAAACCACTTGAAAGTTAACTCCACCGAGTATCCATGTCCAAGTCTATTGCGAGCAAATTGGACAAAAGTGAAACACAACGGAACCACAGCTGGATTGAGGCATGCATGCAGCTGGCGACAATGTTTTAACTTGAAATTCTTGAATCTTTTTGTGGTCACTACTCGTGTTGGGATGCACCCTTCCATTGCGAAGGATTATATATGCACCTCCAGCAACTAAAAGAGTTTGGACTGAACACTTTCTTGTTCGTTAATTTTTTCCAAATTTCCTCAAGGAACACCATTTTTATTTGTTCCTTTGTGAATCTCAGGATGTACAACAGTCTACTTGATTTTTTTGCTGGATATAAAGAACTGCATCACATATAGAAAAACTACATTCAAAATGGAAGCTGAAATTAAAATTGCAGATTGCTGGGATTATGTCAATATGACTGTTGTATACTCTTCTTTTAGTCTAGCTTGATTTCCCTTTACCTTTTGTTTTCAGTTTTGCTTACAATGAATAGTACTTTGTACGGAGATGGTTTACAATATTTATTATTTTATTGATTAATTTTTTTAAAAAAAAAATCATGTCAATTCTGAGGTAGAGAACATGATCTTATAATTTGGAGCGAAGGATTGTATTTATTTATTAATTTTTGTTCTACTTTAGCCTAGCTAAACCCTGTTTGGTTATACAATTCTATCCATTTATTTTTTTACTAGGTATGCAAGAAAAAAACAACAGAACAGAAAAGGAACGGAGGAAATTACAGAACAAATGTATCATAAGTTTTCAAATTGAAAAGAAAAATAGATACATGATGGGTGGAGGAGAGTAAAGAAGCATAGATTTTTCACACTCTTCACCATTTCCAGAACACATTGGAACCACACTTGTATTTTTCCTTTCCTTCGCACTCCAACTCCAAATCATCAGAAATAAATGGCACTTTCTGCATAATTAACCAAGAAACCAATTACATTTTTTTATTAAAAAAAAAAATCAAATCAAATGCCTTTTGTAGAATCAATATATGACAAAAAGGAACAAACCTTTTGCTTGGCAAGATCTTGGCAGCCAGTGAAGTTATATGGGAAAGTGCATGTGCCAAACTGAACTGTATATGCTCTAGCAAAGTTTGCTCCACTCGTAGCCAACCTTTTCTTATCATTCAATTCCTATCATAATTATAAAAATGGACAATTTTACAGACTTTATTTTATTTTTTTACTAGAAACGAAAAAATGACATTAGCAAACACTAAACAAACCTTGTTGGCTTTGGATTTCTCGAGTGCATCTTCAATAACTCCAGCATTGGCAGAAGAAGTGGTGGTGGTGGTGGCGGCGGCGGCGAAAAGGGCAGCTCCGAGGCAAAGAAATGCAGCCCTTCTTCCTTGGACACCGTCATGGCGTGATTCTCTGGAATCAGAAAGTCTAGCCTGTTGAGCCCTGATAACCGGCATTTTAACAACTGAGGATCCAACTGAAGGCAACTTGGAGCTTAGCTCCGACGATCCGGTACCGGATATAGCATAGCTGCATGCCAACACACTGGAGTTCATGGCTGCCATTTGGTAGCAATTAAGCTTAGTGCGTGCAGAATAAGGTGAAGAGGGAGGTTGTGGTGGTTTGTTTATTTGGGTTGTGGATTAGTAGTGTGATTGATTGATTATATGTTGTGGTGGGAGTGTGGATAAGGTGAGATTTCCTCACTCCCATTGGCAAGTTCTGCTCTTCCAAAGAGACTTTTATGTGCCAATTTGTGTGGTGAGTTTTTGTGTTTGGACCTACCATATATGTATCTTTTAATTTCTGAAGTATGCTGACTGATATGTGATCTTTCCATAATCAAAAAATGATTTTACCACTAGACATGACTAAATATTGTGGGAGAAAAAAAGGACATTCGGGATAATAAAATATATTTCAAAAATCTATTTTTCCACACTCGACCATTTTTGATTTGACTCTTTTTTAATTCCAATATATAAATAATTAGTTAATAAAAAAATACTAATAAAAGGTAAGTTTAAAAAACAAGTGATTTATTAAACTTGATGAAAAGAAAATGAGAAATTTCAAAATTTTCTTCTATTTTTTAAATAATAATAATAAATAAATAATATCGGATTTCTCATTAGCTTAACATCTTTTAATAAATAAAACTTTTTTATGTATAGGGAGGAGTGTTGGTGTTTATGGTAGGTATGCCAAGAGTGTTGGGCTATTATTATGTTGCATCTTGTAATAAAATAAAAAAATTAGTAATTGATTGAGATGATAAAAAAATTAGCATTTGATCTTGTGCGATTAGAATTAGTAACTGCACTAATTTCTTTCATAATTTCGTATTTCTTTTTAATTTCTTGAGTAAGGAAACATCTTAGATTCATAATTTTATATATATTTCATATTTTTACTTGTCATTAATTCTTCAAAGTATGTTTCAAAATCAAATTTGAATTACTTTAGTTGTTATACATGACATAGACCATAGACCAAAGGTGATAGGCTAATGATAAAATATATTTCTTTACCAAGTTTTTATCCAACTCCCCTCATGAGTCATGACCCTTTAATTTCTCAAGTTTCTTTTAGACCCTTAGGTTGAAATTAATTACTACACTGTAATAGTATTTACTTGTGTTCTTTGTCCTTCTTTTTTTTAATTTATAAAACAATTAGTATCCTATGATGATTGATTGTTACATGTTTTTATATTGAAAAATGATATTTTCACAACAAAAAATAATATTTTTATATAAAATAGCGACGGCACTATATATCTATAACGATATTTTTCATGAGAAAATATCAAAAAATATTTTAAAAATATTAATTATTTTTTATATTTTATTATCGAGTCTGGGTGTGGGAGGAAGTGGTTTAACGGATGAGTAATGTTATGAGTTCTAATTTATTTTTTTATTTATTGTTAAATGATGTAATATTAAATAAAGTATATTTTATTATTTAATCAACTAGAGTAAGGACCTCACATCATTTAAGAAGATGAAAAAAAAAAAAAAAAAAAACTAAAGACCCCCTAACATTATCCTTATTCTTCCTTAATGAATTTTTTATTTATTCCTCAGCCAAACAACTAATTACCAAATCACCAACTGGGTTGGTTGAAATTTGGGTGAAATACCCATTTTACTCATTTTTAAATGTTATGAATAGTCAATGACTCTTGAAGTTATGATTGACCAACAATGTGTAAGCTAAGGGTGTCCTGTTTAATTATAAACATGGAGAAATAATAATCAAAAGGCAAAGTTTAGCTAATAGAGAAAGCAGGAAGATCAGTCACCACAACTTTATATAGCCACGGCTGAACTGTCGTCGCCATAGACGACTGTCACACAGTTGTGTATTTTTATTTTTCCAATATATAGAGAGAGAGAGCAAGGATCAAGTACATACCCCTTATCTTACTCACCCGTGCTCACCCCCCTTTAGCGACGAACCCGACGACGGTTTTGATCATACAACCGTCGTCTATACTTTTAGCGACAGACAACATATAGCGTTGCTAAAAGTATAGACGGCGGTTGTATGACTGAACCGTCGAGCACGGGTGAGTAAGATAAGGGGTATTGTGAAACCCCAGATTTTATGAATAAAGAATTAATTTTCTCAAAATAATTTTTTAATATTATGGTGTGAATTTGAGATAATATTATAGTTGTGGGTAGTATTTATAAATTTTGTAAAGTATGCAAGTTGTTATATTATATTCGATTGGTCAGAGAATATTCTTTGTGTCGGAAAATATTCGTACGACGGTACAATTATTGGTGGACCCCACAACGGAATTATTGTCGGATTGAGAAATCGACAAAAATATTTTATTAAAAATAACGGCGGAAGTTTTACCGTTGATACTGTTGAACTACTGGGTAGTAAAAGTACAGTAATACGCGTTGTTGCATAGTAGCACACGGTATTGATTATTGATATTTATGTGAGAAGTCGCTCAGTTTGATTCAATTATTGTCGATTAATAATATGAATTATTATAGCGATGATGACGTTTTGTTTTATTCGTATTATTAACGTAATAAAACAGAAACATCTTTTTATATAAAACAGAATACTTTATTAAAGTTATTTTATAAATAGAATATATTATATTTTATTATGCATAGTGTTGCATAGTGTTTTGCATAGTGTTGCATAGTAAAAAAATTTTTATATAAATAGAATATATTATATTTTATTTAATAGATTTTTCTTTAAATATGGACCGTCAGATTAAAGTAAATCAATCTGGACCGTTCATGGATTAGTTACTATGCATTCCATTTTCCTATAATTAGAAGTTCATTCCTTCATTATTTTCTTACGAATTCACTGAACTCTAGAGAGAGAAACTATAGAGAGATAGAAGAAAAGCTTTTGCTACTTAACTTTTCTTCTCCTATATCCAGTTTCTGTTACGGTAAGGGGTGTTATTCTTTCTTATTCATGAAGAGAACTGTTGTTATTTCATTTCTTATTATTCTGTTGGAATAACCTGTATACGCGGTCTACCCTATACTTGGTGACATTCTTCCATTATTCTGTCTTTATTATTCTGTCGGAATATCCTGTCTGTGCTATACCCCGGACCTGGTTCCATTTTTATTATTCCGTCTTTATTATTCTGTCGGAATATCCTGTCTGTGCTATACGCCGGACCTGGTTCCATCATTTATTATTTCGCATTTATTATTCTGTTGGAACATCTTGTCGGTGTGAATTTCACCTGGCCTGGTTCCGTTATTATTATTCTGTTGAAATAACCGTCTATGCGAAGTACCGCATACATGGTGATATCTTTTGTTATTCTATTCGGTATTATACTCAGTTGATTAAAATTTTGACGTCTATACTCCATAAAATTAGTGGAATATCCTTGATATTTGCGCTTCATCCAGTATTTTTCATGGAAATATTCTTCTAAGCATTCTTGAATTTTACTCTAAAAAGCAGTATCATGTTGACAATTTGGACGTTATTGGTTCCTTGACAAATTAAATCTTGAACTTGTTTAATTGAATTCTTATATTATTGTCATCATTCTCATGTTTATGTTATGTTGAAAGTCATCTGTGGCCTGTAGTGCATAGATGGACTTGGTATGATTATGACCAGGGATTATTCGGTATAATCATGACCGTAATATTACAAATTATGTGAAAATTAAAAGTCCTCATTGGCCCGTAGTGCATTGATGGACAGTTTTTGGTATGATTATGGCTATGGATTCTCTTCGGCCAAGGGAGCAAAGATGAATTGTTTTATGGCATGACCAGGACCGTTGATGAAATCACGATTATCTTTGGCCCGTAGTGCATGGATAATTCGTGGTCGTGATACTAAAGAATATCCTTGGCCTGTAGTGCAGGGATGATTTAATGATGAGGATTATTTATTAAGCTGAGTCTCAGCGATAAAAGTGATGAAAAACTTTTTAAATCATAAAAGATAGTAGATTCAATTATCTACTTGACTCTTTTAATGGATTACTTGTTCTGCTGCAGTTAAACTTGATGTCTATTGTATTTTATCAGTTTAACATTGTTGGAGGCTAATGATAATTTATTCTGCATTATCTTAGTCATAATATTTCTTACTGGGCTAGTTGAGCTCACCCTTTCTTTCACTGTTCTCTTCAACAAATGAGAACATAGCAGGGACTAGTCGGGGAACGGAGTGACGGTCCAGATGATAGCATTAGTAGTCCTCACTATTCTGTGAAATAGTGTATTAATAATTGTAATGAGGACTCTTTTTGAGTTTGTATAATCTCTAGTAGACAATAATTGTATTCAAACTCACAGTTATGTTTTGTCGTATTGTACACGACAGTTGTATTAGTAAGTTGTATTTGAATTATGTACCATTTATCTGACGACCCAAGATGGGTGATGTATACCTAATTTTTGGGGCGTCACAGTTGGTATCAGAGCTTAGGGATATGATCCTTGGCTAAGATGTGAGATAAGAACTAGGAGGGGAGAGACGGAGAATTCCTTCGCTAGTATGACCTACCTAAGTTTATTTGATATTTAATTGGTCGGTCAAAGTATAGGGATAATATGTGATATGTTAATTAACCCTTGTTTTGTGGCAGTATTTGAAAATGGCATCCGAGAATGTTGAGATTATCAATGGAGCTCAGGATACCGTTGACTCCCCACAGATCAATAATCAGGACAATGTGCAACAGGATGGCGATAATCCTCCTGTAAACAACAACACTGATCAATTGACGAACGACGGTACGTTTAGGAGCTTTTTAGAATTCATGCAACATCAGGCGAAGGCGACTCCTGTTCATAATGCAGGTAAAGACAATGGCAACCCACGGTTGGTCACCGCTAAATAATTCAAGGAGCTGGGACCACCGGAGTTTTTGAGAAAGCCAGAACCACTTAAGGCGGAGACATGGATAAAGCAGATTACCAAGATATTTGATGTCTTGAAATGCTCAGAGGAGCAAAAGGTTCCATTCGCCACCTTTATGTTGCGTAAAGAAGCAGATCATTGGTGGGAATCTGTAAAACGTACCCAGACTGACGCACTCAAGATGTCTTGGAAGAAGTTCCAAGAATTATTCAATGACAAGTACTTTCCTGAAAGTATTCGTCACATGAAGGAGGTAGAGTTTATCAAGCTGGAGCAAAATAATATGACCGTGTCGCAGTACGAGGCTAAGTTTACGGAGTTATCCCGGTTTGCATCCCATTTGGTCGATAATGAGGAACGAATGACGCGAATGTTTTTGCGAGGTTTGAAACCCGATATACGTCAATACCTCATTTCTCACAAACTTTGTTTATATTCAGATATTGTGAATAGGGCTCAGTTAGTGGAGCGCGATAATGAGTCATCACAATCAAAAGGTAATGACCAACAACACGATAATAATCATACCGGTGGCAACGGCCATCGGAACAATGATAACCATCGCGGGGGAAATTGTCATACCAAGAATGGTAACCACTTCGGTGGTAATCGTGGCCAAGATAATAGAAATGGACATTTCAAGAAGAGAAGTGTGACGCCCCCAAAATTAGGTATACATCACCCATCTTGAGTCGCCAGATACATGGTACAGAATTCAAATACAACTTACTAATACAACTGTCGTGTACAATACGACAAAACATAACTGTGAGTTTGAATACAATTATTGTCTACTAGAGATCATACAAACTCAAAAGGAGTCCTCAATACAATTATTGTCACACTATTTAACAGAATAGTGAGGACTACTAATACTATTCTCTGGTCCATCACTCCGTTCCCTGACTCGTCTCAACTATATTCTCATTTCCTGAAGAGAACATTGAAAGAAAGGGTGAGCTCAACTAGCCCAGTAAGAAATATTATGACTAAGATAATGCAGAATAAATTATCATTAGCCTTCAACAGTGTTAAACTGATAAAATACAATAACCATCAAGTTTAATTGCAGCGGAACCAGCAATCCATTAAAAGAGTCAAGTAGAAAATAAAAACTACTATCTTTTATGATTTAAAAGGTTTTTCATCATCGTTATAGCTGAGACTCAGCTTAATAAATATTCCACATCATCGAATCACCCTCGCACTACGGCCAAGGATATTCTTTAGTATCACGACCACAATTATTCATGCACTACGACCAAGAATATTTGTGTATTCATTAATGGTCATGATCATGCCAAAAACTGTCCATCAATTCACTACGGGCCAATGAGGATTTTTAATTTTTACATCATTTGTAACATTACGGTCATGATTACACCGAAAAATCCCTGGTCATAATCACACCAAGTCCATCCATGCTCTACAGGCCACAGATGACTTTCAAAAATATAAATAAGAGGATGATGACAATGATATAAGAATTCAATAAAACAAGTTCAAGAATTATTTTATCCAAGAATTATTAACGTCCAAATTGTCAACACGATACTGTTTTGTGGTGTAAAATTCAAGAATGATCAGAAGAATATTTTCATGAAAGGATACTGGATGAAGCGCAAATATCAAGGATATTCTACTAATTTCATGGAGTATAGAAGTTAAAGTTTTAACCAACTGAGTATAATAAAGAATAAAATAACAAAAGAAATCCCCATGCATGCGATAGACCGCACAGGCAGGTTATTCCAACAGAATAATAAATAACGGAACCATGTCAGGTGAAATTCACACCGACAGGATGTTCCAACAAAATAATAAAGACGGAACCAGATCTGGTGTAAAACACACAGATAGGATATTCCAACAGAATAATAATAAAGACGGAACCAGATCCGGTGTAAAACACACAGATAGGATATTCCAACAGAATAATAAGGAATGGAACCAGGTCCGGTGTAAAACACACAGACAGGATATTCCAACAGAATAATAGAAGAATATCACCAAGTATAGGGTAAACCGCGTATACAGGTTATTCTGATAGAATAATAAGAAATGGAATAACATAAGGATTTCACCAAGTATAGGGTACACCGCGTATACAGGTCATGTATAGGGTATGCCACTTTTACAGGTTATTCCAACAGAATAACAAAGAATGGAATAACATAAGTTCTCTTCAAGAAGAAAGAATAACACCCCTTACTTTATTTAGGAGATTGAATACTGCAGTGGTGTAGTAACCGAAAACTCTTCTTCTTTCTCTCTTATTCTCTCTATACTTTCTCTCTCTATAGCTTGAGCGAATTCGTGAAAAATAATGAAGCCCTAGGCCTCTATTTATAGAAGATTTATTACTATTTACGAAAGTATTTACTATTTACGAAGGTAATTACTATTGACGAAGGTAATTACTATTTACGAAGGTAATTATTATTTATGAAAAAGACTCTTAGATGATGACATATGGCCCCCCATAAATAATTAAACTTACCACAAACGTCTAATAATAGACTTTTTATATACATCAAAGATTGAATAAAAATTACCAGAAATTATTTTATCAACACATTTAATCTTTCAACAATTATTAACCATTTATAACTTGTCGTCTCAATTATTGTTTAGATAATATAACATATTATACAGATGATACTGTGACAATAATTGAATCAATAATATAAGAGATATGATGCAGCAATTACTGTAGCAATAATTGAGTATAGCTGAGTGACTTCTCACGTAAGCATCAATAATCAATACCGTGTGGTACTATGCAACAACGCGTATTACTGTACTTTTACTACCGAGTAGTTCAACAGTTTTAACGGTAACACCTCCGCCGTTATTTTATAGAAAGATAATTTTGTCATTTTCTAACTACAACAACACTTCCGTTGTGGGGTCCACCAATGATTGTGCCGTCGTACGAATATTCTCCGACAAAAAGAATATTCCCCGACCAAACGAATATTTTATAACAACTTGCGTACTTTGCAAAATTTATAAATATTACCCACAACTATATATTTTATCAAATTTATTCCATAATATTCAAAAATAATAATTATGAAAATTCATCTTTATTTATAAAAACTGGGGTCTTACAACCTCCCCTTCTTATGAAATTTCGCCCTCGAAATTAGGGTACGTACCTGGTATGTCAAAGAGGTAAGGATACCTTGATTTCATTTCAGATTCTAACTCCCAAGTCATTTCCTCAACATCGTGGTTTCTCCACAAAACTTTGACTTGAGGTATAACCTTGGAGCGTAGAATATATTCCTTCTTATCCAAGATTTGAACAGGAATCTCTTCATACGTCAAATCTTCCGCTATTTCGTCCGGTTCTAACTCAATAATGTGGTTCGGGTCTTTCACATATTTTCGTAACATGGATATGTGAAAAACGTTATGAACACGAGACATACTTGGCGGTAAAGCGAGTCTATAGGCCACAGTTCCTATTCGATCGAGGATTAAAAATGGACCGATGAATCGAGGATTAAGTTTTCCTCTCTTTCCAAATCTTGTAACTCCTTTCCATTGAGTAACACGTAACAACACATGATCTCCTATATTGAATTCCACGTCCTTTCGATGAAGATCAACATAACTCTTTTGTCGACTTTGTGAGGTTTTTATACGTTGTCGGATCGTTTGAATCTTTTCCGTAGTCATTCGTACCAACTCCGGTCCCAAAAACGTTGCTTCACCCACCTCATCCCAACATACTGGAGAACGACACTTTCTTCCATACAACGCTTCGAATGGAGCCATGCCAATACTTGCTTGATAACTGTTGTTGTAGGAAAACTCCACCAATGGTAAGAACTTATCCCAACTTCCCTTGAAATCAAGGACACAGAGTCTTAATAGATCTTCGAGAGTTTGAATAGTCCTCTCCGACTGTCCGTCCGTCTGAGGATGATATGCCGAGCTAAATCGTAAGTCTGTGTCCATAGATTTTTGCAAACTAACCCAAAATCGTGAAGTAAATCTTGGGTCTCGATCAGAAACTATGGATACCGGCATACCATGCAGTCTTACAATCTCGTTTATGTACATACGAGCAAGACGTTCAAGTGTATAAGTTTCTCGTATCGGTAAGAAATGAGCAGACTTGGTCAATCTATCAACAATGACCCAAATCGCATCAATGCCTTGAGAAACCTTAGGAAGACCGGTAACGAAATCCATGGTAATGTGCTCCCACTTCCATTCTGGAATTTCAAGTGGTTGCAATGGACCTTTTGGTACTTGATGCTCCGCTTTAACTCGTTGACAAGTTAGACACCTTGAGATAAACAACGCTATCTCTCTCTTCATATTGCTCCACCAAAATGTATGACGAATATCATGATACATTTTGGTACTCCCAGGATGGATTGCAAACGGTGTATTGTGCGCCTCCATCATGATTTTATACTTTAAATCAGGATCGTTAGGAACACAAAGTCTGGAGTTGACTCGAAGTATTCCTTCTTCATCGATTCTTGCTTCCGGCATAGCACCTTCTTGCACTTTCTTCCTCATACGCATCAGCTCCAGGTCTGTAGCTTGAGCAGCTTTAACTTTATCGATTAAAGTCGGTTCTACTCGTATATTCGTCATCGTCACATGCATCCCTGGAGTCTTTAACTCTATCTCCATCCTTTGCAAGTCACACAAAATGGGCTCTTACGTTGACAATATCGCACTCGTACTTGCATGTGATCTTCTACTCAATGCGTCAGCTACCACGTTTGCTTTTCCAGGATGGTATTGGATGGTATGATCATAATCTTTCAACAGTTCAAGCCAACGTCGTTGTCGTATGTTGAGTTCCTTTTGAGTGAAGAAATATTTGAGGCTCTTATGATCCGTAAAGATCTCCACTTTCTCCCCATACAAGTAATGCCTCCAAATTTTAAGTGCAAAGACAACAGCTACCAACTCTAGATCATGAGTAGGATAATTCTTCTCATATTCTTTGAGTTGTCGCGAGGCATAGGCTATGACTTTTCCATGTTGCATGAGAACACATCCCAGCCCTTTGCTCGAAGCATCACTGTAGATGACAAAACCCTCCGAACTAGATGGTATTGTCAGAACAGGTGCTGAAATGAGTCTCCTCTTGAGTTCTTGAAAACTCTTCTCACATTATTTGCTCCAATCGAACTTTGTATCTTTCCAAGTCAGCTGAGTCAATGGAGTAGCGATTCGAAAAAATCCTTCCACGAATCTTCGATAATAACCAGCTAAACCGAGAAAGCTACGTACTTCGGTCACTGATTTAGGTTGCTCCCAGCTTTGAATAGCTTCAATCTTTGCTGGGTCAACAGATATTCCATGACTTGATACCACGTGCCCAAGGAATGCTACTTCCTCAAGCCAGAACTCACATTTCTTCAACTTGGCATAAAGCTTATACTCACAAAGCTTTTGGAGTGTCAGCCTCAAGTGTTGCTCATGATCTTCACGGCTTTTGGAATAAATAAGGATGTCATCAATAAAGACGACCACAAAGTGATCCAAATATTCCTTGAATACTAGGTTCATCATATCCATGAAGGCAGCAGCAGCATTAGTCAATCCAAAGGACATGACTAGGAATTCATAATGCCCGTACCGAGTTCTGAAAGCTGTCTTTGGAATGTCATCGGTTCTAATCTTCAATTGGTGATACCCGGAACGAAGATCAATATTTGAAAAGAATTTGGCTCCTTGCAACTGGTCAAACAAGTCATCAATACGTGGCAATGGATACCTATTTTTGATGGTGACATGATTCAACTCCCGATAATCAATACAAAGTCGCATACTCCCATCTTTCTTCTTCACGAATAGAACAGGAGCACCCCAAGGAGAAGTACTAGGACGAATAAAGCCAATGTCTAACAATTCCTGCAGCTGGGTTTTTAACTCCTGAAGTTCAATAGGAGCCATTCGATATGGGGCTTTGGAAATGGGTTTTGTACCGGGTTCAAGGTCGATACAAAATTCAATTTCACGCTCTGGGGGTAGGCCAGGAAGTTCTTCGGGGAATACGTTAGGAAATTCATTAACAACAGAAATATCGTTCAAAACTGACGTATTTTTGTTTAAATCTGTGACATGAACTAAGAAAGCTTGACATCCGTTTTTCAAAAAACGAATAGCTTTATGGCTTGAGATGACCGTGATTGATTTTAATGGTTTGGTCGCTTGAATTCGCATAATAGGTTGATTAGGAATATGAAAGCTAACAACCTTATGGAAATAATCAATTTTTGCATGATGAGTAGTTAACCAATCAATCCCTAGAATCACGTCAAATGCAAGTATTTTCAATGAAATAAGATCTACAGGTAATGTGAGGGTACCGATTTGAACCAAACAAGACTTATAAACAGTGGATGTAATGAAAGTTTCTCCCAACGGAGTTTCCACAGATAAGTCAAAGTCTAATTTCTCCGGAGTCAAATTTAATCGATGAGCGCAAGTAGGAGAAATAAAAGAATGGGTAGAACCGGTATCAAATAAAGTATAGACTTCTTTAGAGTTTAAAGCTTACCAGTGATGACCTCATTCGGGTTCCTTGCTTTCTGGGAGGTCACAACAAACGCTCTCCCTTGCACTACCAGCTTTGACCTTTCTGGGACGGCCTTTGGTGCCTCCATCCTAGCTGAATTTGTCTTTGGTAAACGACAAAATCGGGCTAAGTGACCTTCTCTTCCACAATTATAACATGCTTTGGACGGCATCGCGCAATTTGGACTGATGTGTCCCTCCCCTCCGCATTTGAAGCATATGATAGGTGGTCTTTCTCCTTCCTTAACAACGGGTGCTGGTGCTGACGTCTTTCCATCATTATTGAATCTCCACTTTTTGAAATGTCCATTCTTATTGTTTTGGCCCTGATTACCACCGAAGTGGTAACCATTTCTGGCATGCTGATTCCCTCCACGCTTGCTGTCACCGCTTCGATGACCACTCTCGATGGTATTATAATTTTGTCGGTTGCTCTCTTTCAATTGAGTTGACTCGTTATCGCGCTCCACTAACTGAGCCCTATTTACAACATCTGAATACAAACACAGTTTATGAGAAATAAGATGTTGACGTATCTCCGGCTTCAAACCTCTTAAAAACATTCGCGCCATTCTCTCTTCATTATCCACCAAGTGGGACGCAAACCGTGATAACTCTGCAAATTTTGCCTCGTATTGCGACACGGTCATATTATTTTGTTCCAACTTAATAAACTCCACCTCCTTCATGTGGCGAATACTTTCAGGAAAGTATTTGTCGTTGAACAGCTCCTGGAACTTCTCCCAAGATATCTTAAGTACAGCAGGTTGAGTACGTTTTACCGATTCCCACCAATAATCTGCCTCTCCGCGCAACATAAAGGCGGCAAAGGGAACCTTTTGCTCCTCAGAGCATCCCAAGACATCAAATATCTTGGTCATCTGCTTTATCCATGTTTCCGCCATAAGTGGTTTTGGCTCTCCCTTAAACTCCGGTGGTCCTAGCTCCTTGAACTGTTTAGCGGTGACCGCCCGAGAGTTTCCCGTGTTTCCATCTACGTTTTGGACAGGAGTTGCTCTCGCCTGCTGTTGCATGAATTGCATAAAACCTCTGAACATTTGATCATTCGTCATTTGGTCAGTGCTGTTGTTTGCATGACGATTTTCGCCTTCCTGATGCACATTATCCTGATTATTGATATGTGGTGAATCAACGATCGCCTGCGCTCCATTGCTATTCTCAACATTCTCAGATGTCTTTTTCAGATACTGCCACAAAACAAAAGGTTAATTGACATGTAACATATTATCCCTATATTCTGACCGACCAATAAAATAGCACATAAACTTAGGTAGGTCATACTAGCGAAGGAATTCCCCGTCTCTCCCCTCCTAGTACTATTCTCACATCTTAGCCAGGGATCATATCCCTAAGCTCTGATACCAACTGTGACGCCCCCAAAATTAGGTATACATCACCCATCTTGAGTCGCCAGATATATGGTACAGAATTCAAATACAACTTACTAATACAACTGTCGTGTACAATACGACAAAACATAACTGTGAGTTTGAATACAATTATTGTCTACTAGAGATCATACAAACTCAAAAGGAGTCCTCAATACAATTATTGTCACACTATTTAACAGAATAGTGAGGACTGCTAATACTATTCTCTGGTCCATCACTCCGTTCCCTGACTCGTCCCAGCTATATTCTCATTTCCTGAAGAGAACATTGAAAGAAAGGGTGAGCTCAACTAGCCCAGTAAGAAATATTATGACTAAGATAATGCAGAATAAATTATCATTAGCCTTCAACAGTGTTAAACTGATAAAATACAATAACCATCAAGTTTAATTGCAGCGGAACCAGCAATCCATTAAAAGAGTCAAGTAGAAAATAAAAACTACTATCTTTTATGATTTAAAAGGTTTTTCATCATCGTTATAGCTGAGACTCAGCTTAATAAATATTCCACATCATCGAATCACCCTCGCACTACGGCCAAGGATATTCTTTAGTATCACGACCACAATTATTCATGCACTACGGCCAAGAATATTTGTGTATTCATTAATGGTCATGATCATGCCAACAACTGTCCATCAATGCACTACGGGCCAATGAGGATTTTTAATTTTTACATCATTTGTAACATTACGGTCATGATTACACCGAAAAATCCCTGGTCATAATCACACCAAGTCCATCCATGCTCTACAGGCCACAGATGACTTTCAAAAATATAAATAAGAGGATGATGACAATGATATAAGAATTCAATAAAACAAGTTCAAAAATTATTTTATCCAAGAATTATTAACGTCCAAATTGTCAACACGATACTGTTTTGTGGTGTAAAATTCAAGAATGATCAGAAGAATATTTTCATGAAAGGATACTGGATGAAGCGCAAATATCAAGGATATTCTACTAATTTCATGGAGTATAGAAGTTAAAGTTTTAACCAACTGAGTATAATAAAGAATAAAATAACAAAAGAAATCACCATTCATGCGATAGACCGCACAGGCAGGTTATTCCAACAGAATAATAAATAACGGAACCAGGTCAGGTGAAATTCACACCGACAGGATGTTCCAACAAAATAATAAAGACGGAACCAGATCTGGTGTAAAACACACAGATAGGATATTCCAACAGAATAATAATAAAGACGGAACCAGATCCGGTGTAAAACACACAGATAGGATATTCCAACAGAATAATAAGGAATGGAACCAGGTCCGGTGTAAAACACACAGACAGGATATTCCAACAGAATAATAGAAGAATGTCACCAAGTATAGGGTAAACCGCGTATACAGGTTATTCTGATAGAATAATAAGAAATGGAATAACATAAGGATTTCACCAAGTATAGGGTACACCGCGTATACAGGTCATGTATAGGGTATGCCACTTTTACAGGTTATTCCAACAGAATAACAAAGAATGGAATAACATAAGTTCTCTTCAAGAAGAAAGAATAACACCCCTTACTTTATTTAGGAGATTGAATACTGCAGTGGTGTAGTAACCGAAAACTCTTCTTCTATCTCTCTTATTCTCTCTATACTTTCTCTCTCTATAGCTTGAGCGAATTCGTGAAAAATAATGAAGCCCTAGGCCTCTATTTATAGAAGATTTATTACTATTTACGAAAGTATTTACTATTTACGAAGGTAATTACTATTGACGAAGGTAATTACTATTTACGAAGGTAATTATTATTTATGAAAAAGACTCTTAGATGATGACATATGGCCCCCCATAAATAATTAAACTTACCACAAACGTCTAATAATAGACTCTTTATATACATCAAGGATTGAATAAAAATTACCAGAAATTATTTTATCAACACATATTTAATCTTTCAACAATTATTAACCATTTATAACTTGTCGTCTCAATTATTGTTTAGATAATATAACATATTATACAGATGATACTGTGACAATAATTGAATCAATAATATAAGAGATATGATGCAGCAATTACTGTAGCAATAATTGAGTATAGCTGAGTGACTTCTCACGTAAGCATCAATAATCAATACCGTGTGGTACTATGCAACAACGCGTATTACTGTACTTTTACTACCGAGTAGTTCAACAGTTTTAACGGTAACACCTCCGCCGTTATTTTATAGAAAGATAATTTTGTCGTTTTCTAACTACAACAACACTTCCGTTGTGGGGTCCACCAATGATTGTGCCGTCGTACGAATATTCCCCGACAAAAAGAATATTCCCCGACCAAACGAATATTTTATAACAACTTGCGTACTTTGCAAAATTTATAAATATTACCCACAACTATATATTTTATCAAATTTATTCCATAATATTCAAAAATAATAATTATGAAAATTCATCTTTATTTATAAAATATGGGGTCTTACAAGAAGGTTCAATAATGACGTGAATACGTCGGCACCAGCACCCATTTCAAAGGAAGAAGAACACCCATCGGTCGTATGTTTCAAATGCGGACAGGAGGGACACATTCGTCCAAACTGTACGCAGCAGTCCAAAGCATGCTTTAATTATGGAAGAGAAGGTCACCTAGCTCGATTCTGTCGTATGATGAAGTCAATTCCAGCTGGGATAATGATGCCAAAGGATGTCCCAGACAAGCCAAAGCCGGTAGTTTAAGAGAGAGCGTTTTTTTTTCTCTCGTGACGAGGAACCTGAATAAAATTATCACGGGTAAGTTAATCATAAGCTCTTACGAAGTCTATACCGTGTTAGATACCGGTTCTACTCACTCTTTTATTTCACCTAGTTGTGTTCAATGTTTGTACTTAACTCTAGAGAAGTTAAACTTTGATCTATCTATTGAAACTCCATTGGGAGAAACCTTCGTTACCTCCACTATTTATAAATCTTATTTGATTCAAATCGACACTTTCACGTTACGTGTTGATCTTGTCTCTTTGAAAATACTTGCCTTTGATGCGATTTTTGGAAATGATTGGTTAACTACTCATCATATTTTTTGTAAGGTTGTTAGCTTTCATATTCCTAACCAACCTATTATGCGAATTCAAGCAACCAAACCACTAAATTCAATCATTGTCATATCAAGCCATAAGTAAAGAGCCCCAATCCTTTTGTTGATGACTTCCTTGTGTGGAATGCACCGAAGCCAGACTTTCTGTAGGCGACGTCGTGAATGACGATAACAAGTTGATAGGTATCATTGTGAGGTGCTATCTAGGTTAAGGGATAGAAGTCACAGTTGATATCAATGTGACGTACTATCCAAGTCTTGGATGTGAGTAACAGTTTTGAATGAAATTTTTATCATTAATAAATCTCTTGACGTATTCCTGAAGACTTCTTAGCCTACCCAGAGCGTGAAATCGAATTTTGTATTGACACCAGTACAAAACCCATTTCTTAAACCCTCAAAATAATTTTTTTCAACTAAAACGAAAGTAACATGCACCAAAGATGTTGACTCGAGCTGTTGAAGATTACGATCGTACTATTCAATATCATCGTGGAAGAGCGAACGTGGTAGCTGACGTGTTGAGTAGAAGATCGTATGCGTTTACAAGTGCGATGTTGTTAACACAAAGACTCATTTCGTATAACTTGCAAATGATGAAGATAGAGTTAAAGACTCTAGGGACCCACGTGAAGATAACAAATATACGAGTAAAATTGACTTTAATCGATAAAGTTAAAGACGCTCAAGTTACATACCCGAATCTGATGAATGTGAAGAAGAAGGTTCAAGAGGGTGTTATTTTAGAAGCAAGAGCTGCTGAAGAGAGGAAATCTCAACCCTCGATTTAATTGGCCCATTTGAAATCCTCGATTGAGTAGAAACTGTGGCTTATAGACTCGTTTTACCGCCAAATATATTGCGTGTTCATAACGTTTTTTTCTCGTATCGATGTTACGTAAATATGTGGACGACCCGAACCACATTATTAATTTAGAACCGGACGAGATAGCGGATGATTTAACGTTTGAAGAGATACGTGTTACAATCTTGGATAAGAATAATCGTATTCAACACTCAAAGGTTATATCTCAAGAGTTAGAATTTGAAGTGAAGTCAAGGTATCCTCACCTGTTTGGCATACCAGGTACGTACGTAAATTTCGAGGGCGAAATTCCATAAGGAGGGGAGATTGTGAAACCCCAGATTTTATGAATAAAGAATTAATTTTCTCAAAATAATTTTTTAATATTATGGTGTGAATTTGAGATAATATTATAGTTGTGGGTAGTATTTATAAATTTTGCAAAGTATGCAAGTTGTTATATTATATTCGATTGGTCAGGGAATATTCTTTGTGTCAGAAAATATTAGTACGACGGTACAATTATTGGTGGACCCCACAACGGAATTATTGTCGGATTGAGAAAACGACAAAAATATTTTATTAAAAATAACGGCGGAAGTTTTACCGTTGATACTGTTGAACTACTGGGTAGTAAAAGTACAGTAATACGCGTTGTTGCATAGTAGCACACGGTATTGATTATTGATATTTATGTGAGAAGTCGCTCAGTTTGATTCAATTATTGTCGATTAATAATATGAATTATTATAGCGATGATGACGTTTTGTTTTATTCGTATTATTAACGTAATAAAACAGAAACATCTTTTTATATAAAACAGAATACTTTATTAAAGTTATTTTATAAATAGAATATATTATATTTTATTATGCATAGTGTTGCATAGTGTTTTGCATAGTGTTGCATAGTATTTGCATAGTAAAAATCTTTTTATATAAATAGAATATATTATATTTTATTTAAAAGATTTTTCTTTAAATATGGACCGTCAGATTAAAGTAAATCAATCTGGACCGTTCATGCATTAGTTACTATGCATTCCATTTTCCTATAAATAGAAGCTCATTCCTTCATTATTTTCTTACGAATTCACTGAACTCTAGAGAGAGAAACTATAGAGAGATAGAAGAAAAGCTTTTGTTACTTAACTTTTCTTCTCCTATATCCAGTTTCTGTTACGGTAAGGGGTGTTATTCTTTCTTATTCATGAAGAGAACTGTTGTTATTTCATTTCTTATTATTCTGTTGGAATAACCTGTATACGCGGTCTACCCTATACTTGGTGACATTCTTCCATTATTCTGTCTTTATTATTCTGTCGGAATATCCTGTCTGTGCTATACGCCGGACCTGGTTCCATTTTTATTATTCCGTCTTTATTATTCTGTCAGAATATCCTGTCTGTGCTATACGCCGGACCTGGTTCCATCATTTATTATTTCGCATTTATTATTCTGTTGGAACATCCTGTCGGTGTGAATTTCACCTGGCCTGGTTCCGTTATTATTATTCTGTTGAAATAACCGTCTATGCGAAGTACCGCATACATGGTGATATCTTTTGTCATTCTATTCGGTATTATACTCAGTTGATTAAAATTTTGACGTCTATACTCCATGAAATTAGTGGAATATCCTTGATATTTGCGCTTCATCCAGTATTTTTCATGGAAATATTCTTCTAAGCATTCTTGAATTTTACTCTACAAAGCAGTATCATGTTGACAATTTGGACGTTATTGGTTCCTTGACAAATTAATTCTTAAACTTGTTTAATTGAATTCTTATATTATTGTCATCATTCTCATGTTTATGTTATGTTGAAAGTCATCTGTGGCCTGTAGTGCATAGATGGACTTGGTATGATTATGACCAGGGATTATTCGGTATAATCATGACCGTAATATTACAAATTATGTGAAAATTAAAAGTCCTCATTGGCCCGTAGTGCATTGATGGACAGTTTTTGGTATGATTATGGCTATGGATTCTCTTCGGCCAAGGGAGCAAAGATGAATTGTTTTATGGCATGACCAGGACCGTTGATGAAAACAGGATTATCTTTGGCCCGTAGTGCATGGATAATTCGTGGTCGTGATACTAAAGAATATCCTTGGCCTGTAGTGCAGGGATGATTTAATGATGTGGATTATTTATTGAGCTGAGTCTCAGCGATAAAAGTGATGAAAAACTTTTTAAATCATAAAAGATAGTAGATTCAATTCTCTACTTGACTCTTTTAATGGATTACTTGTTCTGCTGCAGTTAAACTTGATGTCTATTGTATTTTATCAGTTTAACATTGTTGGAGGCTAATGATAATTTATTCTGCATTATCTTAGTCATAATATTTCTTACTGGGCTAGTTGAGCTCACCCTTTCTTTCACTGTTCTCTTCAGCAAATGAGAACATAGCAGGGACTAGTCGGGGAACGGAGTGACGGTCCAGATGATAGCATTAGTAGTCCTCACTATTCTGTGAAATATTGTATTAATAATTGTAATGAGGACTCTTTTTGAGTTTGTATAATCTCTAGTAGACAATAATTGTATTCAAACTCACAGTTATGTTTTGTCGTATTGTACACGACAGTTGTATTAGTAAGTTGTATTTGAATTATGTACCATTTATCTGACGACCCAAGATGGGTGATGTATACCTAATTTTGGGGGCGTCACAGGTATGCACGTGATCCGGACCGTATATTTATATGTATATATATATATATGGGTCTCCATCCACAGCAATCGGTTGTTGGGGAGCAACCCCTTTTAATCAAACAGTACAAGCTGTACCGGCTTATAAAAAAAAATAAAAAATTCTAAGGCCGGTACAGCTTGTACCGGCTGGATAAAAGGGGTTGCTCCCCAACAACCGGTTGCTGTGAATGGAGACCCTATATATATATATATATATATATATATATATATATATATATATATATATATATATTGAGAACGAGAAAGGATCAAGAACACTTCTCTTATCTAACACTCCTCCTTAAATAACACTCTTATATTAAAACTACGTTGTTTTAGAGATTTTTAAAAGAAAATAGTCTCACTTATTTTCCTTTTATTTACAAAAATGTCACCCACTGCCCCACTGCCCCACTTGTTTTTTAAAATAATCTCCAAAACTATCATTTATTTTTAAAAATAATCTTCAAAACCACATAGTTTTAATAAACGAGTGTTACTGACCAAGTGGTCTTGGCCGCCTTTAATTACTTCCTCCTCCATGATAATATATACAACTATACAAGTAGCTAGCTAGTGTATATGAATCATAGCCAATGGTAACATATATATGAATCACTCTCCTATACATATATACACCAACCTAATATATCCATAGTTGATGGTGGTTGTGAGTTTATTTCAGTTAAATCATTCATTTACAGATCATACAATTATAATTCAAAAATAAAATAAAATACCACCTAACGCAATACAACGTTGACTGTTGCGGTAGGCAGTTCTCCTACCACCAGTGTTATGATTGGCAATTCGCCTATCATAACATTGTAATGAACGGTGCAAGATGTGGTGCAATAGTTCTTGCATGTATTATATTGGTCGATTTTTTTCCCTATAGCCTTCCTACAAGGGTTCCTGTTTATCACCAATATGAAACAATTTGATGACAGTAAAATGAGACCAACTCTGTTCCATTTAAATCAAGTAAATATTAATTAGCTGCAGGAGGCTGGCTTCCTAGAAGAACCATTCTTCTTTTTTTCTTTTGAAACAAATATCTGATGCACTCAATTCTCTTGTGGAGATGGCAAAGAAAGAGAGCTTCGTACTCGATCGAGCTCAACTACTGCAACAGCAGCCGCGCTGCCTTTACTTCCCTATGAATTTATAGATGGAAACCTTAATTCATTGTATCTATAATCTTCACCTTTTCGGGTTCACTTGGGGAGCTATTATTCTTCCATAACAAGCCAAAGACTATTCTATGCTGTCCATGGCGTCTGAGCTTTGCTTTTCTGCTGTATGCCATGTACATACGTTTATTTTTCCCATATTAGATGAGTATTGACCAGGGTTACCAGGAAGAAACTAGTACGACTACTATAGTTCTGAATATGCCTTGTGCATTCAAAAAAAGCTTAAAGAAAAAAAGCTGAAAAGGAAATAGAGGCATTTCAGAAACAACCTAAAAGAAAAGAGAGAACCAGAAGCATAAAAACAACACAATACTTGGGCAAGGTCAAAAGCTGAAGCAATGAAGCAAGTTAGTGTACAAGATAATATTTCCAAATAATGATTTCAGTCTATACATTTTTCTGATAATTTCAAGCAACAAAAACCCCTCTTAGAACATATGGTTGACAATGGGAACCTAATCTTCTCCAAAATTTCAAACAAAAGTCTGTAAATTGAGGATAGATACCTAAAAATATAAGGAAACAGAATGAAATAGCTAAATATTCAGGGGAAAGAAGTAACCAGAAAAGGTAAATATACCACGCTGAGCTCAATCGCTTTGAGGTAGAAACTAATCCCTTCTCATCCTGTTGGTGGAAACTAATCCCACTTCAAAAATACAGCGGCAAATTAAAAATATCATCAGAACGACTGAATCTTTAACTAAAACCAGTTTAACGTTGAAATAGATCTACTACTCAAGGAACAATCCTTTATTTGCCAAATCAAAGTTATCTTAATCGCGACAATCTCTTCCTCTTTTGATTCTTTTTAGGTGCAGTTGCAGTCCTTGTGTTAGAGGGTAGGGCAAGAGTGGATTGTGGCCTGCCGATAGATGTTCTACCTTTCTTACTAACCCATCTCAATGGCAGATTATTTACTACACCGCCAATATCTTTTGCATTGTTAAGTTCAACAAGTTTCTGAATTTGATCAAGCATCTGTTGTGTCCAGGCCATTGACAGATCCATTGAAATTGAATCATCTGTTGGCTTCTTCAACAGATTCGTTAGCATCCCTCTAAATGATTGAAACGACATAGAATTTTGGTAGCCTTGTTGATTTTCACAGACCATATTGACCTTAATAATATGCTTGCAAAGGTTACCTTGTGTCGACCACTCACAATCACAAAATGCAAATTCAGATCCAGGGTTCCACACTAGATGTGTAGAGCTGCTGTCTTTCTGGCTCAAAACCTTGGCAAAGAGGTGGTCTTTATCATCCAAGGTAACAGCAGTATCAGGAATTTGCAGTGCACGATGCCAAGATGTATTAGCTATATATTCCTCCTTGACACTTTGAAAGGAATCACTTTCATCTGCATAACGGTCAAGCCAGTAGCTAGAGTGCAATTCGGTTGTTAACTTATGCACCAACCAATCAACTCTCTGGAGTGCACCAAGATGTGAATCATCATACAGTTTCACTTTTAACTTCACATGATATGCTTCTATGGCACCTGATGCCTCCTGGCTCGCAAGTGGGAGACTTCTGATTGTGGTAAGCCACATTTCTATGCAAAATGAAAAAGAAAATTAATGAAAATCAAGCAATAGAAATTTGAAAATTACATAAATGAGGTGGGTGGAGAGAGAGATCTAACCAATCTTAGGCACCCAAGCGGCCTTGAAGTACTGCACAAAGTTGGTTTGATCAATAAAATCTTGGGTTAATTTCTCAAGGGCAACAAAAGAATCCACTCCGCCCCAAATGCTGTATACCATCTCTCCCAAGCGTTTAAAAAGTTCTCGCTGAACTTCAATGTTACTACATTTTTTGACAATATTTCTCAGCCATGATCTACGAACACGCCAGAGGGAAAACAACACGGGACATGAAAAGGTCTCCCTGAAAGGTCAGTCAGATTCATAAATGAAAAGTACAGAGTTATATAAGAATCGAGTTCTAAACATAAATTTATAGGTGGCAAACACCTGCCTTATGGGATCAATCTCTGCCGCTGCATCATCAATCAAAAACCCATTGACCTTCCAACCAGGGTCAACAGCAATAGCACGATCTAGTAGAGCTTTCATCCATTTAGACACATCTAGCTTGGCAATGCTACGAGTAATGATCCATGCAACAGGGAGTGCATGTTGTCGTGAATCAAATACAAGAAGTGTGCACAAGGGGTACTGCCATTCAAATACATCATTGGTATAAACACAATTAAAATTTTAAAGCAATTGTATTAGTATAATTACCTTAAGTTTTTTTATACCAAATGTGGAATCAGCTGCTATAAGACTGCGATGCCCAAAACGAATCATTTGTTGTAGTTGCCATTCAGTTTGAATCCCCAAAATAAAAGGATCTGTTTCTGAAGTATCTTGATAAAATAAAATAGATTTCTTATTACGTTCAACCCACAGTCGAATGCTAGCTTTGTCATCAAGATCCAACTCATGGGTAGAGCGTCTTATAATCATCCCGAGTTTATGAACATACTGTGAAGCAAGGCTATCAACTTTCGCATTTGAACCACAGTATCGCTGAATCCCCTCAATGTGCTTCTCTAACACATTCTCCTCAGGAATGCCAAGATAGATCATAGACATAGTTTGCTGTTGAATCTCATTGCATATATATGGAATTTTTTTGGCCCCTGGTCCAATCGCATCTCTGTCAAGTGGCCCATGGCAGACAAATCCAGATTTGTTTACATGGCGCCTATCATTGTATATTATTACTGCAAGAGATGGTCGAGCATACAGACGCTTCACTATGAAATGGCATGTACAACCCCGCATGGATTGAGGTCTAGCAGCACGGTTTCTAGTGTTAAGTCGATATCTTCGGCTTGGTAATATATCCCCACCTTCACCATAATTCTCAGGACCAAAAGAACACCAATACCTTCAGAGGGGAAAAATGGGAAGAAAAGACGATATGAGATTTAGAACAAATTTGGTACCCTTAGGGAAATACGGCCTCCATCCAGAAGAAAATTGTCAGCTTTTCAGTTTGAAGCTTTTTTGGAAACACTTGTGTTACATATTAACGAGAAAGTACTTCAAATTATCGCATGCACATATTGATAAGAATATAAAATTAGATGGCAGATTTGGAATAGAGTCCTGCTCAACTCAACAAAGCTTTTAACCCAAACTAGTTGGAGAAGGCTGCAATGAATCCCAATATGAAAGTGAGGGAGTAAAAAGAAAAAGGAACATAGAAATAAAATTAAAAGAAAAAACAAAACAAATTAAAATATAAATTAAAGAAAAGAAAACGAAAGAAAAAAAAAAGAGGAATAGCATGGCCTGTAAATAAATGCCAACTTTTGTGCCAAGTAGACACAATGACATGGTCCATAAATAATTGCAAGTTCAGGGGCATTTAGACACTGTGTCTACTAGGCACAAAAGTTGGCATGTTTTTGTCTCCATATATATCAGTTTCCTTTGGAATACGTCCAAGTTTTATAAAGAAATACATTTTTTGGAAAATGCAAAAAAGGACAGGATTCTAAATTGGGATGGCAAGAGGAGTTGGACATGATTCAAAGTTTATTTTACAAGAGAAAAACCAAATGTCCATTCAGATCAATTAGAGTTCAAGTAGCCAATTTATCAACAAAAACAGACAACTAGTTTCTCAACCCCATTTTTGAATGTCTTATGTTGCATAACAAATGATTTCGCTATAGTTACTCAAGTGATATCAAAACATTCAACATTTATGATTATTATTTTAGTTTTTTTTATGGAGAAACTCGCAGCCTCTACCTCCTTTGGGATAGGTTGAGAACCCCCTGGACCCAAAGCGCCTCTATGAGTTTTGATCACATGATCTATACCTCATTGAGGTATATATCACTATGTTCACTACCACCGGAGCAATCCTAGGGTTATTCATTAAGAAAGTTATGTTGATGTTCAATTGTTTGTTTAAATAAGTAAAAAAGGGATTTTAAGAATCAAACTTGAGACATCTTGCCCCCAAAAGCTGGAATCAAAACATCAAGTTTCAGAAAATAAGTGGAGCGGCTAATTTGTTCTATAGAATTAACATGCTATGTATTTTCTCTAGTCCAATGAATGCTAATACCAATGAAAAGAGAAGAGTCAGATGTATAAAACAGTCGATGCAAACTTTAAGAACTTACAGCCTATACTCCAGATATTCATCAGTCTTGTATTCCTTATCCTTTAAGCTGCCTTTGGATCGTTTTCTTCCCCTCTCAATATGAAACCGTGTTGGGCATTCTACTTTAGAACATTCTCCAATTATAAATGTATCAACTCGGGGATAAGGAATAACTGCCACATCATCGTAATGCTCAGCATTTCCAAACTTGGTCCAATTTAAGTCGGTCGAAGAGAACTCTTCACCTTCTGGATTTTGCACAGGAATACTGAAGATGGATTCAATTATATCCATCTGCTATATACTCGCACCTATAATTCAGCCAAACTAGCATCCACCATCAATAATTGCTGGGAAAAATGCATCAATTAACTTTAGATAACTAAAAAAACACATCATATTAAAGAAATTTGAAAAGATATAGTTTTGTAAAATAAAATTAAAGTATGAAAGGCAAACTAATAGCACTAACACACAATTATTAGTCCCTTTATATAAGTCATAAATCATGAATATTTTTATTATCAATATCAACCAGTAAATATGGTTCATGGAATCTAAAGGAACCAACAATTAGATCAGCTAAAAAGAAGCAAAGAGTTGGAGAAAGTATATCAGAGATCAAAACACTTGTGGAAAGTGCAGCATATTCAGTCTATTTACACTCCAAGTAGTTTATAAATCCAATAATATGTTTGCCTTAATGCCTTGTGACATAAATTTAAATAGTTACATTCCTACATTCCCTATTGGAAATTAAATCCAAAAGCAATTTTCGTAAAGTAAATGACACCCTCCAACCTTTTCGATTCTCTCGTGCAAAGCAATGATATAATTATGGAACACAGATACAACCTTCCAATGTGCAAGGACACAATAATATTTGAAAATAGGATGAGGATACGGTGTAATTCCTGATTGACTGCTTAAATTAAATATACATGTATGCATATATGACTAAAATTCAGAAGATGAAGAAGTAGGAGCAAAGAGAGGGTAATTGCTCAAAACAGAATTTGCAGACATTTTCTGACTGATTCAAACTGGATATAGAAACAATGTCAAACATGTCTACAAAATAATCTAATTCTAATTCAAAACAGCAAATGAAATACACTGACTAAAACACAAACTAGAAAAATGGGGTGGAAACGAACAACAAAGACTTTAAATCAAACTTAACTAAATTATTATTAAAGGACAAAATCAAATATATGTGAATTATTCAGTAAGTATTCAGAACTTTAGAAAAGTAAAAAAGTAAACTCCAGTTGGGAATACCTAAGATTTACACTTTACAAGAGGGGCATAAAATCGAAACTTTTTAATGGATTTAAATTTATATCAGATACTTTTTCTGACCTTGTTATCTACACGAGTCTTGCTAAAACTGAAATCATACAAAAAATATCTGCCCATTTTTAGTTCCTATCAGTCAATTCAGACCATGAGCAGAAATTAGTTGCCTGATATTCTAGACAAAATTGAGGGTATTACACTTGTAATTACGAGGTCTCCTAGTACAACTAATACTTCAAAAATTTTAAATAGAACACAAGCTCAGAGTATTATAGAAAGACAACTCCGTGTAGCCAAACATACCAGTAATTTAAGGGTTCGGAGGAAAACACAACCTCATCATCCAAATGATGGGGGAAAATGATATACATAGACCAAAATAATCTATAACAACACCAGATCGAGTGTGCTGTTTTTGTTTGCATGACATGACGAAACTTCTTTATTTGCAGAACTAATATGCCAGCGAATAACGAAGCCTAAACAACGAAGAAAGAGGTTAAGGTCTCACATGAAACTGAACAATGTAACAAAGATAATTACCGTCTTTTCTGCGCACTTACACATAAAGCAGTAATTAGTAAGGCAAAAAACATGCTACTCCAGAACAGAATCTATGAAATCATTCTCAATTAATTAATGTTTAAGGCTTAGGACAATGGAAACATTTTATAGTTAGAACAAGACTTACTACTCTTCTATTGTGGCACTCATATTTTCTTGCTTTAAAAAATCGCCTTTTGTTAGTTTTTTATTGAATCATAACCAATATATCGTCTACTGAATATCACTTTCTTCCAGTTTTGAAATGCCTTTCTAGGTAGCAGGAACATTTCGTTAGTCTTTGTGAGCCCAAGTACAGTTCACACGCGACCTAAAGAATTAAATGAAAAGACGAAAAAACTGAAAATAAATTAGCGAGACCTGAGAGAAGCCTCCACGACCCACGAGACAGAAGGCTCATAGAGGCGACTCATTTTGAAAATTGATTGACGAATTGAATTGGTGGCTACAAGGACAGGATGATTTGAATATTACTCGAGTAACTAAGGGTATTTTTGGAATTTTCACTAAAGTCACACGCCAGGCACAACATCCAGACATGTGCTAGGCACGTGACCACTTTCTAGAAAACTCTATAAATACCCCCCTACATTCTAATAGAAGGAACCTTTTTACTCTCTCTGAACTCTAGACAGTCAAGAAGGCTCTTTACATCCTTGATACTCGGGAAGGCTCTCGGATCCTAAGAGTTTTGCCGCGTATTATTGGAGTAATTGCTCACCTGTTCTTCTCCACTCTTCAACTCATCAATCAATTTCGTACTATTCGTGGATTTTTCTCCCCCTCATCCAACACGAAACCCTAACCCTAGCCTTGCCCACATTTCTTTGGCGACTCTACTGGAGAGGTGTAGAATTCATTAAAGGAATGCTCACAACTCGAAGTCGAAGAACTACGGGAAAGAGTTTCACCAACAACAAGTATTACCTCATCGGATCCAACTCTAAGGCGAATCAAGCTTTCCAATGTGCAAATCTGGATTTTGACAAACCATTATTAGAAGATGCTTCAGAAGGAAGTTTGACTTCACCACAAAAGGCTGATCAACAACCCACCAATACCAAGCAGGTACAGGCAAGCAGGGTGAGGAAGCAGCTGGAGAGCAGATGACAATGAATGTTGTGCAGCTGGAGATGTACAAAGCGTTAAAGGAGGCACGGGAAGGACAAGGGATGATGATGGCCACGATGTCAGAAATGCAAAGGCAGCAGGAGGAGAAGGGGAATTTCCGCCAGTAGTTGATACAGATCCCAACCTTCAAAACTATGTTTCTAAGAAGTTCGCAGGTAGAATGAACATGAGTGAATGAGAATAAAGAAAATCAAAATGCGCCTCCAGCAACGGAGAGAGACGATTCCAATCATCCATTTAGAGCCCAAAACAGTGGTGATGTACCACAACCCAGACTGGAAGCAAGCCAGCCTCAACCAACCATCATTCCCACCACACTCTTAGCGTTTTCACAAGTGCAAATGCTGACCATTCTGAGTCTTACTCAACAAACAAGCCAACAAACACAACCAATGCAAATTCTACATAATGCAAGTGTACACCAGCCAAACTCTTTACCTCATACACCGCCAATGCATCAGTACATTGCAGCATCCAGAGAGTTCACACGTCGAATTAGTATGTGACCAAGGATGATATGCTTGACGTAATCAACCAACTTCGAAGACAAACAACCAGACCTTCAAAATTGGACTTCACTCCACCACACTCGACACATATCCAGAGACAGCCTTACCCAACATGGTATATTGAGCACCCACATTTCCCAAAGTACAATGGAGAGAAAGGGAATGCGAGAGAACATATAGCCAGGTTTGTGGAGTCAACATAGTTGGGTTATGATGAAGTAATCAACCACAACCTCTTGCTCTGTGAGTTCAATAAAACGTTGACAGATAGTGCCTTCAATTGATACTACAATCTAGAGAAAGAGTCAGTCCAAGATTGGGATGATCTGAAGATACAATTTTTTAATAAGTTTTTCTATGCGCTGAAACAGGGGACCATTGTGGAACTAATGAGATTCAAACAGAAGCCGAATGAGGAGATGTCAGATTACGTCGACAGATTCAGGGCTCAGGCACAAAAATGTGTGGAGCCGATTGAAAAGAACAATCTAGTGAGCATATGCAACAATGGTGCCCTAGATGCCTTTAAGCTTGATCACTAAAGCATGTGATTCCTTTGCAACACTCTCATCATTTGCACAAGACTTGGAAGGAATTATGACATTGCCCGTGAGCCATGCGACTGTTACGTGGTAGGGCAAAAGAACGGCTACTGTTGCTTTAACAGACTCTCGGCAAAAGCCACAAGGGGGCAAGAGGAATGAAAGTGGAAGAAATGAAAGGAACCGAGGAAAGCCGGGAGATAAGTTTTCGGGATTGCCAATCCTAGAGGCTATTACGTGCAGTGAGAAGACATTCAGGGATTTGAACGAGCAATGAGTAGAGCATAGAGTGGTAAAACCTCCAAAGCCCGGATTTGTTTTGACGAAAGAGATGAATAGGAGACCAGACTTCTGTGTATACCACCAATATGTCGGACATTCCACTATAGATTGTTACAGTCTGCAGAGGATCTACCATGAGAAGTTCACCGCAAGAGAAAAATTGAACTGGAAAGAGGAAACAACGTGCTGGACAAGTCATTGTCCAACCACAAGGGGAAAGAAACGTGCAACACTGTTACCCATAGTGACACACTAGAAGGAAGAGAAGTGGAGATGATAGAGAACACAGAAGTGATGAAGGACGATTCTGATCTAGATCTGCAAGTTACCGCGTTGATGAACAAAGCTAAGTTCGGAAATTTTTTCCTAACTAGGAGAACAAAATCTATTTCTCTAAGGCTGATAGAGAAGTGAGATACACGCATAATAGACCACTGTATGCGACAAAAATAATTAATGATCATTCATCGACAATGGAGTGTCTGTAAATATCATGCCCTACACCGTCTTTAAAGCCTGCCAGAAAAGAAGATTGTGAAGGAAAGAACAAACATCAAAGTGTTCGCCAATCAAAGCACGAGAACCCTCGGACACATCAAGATGGATATGCAAGTTGGGAAGATCCGGGGACCTGTGATGTTCCATGTAGCAGAGGTTGATGTAGCATAGAAGAGCTTGGCAGAACGACTATGGAGTGGTGTCATCAGTCTTTCACCCATGCATGAAGGCAATTTGGAAAGGCAAGGAGGTTAAGGTACCAGCGACAAGAAACCCTTTTGGGCCGAAGGAGGCACACATCACCGAGGCAGCTTTCTTCGATGAAAGGAGAAAACGATATTGCCAAGCCTAATTCTCTGAAGTTAACAAGCTAGGAGGAGGTGCAAGAGGACAAGTTTGTGCTTGCAAATAAGGAAAAGAAGACCTCTGAATAAGGTGAATATTCCAAAAATAAGAAATCTGTTATGGTAGACCTAGAAAAAGGAAAAGAACAAAGGAAGTGGGCAGCTAACCGAAGAGGCAAGGAAAAAAACATAATCAATGTCAGTGTTCTAAAAATCCCCGCCTAGGCCCCCCCTTGGCGCCCCCCCTTGGCGCCACGCCTAGGCACTAGGCCCCCCTTGGCGCCTCACTTAGGCCCAAGGCGGCAAAAAAAATCCTTTCAAGAAATTAGGCGGGGCCTAAGCGAAGAAGTTTTATTTTATTTTAATTACTCAAACCAAATCTTGATATATTTATTTTTCTAATGATTTACCCTATTCATAATGCAGGTTGTAGCATATTAAATCACAACAAAAAGTGAACAATATCAAGTCAAAATCGATAATTTTATTATATTTGTAATTTTTTGAACTTGTACCAACTTCAAATTATATAAATGATGATACATTTGTAATATTTAGTTTAATTCAATATAATTCTTAAATTTATGTTTAGTTTCTTAAGTTTTAATATTGAATTAAATTCTTGAAATTTTAAATTTTATTATTTAAAATAGCAATCTTGTTTATGAATAAAACTAATACGTTAAAAATATATTTGAACTTTGAACAATTGAATGTTTGTGTTTGAATTTTGACGTTAGCAATATGGATGTGTTTGAACTTTAAACAAAGGCCTTTATTATCTTTATTATAGATTGTTTTGTTTTATATTATTGTTTTGTTTAGATAAATGTAAGCTAAAATATTAAAATTGGCTTAAAACAAAAAATTCCTCTTAGGCCGCCTGCCTCCCGCCTCCCGCCTAGCACCTTTTAGAACATTGATCAATGTTAAACAGACAGCCCAATCAAAAACGTGTGAAGGAAAAAGAAGAGAAGAAAAATAAAAGACAAAGTCGAAAAGAGTTGTTAAACTCGACGGAAAGATAGTGTTTCGCTTGTGACGGTGCAAGGGGGAGGAGCCCGAGGGTACATCCAAACCTGACAGCTCAGAAGGTGTTCGCCACTCTAGTAGCAAGGGAAAAGGCAGAAATTGTGCAGCAAAAGGTGGAACCAGCTCCAGAATGCTTTGAGGACCGACTAAAACGTCCTCATGAAAATGAATTGGAGGAAGTCGATTTGGCAACAGAAGGAGGAACACCAAGGCCGACTTACATCAACAAGGAGCTAAACGCCAGCCAAAAGGAAGAGTTGGTGAAGCTACTACGAGAGTATGGGGATGTGTTTGCTTGGAACTATAATGAGATGCCCGGGATCAACGAGTTAGTAGAGCATAATCTGAGAACATAAGTTCGGGAGTTAAACTTGTAAACCAAGCGCCTCGCACCTATTCACCAGAAGTCGAAACACAAATAAAGGAGGAGATAAAGAAATTGTTGGAAATAGGATTCATTAAGATCCAGTATTGTAGCAGTAAAGAAATTCAATGGACAGTTACGAAAATGTGTGGATTTTAGGAACTTGAACAAGGCGTGCCCAAAATACATGTACCCGCAACCCAATATAGATACTTTGGTAGATGCAACGGCCAATCATGAGATGATGTCGTTCATGGATGGTTTTGTGAGCTACAATCAGATAAAGATGTTTGTAGAAGATGCAGAAATGACAGCCTTCCGTACCCGTTTGGGAATTTCTAATATGTAGTAATGTCATTCGAGATGAAGAATGTGGGAACAACTTAAAAACGGACAATGCATGCTATCTTTCACAACATGATTAATGACACAGTGGAAGACTACAGTGGAAGACAGTGGTTAAATCTAAAAAGGAGACGACCCACGTAGAGGATTTGAGAAAGGTGTTTGAACGTTGTCGCTAGTACAAGTTGAAGATGAATAAAAAAAGTGGACCCAAGCAAGACGAAGGCTATCACAGAGATGCCCCAACAAAAAACGCTGAAACATTTGAAGAGCTTTCTAGGTAAGGTTTCCTACCTGAGGAGATTCATGCCAACATTTGCAGAAGTCACGGAACTTTTCGAGAAGTAACTAAAGGGAAAGGCAGAATGGGATTGGGGGTTAGACCAGCAACAAGCCTTCGAGAAAGTAAAGGAAATTTTGGCTTCGACAAAAACAATGGTAGTACCACAGAAAGGGATATCGTTGTAGTCGTACATCACATCTACAACAAATTATGTACGAGGATTGATCACACAGGAGGTAGATGGGGAAGAAAAGTTTGTGTACTACATCAGCCGAATAATCAGGGGACCAGAAACCAGATACTCGCAGTTAGAGAGCCATTGTCTAGCGCTGGTGTTCGTCGCATAGAAAATGCGTCATTATTTACTAGCACACAAAGTGAAGCTTGCAATGAGAACTGACCCAATCAGATACTTTCTGACTAAGCCAGCGTTGGTAGGAAGACCTGCAAGATGGATGATGATCCTTTCAGAATATGACATCAAGTGCGTAACACCGAAGGCAATCAGATGTCAGGCGTTGGCAGACCTTCTAGCTCAATTTCCGAATGGAGAATATGAACCTCTCTTTAATGATCTTCCAAGGGAGAAGTAGAAACAATTGACGTGGTGGACGAAGACTCTGTGTGATAGAACTTGGCTTTTAGCGGGTCGTCTGCAGAGGAGAAAGGAGCAGGTGTGGTGTTAATCACCAAGAAAAGAAAGGAAGTGGCCTTGTAATGAAGCAGAATATAAGGCGTTCATATTGGGATTACTGACAGCTAGAGAATTGGGAGCCAAACGTCTCAGAGTAAGGGGAGATTCAAATCTGATAGTACAGCAAGAGGTCAATTCGCAATTCGCAGTAAAAGAACTTATCTTGGCACCATACCGAACCGTGGCACAAAAAGTGATAGAAGCCTTCAGGAAGGTGGTGATTGAGTACGTGCTAAGAGTACAAAATAGACAACCTGATGCATTAACCACAGTAGCATCTAGAGTGCATGCCAAAGGAGAAGACTTGGATGTGAAGGTAATCAAAACAACCATCCCAACCATGGTGCTAGAATTGTTTCCCAAAGATCTGACGGATGATTGGAGACATGGCGTCTCTCATCAATTGCAAACAAAGGAAGGGAATATATCACCGGTGGAGCTTTAGATATACCATATCCTTAAAGGAGTATTGTATCATAAAGAAGCGGATGGTGTATTGACAAGATGCTTGGGGAGGAATGAAACAAATAAAGTTTTATATCAAGTACATGAAGAAAACTGTGGCTTGGCGAATATCGGGTTGTATCAAAGGTCGCAGCGCCAAGGGTATTATTGGCCCAAAATGAAAAAGGAAGCAAATGCACTTCAACGACAGTCTTTCTTGCCAAGAATACCCTGGGGAGGAGAAATGCGCCTTCAACGACGACATAACGGATTGGTGAATCCCATATATAAAGTTTCTACAGAGCAGTAGTCTTCCTGTCGAAAAGGACGTAATCACAATAAAGAAGAAAGCACAACGATTCTTTTTACAAAACGCAAAGTTGTTTAGAAGAGGGTTCAACGGTAAGCCCTTACGGTGTTTAGAATTAGGAGAGGCCAAGGATTTGGTCTACCAAATGCACAAAGATGAACACTATGGGAGAACCAAGTTGTACAAACAGCTGATTGATCATGGTTACTACTGGCCTAAAATGGAAGGGGATTGCTTAGAGTTTGTCAAGAAGTGTACGGTTTACCAAATTTATGCGAACTTCATTCATGCTCCTGCCGTGGATTTGCGGACCTTGGTAACACCACGGCCAATGGATCTTATAGGTCCTATTCATCCCAATTCCAAAGGAAACATCTGGATATTGACCGCCACTGAGATGTACACAAAGTGGGTGGAAGCAATACCCTTGAAGAGGGCTACGAGGCCGGTAATGGCAAATTTCATCAAAGAGCATATTATTTGTCGTTTCGAGATCCCGAAAATCATTTTATCAGATAATGGAACTCCCTTTATCAATAGGAACGTCAAAAGTCTGATAGATAGATACAGGGTGAAATATTTCAAATCATCACCTTACTACCTGAAAGGCAACGGACAAGCAGAGGCCACAAACAAAACTTCGATCAAAATTCTCTCGAAAACCCTGGACGATCACTCGAAGACATGGGCGAAACAGCTACTACTAGCACTATGGGCCTATCGAACTTCGAAAAGAAAGCCTACGAGCAAACCCCATACGCTTTGGTATATGGTGAAGAAGTTGTCTTGCCCACCGAAATAGAAATCCATTCGGCAAGGATGAGACTCCAAAGCTTAGTCGAGGAAGAGAACCGACCAGCTGCTCTAAAGGCTTTACCTAACTTCCGAGACAAAGCTAAAGAACGGTACCTTAAAAAATTGCGACAACAATACAATAGTGCAGTGGTACCTGACAAATTCTGGTGGGAAACTTGGTGCTCAAGACAGTGAATCAAGTCATGAGTGGAACACTAACCATCAAATTTTTTCCCAAATGGAAAGGCACGTATAGGGTGCAAGAGATCTCTGAAAAAGGGTACTGCAAAATATCTCGTGTGGGATCAGATGCCATCTCGGGCCCACTGAACCTGAAATGGGTAAAAAAATATTACGCATGAGATAATCATTACAAAAGTTACACTTTTAACTTCAAAAGTGATTGAGGCACTTGATTTTAAGTCCTCGGACCCGACAAGTTACACTTTTAACTTTAAAAGTGATCGAGACACCTGATTATAAGTCCTCAAACCCGAAAAAATTACATTTTAAATCTAAAAGTGATTTCCTTGCCCACGGTCTTATTCTTTTCTTGTGGAGTTACTATTATTAATGTGTTATTAAATAGTATTCCTTACATCCCAAACTTGAAATACATTTTTAAAAGTCAAATCTTACAAGAAAAGTATGTCTTTAACATAATTAACAGTCATTATGTAAGCATAAAAGTAGAAAACAAGAATAAAAGTAAAAAAGACACAATTTAAATATGAAAAAAAATTAAAAAGTTAGAAACAAAAGGAGGTAAATAAAACAAAAGCACACCTTCAACTAGAAAAATACATATATATATATATATATAAAGCTAAATAAACAAAGAAAAAAAGGGAGAAAAATATTAAAACAGAGAATACAACAACTAAAAATACAGGCATATAACACAAAACAAAATTTAAAAAAAAAAACTAGTCAGAAAAAAAAACTTAAATGAAAACAAAGAAAAAAGAGGAAAAAAGAGCGAAACAAAAAACACAACGAAAAAGGTGAAACACTCCTCCCGGATTACACTCCACTCACTCCTATTCGATGTCATGTACTCGGTTATATTTTGCTCCTTAAAAGTCTCTTCATACAACTTTCTCCCAAGTAATTTTACGAATACACTCTTTCTTATATCTTACTCCTAATAAAAAAACTTATCCTTACATCTAAGCTAATAATATAATGAAATAACCTAGATTTGATTTCAAAAGTGGAGTCTGTGACAGCCCAAAATCCAAGTATCTATTACCACATATTTAGTGCTCACGATCATCCACATCACCTGCTATTCTACCAAACATTTGATAGCTTGTATTATTACAATACAGTTCTTACAAAACATATTTTATACATCAACAATTCCAGGTTGTCTAACCTTTACATTACATAATTTGATATCAAAATACTACATCACACTCAAAAATAATTATATACATTGCTTACTTAACCTATTACAAAAGTTATGGCTAGTGACTCGTTTACTCCTGCAATTTTCCTTTTCCTTTGTCAGAGGAGGATCCACCAGGATTTTCGTTTTTAACTGAAATTAGTTTAGGAAGAATGAGCAACAGAATTGCCCAGCAAGTAATACTATTCAGGAATACTAAAATAACGGGGAAACAAATGATAATTTAACTATTGAATAAAGTATTTCTTGAATAGTGTCAAACTGCAACCGCGGGATTCTATAAAAGCTTCATAAAGGATCTTGAATCATTCATCAATTATAATCTAGCCGAATTCAAATGGCATAGATTCTAAATTTCAATTCATGTATCGAATAAAACTCGATAACAATTGGAACAATGAATTCATATAAGAACAATTAACTCAAGATATTGAACACTTATTTTCAAGTAACAAGAACCTACGTTCAAGATTTTGCATTGTAGACAGAAGGTTAGTATACTTGCCTCCTTGATGCGAAGCTATTAATTCTTGGTAATTACACGAATTCAAAGTATTATGCTCCCGTATAGCACCTATGAACACACATAATATTGTTATAATCTATCACATTATCATAATCCACGAATTCTATTTAAACTTGTATTTTACAAGTTTAATATCTTATTTTTAACTTCTCGCATTTTAGCAAGTTTGTTACATATGTATGTAAAATAATTCTTATTACTTTTTTATTATTTTGCTAGACCAACTCTCATTTTTCATGAATTTTTATTTAAATTCAAGCTAATTTTACGGTTATACTTACTTTATTTTACTAATATTCATTTAATATCTATATAACCCTATAAACATATATTTCTCACAAGTTTTAATCTAAAACTTTGCATTTTCTCTTTTAGATTTCACACATTTTTTGCTTACTACATTTATTAAAATTATTTATAATGCTATATATTAACTATAATATATGAAGCTATTTTAATCTTTAATTATAATACGTGTAGCATCAAAATCATTATAACTACAAACAGACCACAGCAGTGCAGCAGCCAACAAGCCAGGTGCTGCAGCGCAGCCAAGGCATGCCATGCCCTCCTGCCCTCTTTTGCATTTCCTAACTTTCAAATCATTTGCTCAATAAAACGCAAGTTTTAACATGTTGTAAAGGGTATATCATAATATTTTTTTTAAAAATATAACTGAGCAAATTTAGACATTCTAGACAGGCGAAACAAGAAGCCAAAACTACTTGGTTGAAGTGGCTGCAGCAGCACAGCGCCGCACAGGGCTGCTGCTGCTGTTGTGACGCCCCCAAATTCGAGTACTTGAAACCCTTATTCAATGCTTCACAATATCAAGCATTCAACATAATATAAGCTTAAACTTAATAAAGTTAATACATCAAAGTTCTACTAATCCCAGGTACGTAAACCTTTTAAGTGCTTATTACATGATAGTTTGATATTTACAGACATGTAAACTATCTATTACATCAAATCCCAATTATTTTGTTGCTTTTCCTTTCCCCTCGTCTCTAATAGGCCCTTCCACTTAAGTCTGCTCAGCTGAAAACATTTATAACAAAACAAGTATGAGCATTCAATTGCTCAGCAAGTAATAGCATTCTTTAATGGCTCAACAAGCACTAAATGTTTTCTTTGAAGCATGCTTTGATAGTGAATCAAAACTGTAAAGCAATAAATCTTGAATCATTCACATTTCTGGAACATCATAACAATATTGAATAACTAAGAGGTCATAAGACCATGAACATATTTTTCTTTTCTTGAAAAGGTTCAATCAGAAATTTTATCTGTGAAACCGTCTTACGAGCACGGAGGGTAATCAGCCATTTATTCACTGTATTGATCAATACTATCTTATTCAGAACAATTTTCATGTTCAACGTCACCACTCCCAGAGTGCAATAAAATTATCCCATTTCAGGGTATGTTCATTCTCAGTTTAGAATCCAAACTACAACAACATAGCTGGATAGCTTAAATCATGGCACAATAATATTTCAAGACTTGTTATAAAGAAATTGAAATATTTTACATCTGTGTCTGGCCAGAAGGAATGGCTCAGACTTCTTTGCGATCTGCTCATGCATATTGAATTTCATTTAATATACATGAAAATACATCACCCAATCTTTTGAAGCTGATTGGAATAAAATGGTTATTTAACCTTATATTATTCATAAATAATGAAAGACAGTTCAGAATTTAGAGAACCTGTCCATATATGAATAATCTCATAATACTTGCTCAATAAAGAGTAAGATTTAGATATTTGCCTTGTTTGTAAACTATTGGTACAATTTCAGCTTAACTTGTGTATTCTCACAGATCCTACACAATTATTTGCATTTACAAGCATATTAGCCAAATAGCCAAGTCATATAGCTTGTATGTTCACATATCACATAATCACAGTGATCATGTTTTTAGTTTATGTTTCTATATTTGAGATATTTCTATACATTTTTCAAATACCTCATCCATGTTCTTACAATAGCCATTTCTTTCTTTTATAGGGTTTGACTTATTCCCAATTCATAACCCTTATATGATTTTAGTTCATATTTATCTTCTTTCATGTTATAAATATACTTTGCAATCTTCTTTATAACTTAGGTATTCAAGGTGAATACGTAAGGTATTTCATAAATTGAATATGTTTGTATATCATTAGGGTAGAATTTAGTTCTCAATCTACTTGGCAAGTCATATTAATAAGTGGTTTACTCAAACTTAGTTCATTTCTAAGCTAGGCCAAAGTAGTCCTTTTGTAACATTAGAAACTTTTTAAGGTACTAAGAGTTAAAACTTGGCTTAGCAGTTCCAAATTAGAAGTCTAATTATGTCAACCGCTATCTTATAGCTTACAAACTCATTTATAGTGAATTACATGTCCTGGGTGTAGTTAGCACTTGATTGGGTAATTTATAGTTCTTATCATTACTTGTAGTTCATTACTGTATGCTAAAATGTCAGACATTCCTGTTTTTTTCTTCTTAATACCAAAACAGTCCCAATTTAATCCACTGTGTGGCAACCAAGCTTTGCTTGGCGCTGTGGGGGCTTAGTTAAGTTTGGGGTGGCCTAGGTTGGCCTTGCAACCCCAATTGAACCCAACAGCCCCTAAGCTAAACCCATGACATGATTTCACTAATACTATCTTTTATTAAGATTTACCATCTCACCTATATCACAATTTGATTATGTTATAGATTCTAAACACTTCTGTATTTTTTAGAAGTTTAGAAATTAAACATTTATAGGTAAAGATTTTTGAACTGCTACACATTCGTCAAAGAAATGGCTCATCACGTTGCTACAGTAGAAATTTGTTGCTGTCCACAGCTACTATTAGGCGGCAGTCCCCTTTTTCCCTACCCCTTACATTTTTTAGTTTCAATTCGCCACATCTTTGATCCATTTATAACTGAATTTTAGATATTAGATAGGTGATGTATTCACCCCATTAAGAATATATTAGCCAGACATCAAAGGTAATTAATATCTAACATTTAGGAATGCAAGGAAGTTTCCCTGTTTTGGTAAACACCAAACTCCTCATCTAATAACTCCATTATAATAAAAAAAAAATTATAACTCATGTGATTGCTTGTGTTAGAGATTTATAAGCAAATTCTTCAATACATTATAACTAACATGAAGCCACCATAGGCCCAACTTAAATCTTCATATAAATCTGCTGCTGGAACTCGCAACTTACAGCTACCTGCTGTCGCTGCTGTCAAGGACAGCAGTCTTGTTTCCCCCTATTCATCCTTCCTTTATGAAACTTTATAACTTACGCTATACAAATCTGTTTAAGCCCAACTTCTAGCATAATTTTTTTATATATTAGCAGTTTATTACCAAGAATGCTAGACTTTTTAAATCATGCTTTCCAAACTGCCAATACTACTAGCAACTGCTGCTATTTGCCACTGCTGCCCATGAGCAACAGTTTCCCCCCCCCCCCCTTTCCTTGCCTATCGATCCAGCCATTCTCTCACTTATCTTGACCCTTTAACAATATAGAGATACACATTCACTTATTACCTAAGCACAGTAGTTAGGAAATTTTGATGGTTTAACTATACTCAATAAGATCTTAAAAAAAACATTGACCTTCCCTCAACCATGCCCACTGCTGCTGTCGTGGACAGCAGCTCTGCCATCTAATTCATGCCATTTTGGCTTCTTGTTTGATAAGTTATACACAACCTCGTTTGTGCCCAAATTATATAGATGGTGCAGATAATATTTCAACCCATTTTATCAAAGGATTAGATTCATAATTTGGGTTCTATAGGCTGCTCCACACAGCACTCCATGTTACCTTAACATGTTAAAATCGCAACTATTAGCTTTAGCCTAAAAAGTGTACTTTGTTTGTAGTTAACATGTTAAAGCACTTTAGTCATCATTACATGCAATACAAAATTCAATTTCCAGCTTTGAGTTTGCCTAATGTCTGACTTTTAGACAAAACAGTCCACTTGGGACTTTTGTCAAACATGTGGTGTGCACAGTTTTGTGTTACCAAATTCAAATCTATTGGTTTATATCATAAACCCATTTTATCCCCCTTATTACTCCACAGCCCAACCTATCTCCTTGTGCCTAAATTAAGTCCATAGCAGTCAAATACACAGTCAAATGTACGTGTATCCAAGTAGTTAATAACTAACTAGTTTACTCTTTTTCAAAAGTTCACTTCCTTTTGATTCAAATGTGCCATATAACAGCCTCATCTTTGTTAATCATGATCTCTATAATCAATTAGTATCACTCCAGTTAAGCATACATAGCTAAACAACCCATATTACTAACTGTTTTGTTATAGAACTAATTCCTCCATTTATAAAGAAAACATAGCAAAGAGGAGATACATACCTTTACTTCTAACGTTCACCTTTACTGTGCTAACACCCCTTTGAAACTAGTTGGAATAACAAAGATCAGAACCACAAGGAAAGCTCGGTTGTGATTAGGCAGGGAAGATTTCGGAGTAATAGAGTTAGCGAGAAGAGGAGTCAGTTAAGAAAAAGGAAGATTAGAGAAACTTAGTTATAGTTCTAAATTTCCTAGCTTTCTAAGTATAGCCCATCTGAGTTACTAGCCTATATCAACTGTAGAAAGACAGCTCCTACTTAATACTTACACGGATTAACATATCACAGCTCATGCTGCTATTTTACTTAACTGATAATTTTAACTCAAGGCTGTGTTTGGATTATCACATAAATATAACTCATTTATTCTCTCTCCGTACTTATCGCATAACATATAACGTATTTTAAATATACTAAAATGCATTTCAAAAATTCGGATAAAATATCCATAAATCATTTCTATCAAAATTAGAGGTTATTTATTAAATAAAAATATTTTATTTAATAAATAAATTTTTATTATACTAAAGTGAGTTATTTATCATAAATTACTCTAATACTCACAAAAATATATCAAATGTATTTTTAATTAACTTTCCCACACATTCACGTAACAAATATAATTAGATATATTTATCATGTCTTGCTCCCATGTTTTATTTACCACAAATAATTTTATATAAGTGATTCAATAAATCAAATATTTCATAGTTCTCACAATTTATTAAATATAATAAATATCAATTATTATACTTGTCATAACACCATATCACATATTATACTGCTCATGATAATATATGCAAAATAATAACACATACTTAAATAAAATAAAAAAATTATTCCAGTAAATTCTTATTTTATTTACTAAAGAAAATGTGATTCGCTACAGCTGCTGCCTATCTGAAGCGTCATGGTCAAACCACCCACTTTACGAATTATTAACTTTCAAACCGTAAGTCCAAATGAAACCAATTTTTAATATGTTATACTTGACATGGCATACTATTTTTAAAAAATATTAGCAATCAAAAACAGACCTCGTAAACCCATTCTACACGGCCTTAAAAATGACATGTCGGTCAATTTTTCAACTAAACCCAATTTTCACATCAACTTCAAAACAGCTCTTAAACTTCATTTAGCTAATGCAAAACATTCTATGTATACTCTATAACATATATAAAGGTTACTTTATACATTACATTACCTTAATTGTTCATTTTACACTTAACAGTCCTAAGAATCATAAAATCAAACACATCAGTGTTCTAAAAGGCGGCCGCCTAGGCCCTCTCTGCCGCCTCGCCTATGCCAAAATATCCCTCCAAAAAATTAGGTGAGGCCTAGGCGGATATTTTTTTTATTTTTTTAATAACTACCCAAACCAGATCTTGATATATTTATTTTTCTAATGATTTACCATATTCATAATGCATGTTGTAGCATATCAAATCACAACAAGAAGTAAACAAGATCAAGTCAAAATGGATAATTTTATTATAGTTGTATTGAACTTGTACCAACTTCAAATTATATAAATGATAATACATTCGTAATATTTAGTTTAAATCAATATAATTCTTAAATTTATGTTTTGTTTCTTAAATTTAAATATTGAATTGAATTCTTGAAATTTTAAATTTTATTATTTAATAACAATCTTGTTTATGAATAAAACTAATACGTTAAAGATGTGTTTAAACTTTAAGCAAAAGCCTTTATTATCTTTATTATAGATTGTTTTGCTTTATATTATTGTTTTGTTTAGATAAATGTAAGATAAAATATTAAAATTGGCTTAAAAACAAAATCCCACCTAGGCCCCTAGGCGCTAGGCCGACCTAGCGCCTTTTAGAACATTGCAACACGTTATAGGCGTTAATTTTAGGGACAAATTTCACTATCATTTAGACATGCTTCAAGCCTTATATTCTCCTCCTTTATTACTCCGTACAACAACTAGTCTCCTTACAATCTACAGTACAAACAATAGTTCAATTGTAGCCTGATTGCAATTATATAATCTTAATAAACAACTAGTTCTTATAATTTTCATAAAACTCATAAATTACGTCTTACTTGCTTTTCAACTTGAATTCCCTGCTGCAACAGCCTTGCTGTCCGTTGATGCCGATTAATGCTAACTTTAGTCCTTTAAGTTTTATTTTCTTGCCAAATTTGGTGATCGTAGTAAAGCCCAAGAAAATTGTCATATAGTTGGATTACACATGATTCAGCAGCTACAGAAGAAAGGAATGAAAGGAATGGGAGGCGTACTGAAAATAAGGAGAGTGGGTACTCTGCTAAATTTTATCTAAGACAATTGCTTAGTGGCCTCTTGCTTCCTTAAGCTTATAACAGCTAATGCTTACTACTATGAGTCTATGACTAGCATACTGTTTTGATTTATACAAAGCCACCTCGTGCATGGTATATCACTAACTTAACTTAACTTCTATAACCTGTATAAAATACTACAGCCACACAATACATATATATTATATATAATATTATTATATCTACACATAATATTTTCATTGCTACACTTTATTATTACACATCTTTTCATTAAAAGAAACTAATTACTTATATTAATATAATTATCATTGTAAATTGCTGAAATATTCCATATTTACCTCCCCAATTATTTGAATTATTATTATATATATAATAATTACATTCCCTCATTTTTGTTTCTTTAAATTGTTCTTAAACCATTTATTTGATAATAATATAATACTCATTTAAATCAAATAAATACTAAATTTTCATAATTTGATTTATTTACACATTATATATATATAACTCCATTTCCTTCATTAAATAACTAAATAATCACTTATTATTTAATTACTTCTTTAAGATGATTAACTTAATCTCTTCCGTACAAATTTTCTATTTTTCATTTATTATTATTATTATATTGTTTATATTCTTTTTTTATCACGCATAATAGATAACATCTATATTGCCATATTTCACATTTATAGATATTTAATTCTAAAACATATATTTGAATAAAATATTACTTTAATTAAATATATGTTCTACAATATTTACGGTTCTCACACATATCACATTTATAATTATATTTAATTGTATAATATAATCATAAAACATATATTTTTAATAAAATTTATTTTATTCATAAATATATAATGTACAATATGCTCGATTCTCACATATTTATAAATTCAAATCCATTTTATCACACAATAATAATTTTATTTATTAAATTCTTATTTTAATATTTTCCAAAAATCCGGAATATTTTAAAAAGAAAAAAGTAAGACTCATTTGGGACAAAGGTAATAGGATGTGTAGGGCTTATCTCTCATCAAAGCAGTAGTTCAATCAGGGTATGCGGTGCATAATTAGATTAGAGTTCATCTTCTCTATCCCAATCGATTTTTGCCTCTATCAACTTGGTCCTAGCAATCTCCATCACAACTTAATCGAACAAAAACACCCGACTCACTAATCTGCGCACTAGTAGCTGTTTAAAACCCATTTTCGACATAGATTTTATGTATTTTTTCACCGCCCTTGAAAATTCATCCTATTATCACAACCCTCTCTACTCTTTCTCTCTCTATATATACACATACATATAACAGAAATGTACAGTAAAATAGTTCCAAGAAGAAATTAATACTACAAATAAACTAAAGTTCTGAAGCAAATTCACAACTGTATGCATAAAATTGAAGACTTTTGTTGTATAAAATTGAATAGAAGAGCTTGAGATTATGTCTCTACCTGTATTTGCCGCCAAAGAAAGCTATGGGTTGTAGTGAAGAACAGTGTTCGTGGGTTTTTAGCGAAGAACCTGCTTATGCGTTTTATTTGAGAATCGTGTTCATGGGTTTTAGAGAAGAGTCTGGTTCTTATGTTTGGTGGCTATGGTGGGTGTTAAGAGATAAAAATTAGTCAGTCTGGTATGGGGGAGATGGAAGGTATTGGAGAGACGCAAAACCTCACAAATTTGAGTAGGGATTTATCATTTATGTAATATGATAGAAAGTTTAATTTTGTCAATTATGAGAAATTAAAATTAAATGGCTAAATTTTACAAACTCGGTATAAAAAATCATTACTACAATACAATATAATGATAAATATTTTAAAATATATAAATGTACTACTAATTAAAATCTTATTATTTCATAATTATTATTAATAATCAACATAATAACAATTTTACCATTTTTGATATAAGAAATTAAGGCATACCCTAAACTATAAGTTTATTTCATAATCATCAATAATCAATATAATTAATTTTTATACCAAAAAGGGTGAAAAAATTATTAAATTTACTTTAAAAATTAATAATGGTCTTATATTTACCCTTTTTATACAAAAAAATAATTAAATAAATGTTAAAATGAAACTCAATATTACACATAAATATTTTTTTAGTCACGTATTGCTATCATGTCATCAATTTTCTGACCTGATACTATCAATTAGACGTAATCAACAATAATTAAAAGTTTAATCCCCAAATTAAAAAAATTGAGATGACAATCTCTAAAGTGGAAAAAAAAAAAGTTTAATCTCCTAATTGAAAAAATTAAGAAGATAATCCCCAAAATAGAAAAAAAAAATTAAAAATTCAATGTATTAATTCATATTTAGGCCTTATCAAATATTACAGGGGTGTATTCAATTAAGATTTTTAAAGACTTTTTTTAAGTGACATACTTTTGTAGAATTTATGAGATTTTAATGACTTTCAAATACTTTAAAGATTTTTTTAAAATGACTTTCTATAGACTCTATGAAATAAGTAACAGACTTTTATAAACTTTTTATCAAGACTATGATAGAATTTTGTATACTTCTAATATATCCTGCAACTTATATTAATTGTTAATTAGCCCATGTGTACAGCATCTCTGTAAGACCCCAACTTATTATAATTAAATTAAATTTTCCTCTATTCATTATTCTAAATTAATAAGGGTTAATTTGATATAATACTTTGATTATGGGTGAAATGTGCAAAGTTTACAAAATAAGCAAGTGGTTATAAAATATTCATTATTGTCGGGGAATATTCGTTTGGTCGTGAAATATTCTTTTTGTCGGGAATCTCCGTACGACTGCGCAGTCATTTGTGGGCCCCATAACGAAAAATGGTTGGATGAAAGAAAACGACAAAGATTGAGTTTTATAAATAACGGCGTAAATTGTTACCGTTAACACTGTTGGGTTACCTGGTGGTTAAAATACAGTAATATGTGTGATTGAACAGTAGCACACGGTATTGCACAGTATATTTCCATGGAAAGCCGGATCCGATCAAGGCAGAAGCGTGAGTCAAGCAAATTACCAAGATATTCGATGTCTTGGGATGCACAGAGGAATAGAAGGTTCCATTCGCCACCTTTATGTTTCGTGGTGAAGCATATTACTGGTGGGAATCTGTGAAGCGTACCCAGCCAGATGCACTCAACATGTCTTGGGAAAGATTTCAGAAACTGTTCAATGACAAGTACTTTCCAGAAAGTATTCGTCATATGAAGGAGGTATAGTTTATTAGACTCGAACAGAACAACATGACGGTGTCCCAGTACGAGGCAAGGTTCACAGAGTTATCCAGGTTTGCACCTCATTTGATAGAGAATGAGGAACGAATGACGCGTATGTTTCTGAGAGGTCTAAAACCCGAGATTCGTCAATACCTTATCTCTCATAATTTTTTTCTGTATTCAGATGTTGTCAACAGGGCTCAGTTATTAGAGCGAGATAGTGAGTATGTAAGACCCCAAATAATTAATAAATGAAATTTAATTTCCTTTAATTATTATTTTGAATAGTAAGGGTTGATTTGATTAATGTGGATAGTTATGGGTAAAATACGCAAATATTTCAAAATAAGCAAGTGGTTATAAAATATTCATTGTTGTCGGGGAATATTCGTTTGGTCGTGGAATATTCGTACTGTCGGGGAATATTCGTACGACGGCGCAGCCATGTGTGGGCCCCATAACGGAAAGCGATTGGAGGAAGAAAACGACAAATATAAGCTGTTTTAAAATAACGGCGTAGTTGTTACCGTTTACACTGTTGGAATACCCGGTGGTTAAAATACAGTAATACGCGTTGTTGCACAGTGGCACACGGTATTGCACAGTATTTTGAATTATTGATCCTTACGTAAGAAGGCACTACTCAATAATTGCTACAGGAGTTACTGTTCATTACTTTATTGATTCAATAATTGCTACGTTGATATTTATATTATTATTGTTTCAATAATTGTCATTGCACAGTATTTTCCATTATCAGATCAATAATTCATATTATTTGAATAATATTATCAGATAACATTATTGGTAATGTCTAGAAAGTTCTGTCAAGGAGAGGTTTGGTCATCTAATTGCGCGCCAGTAAGGAGAAATCCTTATTGGAAAGCCCCCTCTATCCTGGGAACGGCCTGGTTGTCAGTACTGTGATTCTGTAATATTATTTTTAATAATTAATTATTTATTATTATGATAAAGAAAATATTTATTTTATGTGGATATAGATGGAGAAAATTTTTAATGTGATAATTGTTGAAAATTAATATTTTATCTTTTTCTGATAAAATAATTCATTTAAATATATTATTTTAATAATATATTAACGGTGATATTTTTACAATGAATGTGGGATATATGAGTATATGAGGAGGTAGAGTATTTTTGTGGCATTAAATGTTTAACACATGTTTTGTGTGTCGGTGGACATAATTTTTGACCGAAAATTAAGTATAGACTGTTAAATCGCCCGTTTGTGGATTTCGGTCAATTTCTATTTGGAATTTGGAAAAATTTTCTTATGCAAAGTTGTAGAGAATGGAATTTCCCATGGAAAGTCGCGAGTTTCAAATTTTTCTGATAAACGAGCTATTTTCTACGAATTATTGAAGTTTTGGAAAATAAAATGATTTTTATTAAATAATGGGTGGGACCCACTCTTGTTTGACAACATGTGGGCTGCTGGAAAATATCATTTTATGCATGCTTGATGGCTGGTCATGGTAGGTGGCGTGGAAGGATGAAATGAAATAATAATTCTTTATTATTTTAGTCTCCTTTGGCGTTCTAACATTTTCCTATAAATAGAGGGCTAAGTTAGAATTGAAAATCACACCAGAAACAAAATTTTCTCTCTTTCTCTCTCTATATTATCGAGCGTATTCTTGTGAGTATACTTTGAGTGTTGCTATACGGTGCGAGTTTCTGTCAGCACTATACCGAAATTCAGTCAGAAGTACGGTTATTTTGAGGTAAGGGATGTTATTTTCTTCTTAAATGATATTATTTTCTTCAATATCATTATGCCGAAATATTGGTGAATATTTTTATCAAATTTGGAACTTTTGTGCCGAAGTTACTATTCACGTATACGGTACTATTCACGTATACGGCACTATTCACGAATACGGCACTATTCACAGAAATTTTTTTTTTCTTTTCGTCCAAAATACCTATTGTGGATACTAGCTTTGATTGTATCCATGTTTTGATCATTCTTGAATTTTACACCACTATGATTATTTTTGAGGTATTTTTGGACATGGATAAAACAAAGAACGAATCCTTAATCCTTAATCCTTGTCATTTTGTTTCACTGGATTCGCTTCTTTTAAAATATTTTTTATCATCTTCAGTCTTAAAGGATGTTATTATTGAATATCTTTGGCCTGTAGTGCAAAGATGAATGATTTCTGATGAATATCTTTGGCCCGTAGTGCAAAGATGAACAGGTGTTTAGATGAACATGACCAACAGATGAATATCCTTGGCCTGTAGTGCAAGGATGAATATATGATTCAAGATGTACATTGATTGATGTTACAGGGATAAAAAAATACTGTTGATGGACTGTTAAATTCATAGACATTAGTAGATTTCATCCTCTACGTAACTCTTCTATGAATTAATATTTTCCGCTGCGAATATTGATTTAAAACTTGTTGTCTATTGTATTCTATCAGATTTTTCCCTGTTGAAGAATAACGATAATTTGTTGTATATAATCTTAGTCATAATATTCTTTACTGAGCTAGTTGAGCTCACCCTTTTCCTTTTTGTTCCATTTTTCTTCTCAGGAGACGAGAATATAGCGAGTACGAGTCGGGGTATGAATTGATGGTCCTTGAGAGAGTTGTTTAGTAGTCCTCACCATTTTTGTAAAATAATGTATCAAAAATTATGATGAGGATTTACTTGTATGTGGATATTGTCCAGATGGCAATATCTGTATTTAAACTCACAGTTATATGTTGTAATAATAAAGTTGAAGTTAATTCTGTACCATGTATTTGACAACTCAGAATGGGTGATGTATACCTGTTTTGGGGGCGTCACAGTTGGTATCAGAGCTTAGGGATATGATCTCTGGCGGAGATCGGGGAATAGAACTAGGAGGGGAGAGACGAGTAAATCCTTCGCTAGTGTGTCTTACCTAAGCTTATTTGCTAGTTGGTCAGTATATAGGGATATTATGTGATATATTGATTTTCTTAATTAACCCTTGTTTTATGACAGTATTTGAGAATGTCGACTGAGAATATTAACAGTGGAAATGAGACCGTGGAGACGCCTGTACTCACCAACGAGGAGAACGTGCAACAGGCTGGTAATGTTCCTCCTGTAAACAACACCACTAATCAGACGATGAACGACGCAATGTTTAGAAGCTTTTTGCAGTTCATGCAAAATCAGACAAGGGAGACTCGTGTTCAAAATACAGGAGGAAATGATAACAATTCACGGGTTGTCACAGCCAAGCAGTTCAAAGAGTTGGGACCACCAGAATTTAAGGGAAAGCCAGATCCGATCATGGCGGAGACATGGGTCAAGCAAATTACCAAGATATTCGATGTCTTGGGATGCACGGAGGAACAGAAGGTTCCATTCGCCACCTTTATGTTCCGTGGCGAGGCAGACTACTGGTGGGAGTCTGTGAAGCGAACCCATCCAGCCGCACTCAGCATGTCTTGGGAGACGTTTCAGAAACTATTTAATGACAAATACTTTCCTGAAAGTGTTCGTCATATGAAGGAAGTGGAGTTCATCAGATTAGAATAAAATAACATGACAGTGTCTCAGTACGAGGCAAAGTTTGCAGAGTTATCCAGGTTTGCACCTCATTTGGTGGAGAATGAGGAACGTATGACGCGGATGTTTCTGAGAGGTTTGAAACCCGGCATACGACAATATCTCATCTCTTATAAATTTTTTCTCTATTCAGATGTTGTTAACAGGGCTCAATTGTTGGAGCGAGATAACGAGTACGGTCAACTGAGGTACCACAATCAGGATCATACCGGAGATAGCAGTCAACAAAATAACGATAACCAGTGGAGAAAGAAAAAGACGGACAAAAATGGTAACCACTTTGGTGGTAATCATGGCCATGAAAATAGAAGAAGCGAGTCAGGATGAGATTTTAAAAAGAGGAGATTTAACAACGACCATGTGAAGACGACAGTTCCGGCAGCAACTGGTTCTAAGGGAGGAGAAAGACCACCGATCATATGCTACAAATGCGGGAAAGAGGGACATATCAGTCCAAACTGCCCACAACAGTTCAAGGTATGTTATAATTGTGGAAAGTAAGGACATATCGCTCGAGATTGTACGGTAGCGAAACCTAGTTCAGCGGGGACGGTGACTCAAAAGACTGTCCCAGAAAAGCCAAAGTCAATGGTACCTGGAAGAGCGTTTGTTGTGACTGGTCAACATGTGAGGAACCCAAACGAGGTGATCACGGGTAAGCTATTTATAAATTCTTGCGAAGTTTATACCTTACTTGATACCGGTGCTACCCAATCATTTATCTCTTCTGCTTGCGCTCAACGTTTAAACTTGACTCCGGAGAAATTAGACTTTGACCTATCTGTGGAAACTCCATTAGGAGAAACTTTTATCACATCCACTGTTTATAAATCTTGTTTCATTCAAGTTGGCACCATCACCTTACCTGTTGACCTGATCTCTTTAAAGATACTTGCTTTTGATGTGATTTTAGGGATTGATTGGTTAACTACTCATCATGCCAAAATTGATTGTTTTCGTAAGGTTGTTAGTTTTCATATTCCTAATCAACCTGTTGTTCGAATTCAGACAACTAAACCATTAAAATCAATCACTGTCATATCTAATCATAAAGCTATTCGTTTATTGAAAAACGGATGTCAAGCTTTCTTAGCCCATGTTATGGATTTGAATAAAGACACGTCAAAATTGAATAATATTCCTGTTGTTATTGACTTTCCTGACGTATTTCCTGAAGAACTTCCCGGTCTACCCCCAGAACGTGAAGTTGAATTCTTTATTGATCTTGAACCTGGTACAAAGCCCATTTCTAAAACCCCATATCGAATGGCTCCTATTGAACTTCAGGAGTTAAAAGTCCAACTACAGGAGTTATTGGACATCGGTTTCATTCGTCCTAGTACATCTCCTTGGGGTGCTCCTGTTTTATTCGTAAAGAAGAAAGACGGGAGTATGCGACTTTGTATTGACTATCGGGAATTGAACCATGTCACCATCAAGAATAGGTATCCTCTACCTCGTATTGATGACCTCTTTGACCAGTTGCAAGGAGCACAATTCTTTTTAAAAATCGATCTTCGTTCTGGATATCATCAGCTGAAAATTAGAACTGAGGATATTCCAAAGACTGCCTTCAGAACTCGGTATGGGCATTATGAATTCTTAGTCATGTCTTTTGGATTGACTAATGCTCCTGCTGCTTTCATGGATATGATGAACCGAGTATTCAAGGATTATTTAGATCAATTCGTTGTTGTCTTTATTAATGACATCCTTATATATTCCAAAAACCGTGAAGATCATGAGCACTATTTGAAGCTGGTACTCCAAAGGCTTCGTGAAAACAAATTATATGCTAAGTTGAAGAAATGCAAGTTTTGGCTTGAGGAAGTAGCATTCCTTGGGCACGTGGTGTCAAAAAATGGAGTATCTTTTGACCCGACGAAGATTGAAGCAATACAAAGTTGGGAGCAACCGAAGTCGGTCACTGAAGTACGTAGCTTTTTGGGCTTAGCTGGTTATTATCGGAGATTCGTGGAAGGGTTTTCTCGAATTGCTACTCCATTAACTCAGCTAACTCGGAAGGATACAAAATTCGTATGGAACGAGGAATGCGAGAAGAGTTTCCAAGAACTTAAGAAGAGACTTATTTCGGCACCTGTTCTAACAATACCATCTGGTTCGGATGGATTTGTTATCTACAGCGATGCTTCAGGCAAAGGGTTAGGATGTGTTCTCATGCAACGTGGGAAAGTCATTGCCTATGCCTCGCGACAACTTAAAGAGTATGAGAGGAATTATCCTACTAATGATCTAGAGTTGGCAGCAGTCGTTTTCGCGCTAAAGATCTGGAGGAACTATCTATACGGGGAGAAAGTGGAGATATATTCAGATCATAAAAGCCTCAAATATTTCTTCACTAAAAAAGAACTCAACATGCGGCAATGACGTTGGCTCGAGTTGTTGAAAGATTACGACCACACTATTCAATATCATCCTGGAAAAGCGAACGTGGTAGCTGACGCATTGAGTAGAAGATCATATGCAGGAATGAGTGCAATGATGTCAAGTATACGCATAGAGCCAACTTTAATAGAAAAAGTTAAGGTTGCTCAAGCCACCGATCCGGAGCTGATGCATATGAAGACGAAAGTACAAGAAGGTGCCATTCCAGAAGCGAGAATTGATGAAGAAGGAATACTTCGAGTCCACTCCAGACTTTGTGTTCCTAACGATTCTGATTTGAAGTACAAGATCATGATGGAGGCACACAATACACCGTTTGCAATTCATCCTGGAAGTACCAAAATGTATCGTGATCTTCGACATACATTTTGGTGGAACAATATGAAGAGAGAGATTGCAAAGTTTATTTCAACGTGTTTAACCTGTCAACGTGTAAAGGCGGAGCATCAAGTGCCAAAGGGTCCATTGCAACCACTTGAGATTCCAAAATGGAAGTGGGAACACATTACTATGGATTTTGTTACGGGTCTTCCTACGGTTTCTCAAGGCATCAATGCTATTTGGGTTATTGTTGATAGATTAACCAAGTCTGCTCATTTCTTGCCGATACGGGAGACTTATTCCCTTGAACGTCTTGCTCAAATGTACGTAAATGAGATTGTAAGATTGCATGGCATGCCAGTATCCATAGTTTCGGATCGTGACCCAAGATTTACTTCAAGATTTTGGGTTAGCTTGCAAAAAGCTATGGGTACGGAGTTACGATTCAGTTCGGCATACCATCCTCAAACGGACGGACAATCAGAGAGGATTATTCAAACTCTTGAAGATTTATTAAGACTCTGTGTCCTAGACATCAAGGGCAGTTGGGATAAATATTTACCATTGGTGGAATTCTCCTACAACAATAGTTATCAGGCAAGCATTGGTGTGGCCCCATTTGAAGCATTTTATGGACAAAATTGTCGCTCTCCAGTATGTTGGAAAGAGGTGGGTGAAGCAACATTGTTGGGACCCGAGTTAGTACTTATGACTACGGAGAAGATCCAAACGATTCGACAACGTATACAAACGGCACAAGATCGACAAAAGAGTTATGCGGATCTTCATCGAAAGGACGTAGAATTTAGTGTTGGGGATCATGTATTGTTGCGTGTTGCCCCATGGAAAGGAGTTACAAGATTCGGGAAGAGAGGAAAGCTTAATCCACGATTTATTGGTCCGTTTCAAATTCTTGATCGAGTAGGTAATGTAGCCTATAGACTCGCGTTACCTCCAAGTATGTCTCGTGTTCATAATGTTTTTCATATATCTGTGCTTCGTAAATATGTGAAAGACCCGAACCACATCATTGAGTTAGAACCGGACGAGATAGCCGAAGATTTAACGTATGAGTAGGTACCTGTCAAGATCTTGGATAGGAAGGAGCATGTCCTGCGCACGAAGGTAATACCACAAGTTAAAGTTTTGTGGAGGAATCATGCTATAGAGGAAATTACCTGGGAGTTGGAAACGGAAATGAAAGCGAGGTATCCTCACCTTTTCGAAACACCAGGTACGTATGTCAATTTCGAGGACGAAATTTCATAAGGAGGGGAGGTTGTAAGACCCCAAATAATTAATAAATGAAATTTAATTTCCTTTAATTATTATTTTGAATAGTAAGGGTTGATTTGATTAATGTGGATAGTTATGGGTAAAATACGCAAATATTTCAAAATAAGCAAATGGTTATAAAATATTCATTGTTATCGGGGAATATTCGTTTGGTCGTGGAATATTCATACTGTCGGGGAATATTCATACGACGGCGCAGCCATGTGTGGGCCCCATAACGGAAAGCGATTGGAGGAAGAAAACGACAAATATAAGCTGTTTTAAAATAACGGCGTAGTTGTTACCGTTTACACTGTTGGAATACCCGGTGGATAAAATACAGTAATACGCGTTGTTGCACAGTGGCACACGGTATTGCACAGTATTTTGAATTATTGATCCTTACGTAAGAAGGCACTACTCAATAATTGCTACAGGAGTTACTGTTCATTACTTTATTGATTCAATAATTGCTACGTTGATATTTATATTATTATTGTTTCAATAATTGTCATTGCACAGTATTTTCCATTATCAGATCAATAATTCATATTATTTGAATAATATTATCAGATAACATTATTGGTAATGTCTAGAAAGTTCTGTCAAGGAGAGGTTTGGTCATCTAATTGCGCGCCAGTAAGGAGAAATCCTTATTGGAAAGCCCCCTCTATCCTGGGAACGGCCTGGTTGTCAGTACTGTGATTCTGTAATATTATTTTTAATAATTAATTATTTATTATTATGATAAAGAAAATATTTATTTTATGTGGATATAGATGGAGAAAATTTTTAATGTGATAATTGTTGAAAATTAATATTTTATCTTTTTCTGATAAAATAATTCATTTAAATATATTATTTTAATAATATATTAACGGTAATATTTTTACAATGAATGTGGGATATATGAGTATATGAGGAGGTAGAGTATTTTTGTGGCATTAAATGTTTAACACATGTTTTGTGTGTCGGTGGACATAATTTTTGACCGAAAATTAAGTATAGACTGTTAAATCGCCCGTTTGTGGATTTCGGTCAATTTCTATTTGGAATTTGGAAAAATTTTCTTATGCAAAGTTGTAGAGAATGGAATTTCCCATGGAAAGTCGCGAGTTTCAAATTTTTCTGATAAACGAGCTATTTTCTACGAATTATTGAAGTTTTGGAAAATAAAATGATTTTTATTAAATAATGGGTGGGACCCACTCTTGTTTGACAACATGTGGGCTGCTGGAAAATTTCATTTTATGCATGCTTGATGGCTGGTCATGGTAGGTGGCGTGGAAGGATGAAATGAAATAATAATTCTTTATTATTTTAGTCTCCTTTGGCGTTCTAACATTTTCCTATAAATAGAGGGCTAAGTTAGAATTGAAAATCATACCAGAAACAAAGTTTTCTCTCTTTCTCTCTCTATATTATCGAGCGTATTCTTGTGAGTATACTTTGAGTGTTGCTATACGGTGCGAGTTTCTGTCAGCACTATACTGAAATTCAGCCAGAAGTACGGTTATTTTGAGGTAAGGGATGTTATTTTCTTTTAAATGATATTATTTTCTTCAATATCATTATGCCGAAATATTGGTGAACGTTTTTATCAAATTTGGAACTTTTGTGCCGGAGTTACTATTCACGTATACGGTACTATTCACGTATACGGCACTATTCACGAATACGGCACTATTCACAAAAAAATTATTTTTTTTCTTTTCGTCCAAAATACCTATTGTGGATACTAGCTTTGATTGTATCCATGTTTTGATCATTCTTGAATTTTACACCACTATGATTATTTTTGAGGTATTTTTGGACATGGATAAAACAAAGAACGAATCCTTAATCCTTAATCCTTGTCATTTTGTTTCACTGGATTCGCTTCTTTTAAAATATTTTTTATCATCTTCAGTCTTAAAGGATGTTATTATTGAATATCTTTGGCCTGTAGTGCAAAGATGAATGATTTCTGATGAATATCTTTGGCCCGTAGTGCAAAGATGAACAGGTGTTTAGATGAACATGACCAACAGATGAATATCCTTGGCCTGTAGTGCAAGGATGAATATATGATTCAAGATGTGCATTGATTGATGTTACAGGGATAAAAAAATACTGTTGATGGACTGTTAAATTCATAGACATTAGTAGATTTCATCCTCTACGTAACTCTTCTATGAATTAATATTTTCCGCTGCGAATATTGATTTAAAACTTGTTGTCTATTGTATTCTATCAGGTTTTTCCCTGTTGAAGACTAACGATAATTTGTTGTATATTATCTTAGTCATAATATTCTTTACTGAGCTAGTTGAGTTCACCCTTTTCCTTTTTGTTCCATTTTTCTTCTTAGGAGACGAGAATATAGCGAGTACGAGTCGGGGTATGAATTGATGGTCCTTGAGAGAGTTGTTTAGTAGTCCTCACCATTTTTGTAAAATAATGTATCAAAAATTATGATGAGGATTTACTTGTATGTGGATATTGTCTAGATGGCAATATCTGTATTTAAACTCATAGTTTTATGTTGTAATAATAAAGTTGAAGTTAATTTTGTACCATGTATTTGACAACTCAGAATGGGTGATGTATACCTGTTTTGGGGGCGTCACAGAGTATACTCAACCGAGGGACCACAACCAGGGTAGTCATCAGAACGATGATAACCAGCGAGGAGGAAAGAATACGGACAAAGGCGGTAACCACTCAGGTGGTAATCGTGGACATGATAATAGGAGAGGTGACTTAAGTGGAAATTTCAGAAAGAGAAGATTCATCAATGACTGGAAGACATCAACAGTAGCACCAGCACCAACAACAAATGCTAGGGGAGGAGAACGACCGCCGGTTAGATGTTATAAATGCAGGAAGAAGGGACATATCAGCCCAAACTGTCCACAATAATCCAAGGTATGTTACAACTGTGGAAAGGAAGGCCACATCACTCGATATTGTACTATAGCAAAACCAAGTTCAGCGGGAGTGGTGATTCCAAGGGTTGTCCTGGATAAGTCGAAATCAGCGGTTCCTGGAAGAGCGTTTGTCGTGACTGGCCAAAACGTGAGGAACCCAAATGAGGTGATCATGGGTAAGCTAATCTTGAATTCTTGCGAAGTTTATACCTTACTAGATACCGGTTCTACCCATTCTTTTATCTCTCATGCTTGTGCTCAACGTTTAAACTTGACTCCGGCGAAATTAGATTTTGATTTATCTATTGAAACTCCATTGGGTGAAACCTTCGTTACATCTACAATTTATAAATCTTGCATGATCCAAGTTGGCACTATCACATTACCTGTTGATCTTATCTCTTTAAAGATACTTGCTTTTGATGTGATTTTAAGAATTAATTGGTTAACCACTCATCATGCCAAAATTGATTGTTTTCGTAAGGTTGTTTGTTTTCATATTCCTAACCAACCTGTCATACGAATTCAAACCACTAAAATCAGTCACTGTCATATCAAGCCACAAAGCTATTCATTTATTAAAAAAATGGATGTCAAGCTTTCTTAGCCCATGTTATGGATTTGAATAAAGACAAGTCAGATTTGAATAATATTTCTGTGGTTAGAGAATTCCCTGATGTATTTCCTGAAGAGCTTCTCGGTCTACCCCCAGAACGTGATGTTGAATTCTTTATTGACCTTGAATCGGGTACAAAACCCATTTCTAAAACCCCATATCGAATGGCTCCTATTGAACTTCAGGAGTTAAAAGTCCAACTACAGGAGTTATTAGACATCGGTTTCATTCGTCCTAGTACATCTCCTTGGGGTGCTCCTGTTTTATTCGTAAAAAAGAAAGACGGGAGTATGTGACTTTGTATTGACTACCGAGAATTGAATCATGTCACCATCAAGAATAGGTATCCGCTACCTCGCATTGATGACCTGTTCGACCAGTTACAAGAAGCACAATTCTTTTCAAAGATCGATCTTCGTTCTGGATATCATCAACTGAAGATTAAAACTGAGGATATTCCAAAGATGGCATTCAGGACTCGATATGGGCATTATGAATTCTTGGTCATGTCTTTTGGATTGACTAATGCTCCTGTTGCTTTCATGGATATGATGAACTGTGTATTCAAGGAATATTTGGATCAGTTCGTTGTTGTCTTTATTGATGACATCCTCATCTATTCCAAAAGCCATGAAGATCATGAGCACCATTTGAAGCTGGTACTACAAAGACTTCGTGAACACAAGTTTTATGCCAAGCTGAAGAAATGCGAGTTCTGGCTTGAGGAAGTAGCATTCCTTGGGCACGTGGTGTCAAAACAAGGAGTATCTGTTGACCCGGCGAAGATTGAAGCAATACAAAGTTGGGAGCAACCGAAGTCGGTGACCAAAGTACGTAGCTTTCTGGGCTTAGCTGGTTATTATCGGAGATTCGTGGAAGGATTTTCTCGAATCTCTACCCCGTTAACTCAGCTGACTCGGAAAGATACAAAATTTATATGGACCGAGGAATGCGAGAAGAGTTTCCAAGAGCTCAAGAGGAGACTCATTTCAGCATCTGTTTTGGCAATACCATATGGTTCGGATGGATTTGTTATATACAGCGATGCTTCAGGCAAAGGGTTAGGATGTGTTCTCATGCAACATGGGAAAGTCATAGCCTATGCCTCATGGCAACTCAAAGAATATGAGAGGAATTATCCTACTCATGATCTGGAGTTGGCAGCAGTCGTTTTTGCGTTGAAAATCTGGAGACACTACTTGTATGGAGAAAAAGTGGAAATTTATACGGATCATAAAAGCCTCAAATATTTCTTCACCCAAAAAGAACTCAATATGCGACAACGACGTTGGCTTGAGCTGTTGAAAGATTATGATCACACTATTCAATATCATCCTAGAAAAACAAACGTTGTAGCTGACACATTGAATAGAAGATCGTATGCGGGTACGAGTGCGATGTTGTTAACACAAAGACCCATTTTGTATGACTTACAAAGGATAGAGGTAGAATTAAAGACTCCAGGGTCCCACATGATGATGGCGAATATACGAGTAGAACCAACTTTAATCGATAAAGTTAAAGCTGCTCAAGCTACGGACCTGTGGCTGATACAAATGAAGAAGAAAGTGCAAGAAGGTGCTATTCCAGAAGCAAGAATCTATGAGGAAGGAATACTTCGAGTCAACTCTAGACTTTGCATTCCAAACGATTCTGACTTGAAGCATAGAATCATGATGGAGGCACACAACACCCCGTTTGCAATCTATCCTGGGAGTACCAAAATGTATCATGATATTCGACACACATTTTGGTGGAACAATATGAAGAGAGAGATCGCGGAGTTTATCTCGAGGTGTTTAACTTGTCAACGTGTAAAGGCGAAGCATCAAATGACAAAAGGTCCATTGCAACCACTTAAGATTCCAGAATGGAAGTGGGAACACATTACAATGGATTTCGTTACAGGTCTTCCCAAAGTTTCTCAAGGCATAGATGCGATTTGGGTTATTGTTGATAGATTAACCAAGTCTGCTCATTTCTTACCTATACGAGAAACTTATTCCCTTGAACGTCTTGCTCGTATGTATGTGAATGAGATTGTGCGATTGCATGGCATGCCAGTATCCATAGTTTTGGATCGTGAACCAAGATTCACTTCAAGATTTTGGGTTAGCTTGCAGAAAGCTATGGGCACGGATTTACGATTCAGTTCAGCATATCATCCTCAAACGGACGAACAATCAGAGAGGACTATTCAAACCCTTGAAGATCTATTAAGACTCTGTGTTCTAGATTTCAAAGGAAGTTGGGATAAGTACTTGCCACTGGTGGAATTCTCTTACAACAACAGTTATCAAGCAAGTATAGGCATGGCTCCATTTGAGGCGTTGTATGGACGAAAATGTCGTTCTCCAGTATGTTGGGACGAGGTGGGAGAAGCAACGTTGTTGGGACCAGAATTAGTACGCATGACTACAGAAAAGATCCAAATGATTCGACAACGTATTCAAACTTCACAAGATCGACAAAAGAGTTATGCTGATATTTATAGAAAGGACGTGGAGTTTAATATTAGAGATTATGTATTGTTACGTATTGCTCCATGGAAAGGAGTTACAAGATTTGGGAAAAGAGGAAAGCTCAATCCAAGGTTTGTTGGTCCATTTGAGATTCTTGACCGAATAGGAAACGTAGCCTATAGACTCGCGTTACCTCCAAATATGTCTCGTGTTCACAATGTATTCCACATATCTATGCTTCGTAAATATGTGAAAGACCCGAACCACATTATTGCGTTAGAACCAGACGAGATAGCTGAAGATTTAACATACGAGGAGATACCTGTTGAGATTTTGGATAGGAAAGAGCATGTCTTACGCACGAAGGTTATACCACAAGTTAAGGTTTTGTGGAGAAACCATGCAATTGAGGAAATGACATAGGAGTTGGAATCGGAAATGAAAGCGATGTACCCTCACCTGTTCGAAACACCAGGTACGTACGTCAATTTCGAGGACGAAATTTTATAAGGAGGGGAGGTTGTAAGACCCTTACTTATTATAAATAAATTAAATTTTCCTCTATTCATTATTCTAAATTAATAAGGGTTAATTTGATATAATACTTTGGTTATGGGTGAAATGTGCAAAGTTTACAAAATAAGCAAGTGGTTATAAAATATTCATTATTGTCGGGGAATATTCGTTTGGTCGTGGAATATTCTTTTTGTCGGGAATCTCCGTACGACGGCACAGTCATTTGTGGGCCCCATACCGAAAAATGGTTGGATGAAAGAAAACGACAAAGATTGAGTTTTATAAATAAAGGCGTAAATTGTTACCGTTAACACTGTTGGGTTACCTGGTGGTTAAAATACAGTAATACGTGTGATTGCACAGTAGCACACGGTATTGCACAGTATTGTTGAATTATTGATTCGTACGTAAGAAGGTACTACTCAATAATTGTTACAGTAATTACTGTTCATTAGTTTATTTTATTGATTCAATAATTGCTGCGTTGATATTTATATTATTATTGTTTCAATAATTGTCATTGCACAGTATTTTCCATTATCATATCAATAATTCATATTATTTGAATAATATTATCAGATAACATTATTGGCAATGTCTAAAAAGTTCTGTCTAACGAGAGGTTTGGTCACCTAATTACGCGCCAGTAAGGAGAAATCCTTATTGGAAAGCCCCCTATATCCTGGGAACGGCCTGGTTGTCAGTACTGTGATTCTGTAATATTATTTTTGAATAATTAATTATTGATTATTATGATAAAAAAAATATTTATTTTATGTGGATATAGATGGAGGAAATTTTTAATGTGATAATTGTTGAAAATTAATATTTTATCTTTTTCTGATAAAATAATTCATTTAAATATATTATTTTAATAATATATTAACGGTGATATTTTTACAATGAATGTGGGATATATAAGTATATGAGGAGGAAGAGTATTTTTGTGGCATTAAATGTTTAACACATGTTTTGTGTGTCGGTGGACACAATTCTTGACTGAAAATTGATTATAGACTGTAAAATCGTCCGTTTATGGATTTCAGATAATTTTTGTTTAGAATTTGGAAAAATTTTCTTCTGCAAAGTTGTAGAGAATGGAATTTCCCATGGAAAATCGCGAGTTTCAAATTTTTTTGATAAACGGGCTATTTTCTATGAATTGTTGAAGTTTCAGAAAATAAAATAATTTTTATTAAATTATGGGGTGGGACCCACTTTTTGGTAGGTGTTGAATGCATATGGGCTGCTGAAAATTTTCAGAAATTGGTGGTTAGCTTGTTTCGTAGAAGTAAGAATAAGAATAATAATATTTTATTATTTAGTCTCTTTTGGCGTTCTAGCATTTTCCTATAAATAGACGCCTAGGTTAGAATTGAAAATCACATCAGAAACAAGTTTTCTTTCTCTCTATATTGTAGAGCGTATTTTAGTGAGTATTTTGATACTTTGAGAGTTTCTATTCAGTACAAGTTTCTGTCGGCTTTATATCCGAAATACAGTCAGAAGTACGGTTATTTTGAGGTAAGGGATGTTATTTCTTTCGCAAATGGTATTATTTTCTTCAATATCATTATGCCAAAATATTGGTTGAACCTTTTATCAAATTTGAAACTTTTTGTGTTGGGGTTACTATTCACGTATATGGCACTATTCACGTATACGACACTATTCACGAATACGGCACTATTCATCGAAAAATAAAAATTTTTCTTTTTGTCCAAAATGTTTATTATGGTTACCAGCTTTGATTGTATCCATGTTTTGATCTTCATTCTTGAAGTTTGGCTCATAATTATTTATTATGGAGTATTTTTGAATTTAGACAAACTAAAGTACGAATCCTTAATCCTTGTCATTTTGTTTCACTGGATTCGTTTCTTTAAAAAATATTTTTCATCATCCTCAGTCCTAAATGATGATACTACCGAATATCTTTGGTCTGTAGTGCAAAGATGAATGATTAACTGATAATATCTTTGGTCCGTAGTGCAAAGATGAACAAGTGTTGAGATGAAATGACCAACTGGTGATACAAATGAATATCTTTGGCCTGTAGTGCAAAGATGATTAATTAAAGATGTATATTGATTGTTGTTATAGTGATGAAATATTGATGATGGACTTTTAAATCTTAGAAGACAGTAGAATTCATTCTCTACGTGACTCTTCTAATGGATTGTTGTTTCCGCTGCATTTGTTGATCTAAAACTTGTTGTCTATTGTATTCTATCAGATTTTTCCCAATTGAAGACTAACGATAATTTGTTGTATATTATCTTAGTCATAATATTCTTTGCTGGGCTAGTTGAGCTCACCCTTTCCTTTTTGTTCCATTTTTCTTCTCAGGAGGTGAGAACATAGCAGGATCGAGTCGGGGTATGGAGTGATGGTTCTAGGAAGATGTTTTAGCAGTCCTCACTATTTCTATAAAATAGTGTTTGAATAATTGTAATGAGGACTTATTTGTGTGTGGATATTGTCTAGAAGATAATATTTGTATTTAAATTCACAGTATATATTGTCGTATTTCACACGACATTTGTATTATTGAAGTTGTAGTTTGCTTTATGTACCATGTAATTGGCGACTTAGAATGGGTGTTGTATACCTGTTTTGGGGGCGTCACAATCTCCCTCTTTTTTCATGAACTAGAATAAATCTTATTATATTATTGTGGCATGAGATTTTATATATGTTGAAAACGTTCATATTATTCTTCTCATTTCATAATACATTTGGATACTCGGATACCAATAAAACTTTAGAAACTACAGACGCAATACAAAATTAAGTTCATTTTTCATTGAGCTATATATACTTTATGCATATGCGTACGCTTATTTGGAATTATTATTTTTCATTCCAGTCTACAAAAGTTGTCATCAATACTTATTTACGTAACTAGCAATTAAAAAATTAATATAAACATTTGCAATATATATCGATTTTCATTCAAATATTTGAATATTACCTCGTCTTAGTATCAAAATTTGCAAATAAAAATAATATAAACTTGTTTCATGTATATTTTAAAATAACAAGTTATTTTTTAAATAAAAAAATATTTTTTTATTTATATTCTTTGTAATAAATTTTTAGTTTAGTAATGTAACATATAATAAAATTATGATAAAAAGCTTGAAGAACTTATATATTTTATACAACTATATATCATTGTATCACTGTAAAGTACGTACTCCTATATAAATTACTTTCCTTCTCTCTCACTTTTTTTTCTTGATTTAACTCTGATTCTAAGCTAATTTACGAAATTATAAAATTATAAAATATTGTGTATTTATTTTTATTTTTGAAATAATAACGTGTGTTTATTATTAAATAAAAAATAAATTCAAAATTTAAAAAATTTGAATTTTGTACGTTGACTACAAAAACAAAATAAATGTTTTATTTTTTGGGTACAACAAAAGTATTAATTATTTTAGATTATAAAGTAATTAGAAATATTGGATTCATGTGAATTGTATTTTAAATTTATTTAGTTTATTAAGATGAGATGTGAAGTCTTTAGAAATCTTTAGAGATGAGGTCAGACTTTGGATATGGGTTGATAGTTATAATTTTTCTTCTAAAGTCTGTCAAACTCTACCATTTAATAGAAATCTGAAAAGTCTATGACTTTTTAAATACCAAAATACTTTTATAGACTTTGTAAAAATCTTAATTCAATACCACCTAACTTTTAAAGACATTAAAAAAGTTGTAATTGAATACAACCAAACTTTTATAAACTCTTTAAATGTCTTGATTGAATACAACCAAACTTTTAAAATCTTTAAAAGTCTTTGAAAATCTTAATTGAATACACCCCCTACATTTTTTTATTATTTTGAGAACATAAAAATTCCTCCACAAAAGGAAATTAAAGACAATTTAGGATTTTAATTAACTTTTTGCACTACTTTTATTACATTTTATTTAACGCAAGTGAGAATCCGTAAGTGAAAATCGAACCTGCAATCTAAAGTTAATCACTAGATCTTATCAACAAACTAAGATAACCTACTAATACACTATTGCAACTATGAATTGGGACTTGGTAAATTTTAATTTGATTTGATTGGAGTTCGATTTTGACCCAAATTACACAATCTCAAGCTCTTTTATTCGATTTGAGATAACAAGTCCAATTATAACATCAAACAATCAAAATTAATTGTTGATGAGATCTTAGCCTAGTGGTTATGTAAGACTGAGGTACTCTGACATTTAGATATCACATTTAAAGTTTTCCTTTGCGTTGTTTCTGAGTTTTTAATAGAAAAGAATAGAAAATTTAAAATTGAGGATATGAGTTGTAATTTAAAATTTATTATATTAAAAGTTGAGGATAATATGAGAATTATAAAAATATTACTTATTCCAATTTCTTTTCCGTCCAAATCAGGCCATGTTTGGACGAAAGCTAAGTTTTCTATCTATTTCTTTTATTTTCTGTTTATTAAAAAACTCAGAAACATAAGAATTGAAAACAAAACTAAAATTTTCCGTCAATTTCTTTTTTTTTTCTGCCTATTTTAAAACTCAGAAACAGAGCGTTATAGTGGCATGATTGGTTCTTGATATCATAATAGATGTAATTAAATTATATTGTAGTCCCCGGAAAGTGAGCATTCAAAATAAAAAACAATGAAACTTGAACATTAAAAAAAACAATGAAAATTAACTAGGACAATGATTATCGGTGCATAGGGTGATTTTGTGTTTATTTTTTGGTGAAGTTATAGTAAGTCCAATTATGGTAATTGTTTAAATTTGTAAACTATATAAAAGCATTTGATTTTATGAATTAGCAAAACTACCGTAGGGTGGCTCTCTTTTTTTCCCTGAGAACTTCATAGGAAAGTTTAATTTAAATCCAACTTACGAATTTAGAACACCATTGCCTAACATTCAAAATTAAAATCTATCTAATAAAATACAAATGATTTTGAATTTCCCGCTCATTCAATAAATCATCTGGGCCGTCCAAAGTTTGGGATTAATCTCACCATCCATCTATCTAATAAAATACAATCTATCTAATTCTATCCATCTATATCTATATTCTATATATCTAATTATATCTAATAAAATACAAATGATTTTAAATTTTCCGCTTACTCAATAAATCATCTAGGACGTCCAAAGTTTGGGATAAATCCCACCATCCATCTATCTAATAAAATACAAATGATTTTGAATTTCTCGCTCACTCAATAAATCATATGAGTCGTCCAAAATTTAGAATAAATCCCAACGTCCATAGTGCCGGAGGCACGGGACTGTTGCTAGTCTATCTAATAAAATACAAATGATTTTGAATTTCCCGCTCACTCAATAAATCATCTGGGCCGTCTAAAGTTTGAGATAAATCCCACCGTTCATACATCTATCTAATAAAATACACCTATCTATCTAATAAAATACAAATGATTTTGAATTTTCCGCTCACTCAATAAATCATCTGGGCCGTCCAAAGTTTGAGATAAATCCCACCGTTCATACATCTATCTAATAAAATACACCTATCTATCTAATAAAATACAAATGATTTTGAATTTCCCGCTCACTCAATAAATCATCTGGGCCGTCCAAAGTTTGGGATAAATCCCACCGTTCATACATCTATCTAATAAAATACATCTATCTATCTAATAATCTAATAATAATTTAATAAAATACAAATGACATTAAATTTTCCGCTCACTCAATAAATTATTTTGGTCGTTCAAAGTTTAAGATAAATCATATTGTTCATACAGTGTCGAAGCACGGGACCCAACTAGTAACTACATATTTATTGGGCCGGATGTACTAACAGGACAACATAGGCCTATGCTGATTTTTTTGTATATATATAGGTATAGGTGCAGGGACAAAACTATAAGTTAATAAATTTACGAGAGATTAATGAAAGAGTTGAGGGAACAAAAAAAAAGTTTCATTCTTATTCTTCTACATCTCCACGACTTCACCGCTTTGCGAGGCGTCTTCTTCTCCTCCACGAAGTGGTGACCACCGTCCACCGCAAGCTGACCTGGTCCCTGTGACTTTACAATCTCTGCCTCTTGTACATATCAGACTTAAAAGGTAACTAAATTAATACTTTTTTTGTTTGATAATTAAAATTTTGTAGTTTGTTTGAATTTGTTGTTGATTTGAGACTTGGAGTTGAACCCAATTCAATTTATTTGATATCTTTGTTATATTTTAGACTTAAAAGGTAACTAATTAGGTTTTTTTTTGTTTGAGAGTTTAAAGTTTAAATTTATTTTAATTTGTTGGGGATTGAAGTTAAATGAATATGCACTCTATTTTTTTTTTGAATTTGTTGTATTTGTGAATTGTGAGTTATTTTGAATGCTGTGACTTAATTTTGTTTGAATATATAAAGCAAATTTAATTTGAGGTTTTGAGCATCTTCTTAAAAATTGTAATTATTTGAAGAATCATTCAAATTAAACTAGGGCAAAGATGCAAAAATGACTATGTAGTTTTACTCGAAATCTCACTTATCCATAAACTATTTCTTTTTTTAAAGTACTCATGGCAGGTCAAGTTCTATCACAAATAAACTGACTGCAATTAATTGAGTTGTTGCAATCAATCTCTTCATCTCCAATGGCAAACTCTAATCTAATTAGACTAACATGCGTAGGAAAGTGTTCTGCTTTGAGTTGTTTGTGCCTGAAACTATATCTCATTCTTGCATATATAAACAAAAAGGGAAAAAAGTGACACGTTCAAATGACATACATGTCACACAGAACATATTACATATTATGATAACAATAGATTAGCATTTTAAGGAAATTCCATGAACAAAAAGAAGCAAAACAACATAAGGAAGTTTCATCCAAATTAAAAACTCAAAGATGATTATACTAAATGTATTCAGAAGTTACTAATACTTAAAACAACCAAGTTACGTAATAAAATGAGATAATGATTGAAATTAATTTGAAGCAGTAAAGTTGTCATCTTTCTCGATTTTGATCTTCTTCTGCATTTTGTTGGTTGACATTTCAACATCAGTTGACTGAGATCCTTGTACATCATCATCGCTGATTGAATGTATAGGCCTTTTGCTTATAGGTGTGACACAGTTGACAACATCGAGCATTGACTCACCCTGTATAGACTGTAGTAACATATTTTAACTTGCGTAGGATTCAATTATTTTTTCATATGTATAAACATATTTATTGTAGGATTCAACATCAACCAAATTGTATGTGTAAAATTGATATTACCCGAGGTTCATCACATATACTTGTGTAGGATTCAATTATTTTTTCATAGCTAGTCATCCTAGCAACCGTGTATGTCGCATAATTTGCCTTCAAATTATAAGATGATATCTGTATTTTGAAAAGGAATCTCTTTTGCAACAATAAATTGAGTTCATCCGGAAAACAATCAGAGTCTCCATCCTTTAAGGCATTTAAAAAACATGAATTAAAAACAGTTATGTACATAAGGTTAAGACTATATACTTTAAATATGTAATGCGTTCTTTCTATTTTAATTTTACCTTAATCAATTTTTCCCTCAATTCATAAGCTGATTTTCCTATGACGTGTTGGCTTCACGATCAAATAGAACAAATTATGCACTGGACGTATCATCCATTACTTTAACTTTAAATCTACAATTAAAAGTTACATTTACAAAGTTAGATAATATTAACAAAGTGAACAAAGTATGAACATAAGGTAGATATAACGTATAACAAAATATTGTATCACAATACCTCAGTGTAACAGAATTAACATGGTCAAAACATTTATCACACAAATATTTTCTGTTGTCTGGTTTTACTTTTTTGCGGCATTTTTCGTAGGAATTATAGAACCAATTATATTCGGTTTCTATACACAAAATAGTAGCAAGTACCACACACGATGACTCCTGAAGTGTCAAAAAAAAAGTGAGCAACAGAACATTAGTTTTTGTTGTGAAAGAAGTAATTTGTTTTAAAAACGGTTTTACCTCTGTTGCATCTCGTATCTCTTCAAGAGTTTTCCTATCACAGATTTGGAAGAATTCATCTGTAATAGATATTGCGCTCTGGCTGGATAAATGAGGTATTGTAGTTTTACCGGAATTGGCATCACAAATGCTGATAGACAACAATGAGGGTAGTTAAGGAGTAAATTAATTTGTAGTAGTAATAGATTTGAATAAGGCGTTTAAAGAAGAACATAATATACCTATTTTTAAAAGTAACAACCTTAGGGACATCTACATTTATAAGAAGTCTCGAACCAAACATTGAGTTGGACAAAGCTGGTGTACCTAGGTAACGGAAGATGTTGCATAGTTAATACACATATATTTGGAAAAATATTTTTCATTAGAATACGTATTAGTACCTTTCCAGAACTTGATTTTTGCAAACTGTAAAACAATTATAATATTTTTTTGATTTACTGTTTCAGCAAAGGAACAAATATGGTTTTCAAAGTCATCCCACAAGGTGCAGCTCAATACATTATGACTGTTAGAAAAATACAATGTAAGATTACTATATTTGATTATAGTTATTAATAATAGAAGTGTTCGTACAGTATAAAAATTTACCTGTTATCTGTTAATTCAATATTAACTCTCTTGCTCTGTTTATCATTGCTTGAACTGATTTCTAAACTCTCTATTGCAGTTAGTTGTCCAATAACATCTGGTTATACGCAACAAAATTATGTAGGTAATTAAAAATATCAGTATGTAAAAACATATATACATATATAATTATTGTTAAACATACCAACCAAATACTATTTTTAATTAACTACATAATTTTGTTGTGTATAATCAGATGTTATTGGACAACTAACTGCGATAGGGAGTTTAGAAATTAGTTCAAGCAATGGTAAACAGAGCAAGAGAGTTAATAGGTAAATTTTTATACTGTACGAACACTTCTATTATTAATAACTATAATCATTTATAGTAATCTTACATTGTATTTTTCTAACAGTCATAATGTAGTGAGCTGCACCTTGTGGGATGACTTTGCAAACCAAATTTGTTCCTTTGCTGAAACAGTAAATCAAAAAAACATTATATTTGTTTTACAGTTTGCAAAAATCATGTTCTGGAAAGGTACTAATACGTATTCTAATGAAAAATATCTTTCCAAATCTATGTGTATTAATTATGCAACATCTGCCGTTACCTAGGTACACCAGCTTTGTCCAACTCAATGTTTGGTTCGAGACTTCTTATAAATGCAGATATCCCTGAGGTTGTTACTTTTAAAAATAGGTATATTATGTTCTTCTTTAAACGTCTTATTCAAATCTATTACTACTACAAATTAATTTACTCCTTAACTACCCTCACTGTTTTCTATTAGCATTTGTGATGCCAATTCCGGTAAAACTACAATAACTCATTTATCCAGCCAGAGCGCAATATCTATTACAGATGAATTCCTCCAAATCTGTGATAGGTAAACTCTTGAAGAGATACAGGATGCAACAGAGGTAAAACCGTTTTAAAATCAACTTACTTCTTTCACAACAAAAACTAATATTCTGTTGCTCATTTTTTTTAACACTCCAGGAGTCGTGTGTGGTACTTGCTACTATTCTGTGTATAGAAACCGAATATAATTGGTTCTATAATTCCTGCGAAAAATGCCGCAAAAATGTAAAACCAGACAGCGGAAAATATTTGTGTGATAAATGTTTTGACCATGTTAATTTTGTTACACCGAGGTATTGTGATACAATATTTTGTTATACGTTATATCTAACTGATGTTCATACTTTGTTCACTCTGTTAATATTATCTAACTTTGTAAATGTAACTTTTAATTGTAGATTTAAAGTTAAAGTAATGGATGATACGTCCGGTGCATAATTTGTTCTATTTGATCGTGAAGCCCAACACGTCATAGGAAAATCAGCTTATGAATTGAGGGAAAAATTGATTAAGGTAAAATTAAAATAGAAAAAACGCATTACATATTTAAAGTATATATAGTCTTAACCTTATGTACATAACTGTTTTTAATTCTTTTTTTTAAATGCCTTAAAGGATGGAGACTCTGATTGTTTTCCGGATGAACTCAATTTATTGTTGCAAAAGAGATTCCTTTTCAAAATACAAATATCATCTTATAATTTGAAGGCAAATTATGCGACATACACAGTTGCTAGGACGACTAGCTATGAAAAAATAATTGAATCCTACACAAGTATATGTGATGAACCTCAAGTAATATCAATTTTACACATACAATTTGGTTGGTGTTGAATCCTACAATAAATATGTTTATACATATGAAAAAATAATTGAATCCTACACAAGTTAAAATATGTTACTACAGTCTATACAGGGTGAGTCAATGCTCGATGTTATCAACTGTGTCACACCTATAAGCAAAAGGCCTATACATTCAATCAACGATGATGATGTACAAGGATCTCGGTCAACTGATGTTGAAATGTCAACCAACAAAATGCAGAAGAAGATCAAAATCGAGAAAGATGACAACTTTACTGCTTCAAATTAATTTCAATCATTATCTCATTTTACTACGTAACTTGGTTGTTTTAAGTATTAGTAACTTCTGAATACATTTAGTATAATCATCTTTGAGTTTTTAATTTGGATGAAACTTCCTTATGTTGTTTTGCTTCTTTTTGTTCATGGAATTTCCTTAAAATGCTAATCTATTGTTATCATAATATGTTCTGTGTGACATGTATGTCATTTGAACATGTCACTTTTTTCCCTTTTTGTTTATCTGATATGCAAGAATAAGATATAGTTCCAGGCACAAACAACTCAAAGCGGAACACTTTTCTGCGCATGTTAGTCTAATTGGCTTCAGGTGCGTTTACAAGCCATGGCGCTCCCTCTTCGTTTCAAACCGCGTCATCAAATCGCCCTTAATCCGCATCTCTCAAAACGACTTGCTTGTCGTCCACAGCCTCTCCGGCGACTACGACGACATAATCACCATCTTCCGCATCAATTCAATCGAAACCCCTTTAACTCCGACCATCCATTTCCCCGAAACCTTCTTCAAAATGGAGGTATTTGGTTCGATTAATGGCTTAATTTGTCTATGTGATCGGTCGCTTGGATTTATGATTGTTTTGTGGAATCCGGCTACCCGGATGTGCACATCAATTCCATTTCCCCGAAAGGAACGCCACGCCGATAAAGTTTTTGTGGGATTTGGTTTTGATGATTTTAGGGTTGTATGTATTTTTCGATTCAAGCCGAAAGAGAAAAATGTTGTAACAAAACCCTGTATTTCTTGTAGATTCTTTGTACTGCCAAGAGGACCATTGGGATAATGAAACTTAGGAATCTTATTTTGAGGATGTAACAGAGGACTATAATATCATCAGATTCAGCCCAAAACATGAAGTAATATTACTAGACCAGGACTTGTTTTGGGAAGAAGAAGAGTTCTCTTTATTCTCAAAAGAAGAGCAAAGTGGGCTGTGTTATAATCTTGAAAATAACCTATTTTTAGCTGAATCTCGCCGTGCAGCTGTGGAGTGGATGCTGAAAGTTGTGGCCCATTACCCTTTTTCTGCTCTTACTGTTGTTTTTGCAGTGAATTATCTTGATAGATTTCTGTTCAGCTTCCAGTTTCAAAGGAATAAGCCATGGATGAATCTGAGTGTATATGTATGGTATATATTGTGTAAAAATTTTGAATGAATCTGGGTGTATATGTTTGGTATGTATTGTGTAAAATTTTTCGTAAAAGTAGAGGAGACGAAGTATGTATTTGAGGCAAAAACTATTCAGAGAATGGAGATTTTGGTGTTGTAACTCTGAAATGGAAGGTAAACTCATTTCTTCTCTTCATGCATTGTCAACAAAATATGTCCACGTGCAATGATGTTAGTCTAGGTGGCATGTCTGTTAACATGAGAGGAACATATTTCAGAATTACTTTTGGAAAACAAAAAATAGTTCGTAGGATTTCGGGTAAAACCACAGGTGCATTTTTATAACTTTATCCAATTAAACAACGACAAGTAACCGCAGTAAGTTTTTAAATTGTATCTAAATATTTTTTATTTTGAAATTTATTTTTTAGTTTGAAATTATGAATATTTGTTTGTTGTATATTATAAAATTTTATTTATGTTGCATAACATAATTTTTTCTTTGGGGCTCTTGTATATTTGTATTTTGATTGATTTAGACATTCATGACATGTGATCAAAATTCAAACGTTCCAAAAATGAATCATTAACATCACAATTCATCCGAGTCGGTGAGACTACTCAAAATCTCTCAAATGAAAATCCTTTCCAAGAACCGTCTCAAAATATAAATTCTGAATTCCAAGTTGAATTCAATTTAGAAGATAAACTTGTTACGGATCCGGACTAAGACCATCTATAATGAAAATTGAAAGATGTGCTAACAAGAGAGAGAATATTCGTTACATTCGTTCCTGTTGGGAACAAATCCTAGTTCCAAAAATGAATTATTAACATCACAATTCATCCGAGTCGATGATAAAATCTCTCAAATGAAACCCCTAATTTAACAACTATCTCAAAATATCAATTATCAATCTCAAATTGAATTCAATTTAAAAGAGGAACTTGTTGCGAATCTAGGACTAAGACCATCTATAACGGAACTAACAAAAGAGAGTATTCGCCAAGGACTAAAATATGTTCCTGTTGGAAGCAAATTTTGGATCTGCCCCTGCATATTTATCTAATGTTATCCACATTATATTTTTTGAATTATAATTTTATCTATTACATCTTTTACCTAATTTTTTTTTTAAAATATATAGTTACCGACACAAATACTTCTTTTAGTAATATTACAATGAGCGACTTTCCAACTTGTCCCTGTCTTGCATGACCAAAGCTTAGACTTGGACTTAACTTGAACTTATATTGGAGCAACAGCAACAGCAACAGCTCGTATGTCAAGAAAACAAGATCCTCCCAAGTTACTCCAAACGCAAATTTAGTGTTACAACAAAGCCTAATAACAATAATATTAAACTCAATTTTTATTTCAATACACCCATTCTGCAAAACTATTCAGTATCTAGTCGTTTAATTACAATTACCAATGTCATAAAATAATTACGTGGACATTAAATGTGAAAATTTAGTACAAAACAATATATTGGTTTAATATGTAAAATGTCATTACAAACAATCAACAACATCATGTGCTGCACTTGCGCAATTGGATTGCATATTGTTCTTAAAAGAATACACAAGGACCCTGCTCGAATTATCAGACAAGTTAGAGGGGAAGGCTTATGACTTAGATCCAGCCTGTCAAACCATATTTGTCGGCAACATTATACATTACTAGGTCATTCCAGACATGGCCGAAAAGGCGCTCTCCTCCAACGGCAAAGGTAAGTGCCCATGAACCAAAGACAGCCGTGAACACTGCAAAACCAATTGCTGATCTTACAACATCTACAAAAAGGAGGACAGTTAAAACCATTAAAATAAAGGCGCAGGGGACTTGAAAAAATGGCTATCTAATATGCCTCAAGTTAATTTTATGTGAAAATTTGTGATTGTAAAATCGACTGGAAATTATATAAAAACTGCCTTAACATTGACAAATTGCTGCACACAAATAAACATTTAGCAGTAAATTAGGAAGAAAAAAAATTCTCCAGCCACCACAATATATATATATATATATATATATATATATATATATATCAGAGAGTCCCATTCATCAAAGTTTCTTATATCAACTTTCCTAATTCTATATGGTATAATAAGGAAATTCTCCTCCATCCCAAAATGCGATTTTAATTTTTACCTTTTACCATCAAAGTTTTAATAAATGTGACTTTTTAACATAATTAATTGATAAGATCACAAACTGTTAAAATATAATGAAAAATTGTAAATTGATGTTAAAGAGTGGAAATACATTTTGGAGCATCCTAAAAAGAGAAAATGGCATCTCATTTTAAGACGAAGGAAAAAGGAAGTAGAAGTTCACTAAGATAATTTAAATTTTAAACTGATAATTTTAACAAGTCCTAGCTTGTTGGGACACAGTAGTTGTCTTGGGAATATATCTAATCCATGATCCTCAGGCCAATACAAGAACTTCTATCTAAGATAATAATTTCCGTAGCCATATTTTTTATAGTTAATCAGAATTTATTTTTTAAAAGAAAAAACATGTCGGGGGCTGAATGTATACATGCTGCATTGATCAGATGATGTATAAGAAACCAGAAAAAAAACCTGTGCCAAAAATAAAGAAATAGCCCCACCTCCAGAAGACAAAAACTATACCTCTCCCAAGGGAAAATGACCTGCCTATACTTTCACAACTATATCCTAGTAAAGATAAGAAAATATTCAGAATTAAGACTTCCCACAACACCTCTACTTTTCCTTTTGAAATGATAAGAGTGTACAGTTCACATTTTCAAATTATACTTACTTTCCCTTCCTCCTCATTCTATGCATACTCAACATTGCACCTTTTAAATATACAATGACTCTTAATTTTCAACTAAACAGTATTTTTCATATTTCAACATCATGTAGCTATGAATGATAGCACTAGCACATTATTGGTTTAAGGTTTTAAAAGGTGTTCTGAGTGTGTAATGAAGAAGTTAGTCAATCTTTGGGAGAGTTAGCTCTAACGTAGTTATCATACTATCATATCTATTTGTGTTTCCCTGAGGCCAAGCCAAGTATTTTTTTTTTGTTTTTTTTTCCGGTAGGCATAGGGTTTTGCACAGGGTTAATTACGTTTTTGGAACATACGTGTCGTTTTGTTTTCACTGTTTCTTTTGAACACTTCACATGTACATATGTTTTACCCACTTTGACATTTCTTAGTCAATTCAATTCATACTGCTAAAAAAAATGAAAGTAATAACAAATAGGTTTAACATTGAATCTTCTACTTCAGCACCAAAGATGGAAACCCCAGAGCAATTTCAAGGCTGTAATTTGGAATTAGAAAAGAGGAAGGGTAATGATTTGGGACTGAATAGAATATAAGTTAGATTTGAATCAAAGATAAAAAAAATTAAATTAAGGGAAGAAAAATTATATTCCCTTTTTTGATTGGAGGAAAAGAAAAATAATTAGGACAAGATAACATTAACTCCGTGATAAAATATGAATCCAGGAAAATAAACCACACAACAATTTCAAAAGAACTAAAGTCCATTTCAAGTCTAATATATTGAAATCTAGGACTCTTATGTGTTTTTTATTATTTTCCTTCATAGCAGCTATAAAGATCCGGATGAAGCATACCTGCCTCCATGAATCCAGTTTTTTATTAGCTATAATTTATATTGAACACAAATTCAACACAAACAAACACAGTCTCAAATGAAATGACAATATTCTATAATTCAAACTACTGATAAACAGTGGCCAAATACAGGCACAGTTGCAAATGCAAGTTCACCAAATTCATATATTACTAAAATAAGCCCACAAGAAGTACAAAGACCAGCGTGAACTTAAAACCCACCCAATATTTATAGAATAAATCATTAACATTACCAGAAGTATCTATTCAGTCCCCAAGTTTTCATAATTTCCCCTCCAAATTTAATATTTTTTTTATATTTTCTCCTCTTAAAATTTTTAATTATTGATAATTAATTACACACGCATTGCTACAAATAAACATTTCTGATAAAAAGCTGAAACATTTCAACAATTCATTAATTCTTCTAAATTGCAACAACTCAATAATTCTTCTAAAATTTCAAGAACAGGTTCATAGATAATTAGTGACATATATAGAGAGAAAGAAGACTTACAGGGGCGGACTTGGGGAAAATAACGGGAGTGACGAAGGACAGGACAGAAGTAGAAGCAATTGACAGCCCAAAGCCCGGGAAGGAATAAGAATCCGAACTTGAAGAATTTTCGGGCATACCCAATTGCATCTTGCTCCGATAAACCCAGGGCCCATCAATGGTTGGGCATTGTAATCGAGGTATTGAGGAGGAGGACGAAGAAGAAGAATTAGGGTCGGTAATGGTGCCAGGGAGTATTAACGCAGCTGCTGAAGTAACTTCCTCTGATCTCTCCATTTACAAATTTACACCTTTCTCTCTCTAAGTTCTTTCATTATACATATGGAATTGACATTTTTTTAATACTAGTATTTGAGGAGTTTATAAAATAAAAGAAAAAAAAAACAACTCCTTAAGATGGTGTATTCAATTAAGATTTTTAAAGACTTTAAAAGTTTGGTTGTATTACATTTAAAAAGTTTATAAAAGTTTAGTGGTATTCAATTACAATTTTTGTAATGTCTTTAAAAGTTAGGTGATATTGAATTAAGACTTTTATAAAGTCTATAAAAATATTTTGGTATTCAAAAAGTCATTGATTTTTCAGATTTTTATTAAATGGTAGAGTTTGACACACTTTAAAAGAAAATTTATAACTATCAACTCATATCTAAAGTCTGACATCATCTCTAAAGACTTCTAAACATTTCCAAATATTAAACACAAAGGTAGAAATTCAAATCTCCTGTAAAAAAATTGCATAGAGATTTTATGAAAAATCCAAAAGTCGCAAAACTCTCCGGTAAATTTTTAACTTAAAATGAATATAAATTAATCTAATTTTAGAAAATATAATTATTAAAATTATAAACCGTTTATATTTTTTTTTACTAAAATTATTAAAAATTAGATAAATTACACAAACTTTTATTATAGGAATATCTCGTTATGACTTTGAAAAATTAAACAGTAAATTTTGATTTTTACTATTAATTATATATATATATATATGATATATACGAATCTTGATAAATTCTAAAACTCATCAAAATTTAAAAAATAATTAAAAGATGACAACGGTCGACTGTTAAAAAATTAGTTACGTAACATTTTAATTAATTAATTTTTAACATCATAAATAAATTAAAAATTCACATAATTATTTTTTTAACGGTCAATTTTGATTCACTAACAACTAGTAATAATTTTAAGAAAAAAAAATCTCTCTGGCAATTTCTGATAATTTTTTTTAACTTGGTGGTAATTTACTCACATGTATGAAGTTTTGCGATCATATAAATTTGTATTGTCATATTATTTTATGAAAAATATAGTTTGAAACTCATACTAAAAAATCGTACGCATATATTGTAATACCCAGTAAAAATAATAATAATAATAATAAATAATATTTAAATCCATATTTTACTTGGTCTTTTCTTATGTTTGGGTCAAATTATATTTAATTTGTGTGAACTATAATAAGTATGCGATAAGTATGCGGTTACATTAATTTGGGTATTTATAGTAATTGGGTCAAATTAATTTTAAGTATTTAAGTTTGGCCTTGTTAAACTATTTGAGCCCAATTCAAATTGTTGGGTTGAAAACCAAATTATATAAGCGTATCTTTAATATAGTAAGTTAGGGTTTCTCAAATATTGATACTGCAGTAAATAAAGAAAAGAAGAACGAGTAGAAGAACGAGAGAATTTGGCTGGACTTAAAAAGGGTTTGAGAACAAGATTAAGATTTTATTCACCATATTCTTCTTCTCAAAAAGGTAATTATTATATTTATTTTTGAATACGATATATATATATATTTACTATTCTGATTTCAAGTATACTATTAGTTATTGTGCCGCCGAATTAATCACCCAACTTGTTATGATCTTGAATTGAAATTTAGAATATTGGCATCTAAAATAAATGAGTATACTGTACGTATATATTGTTCGGTGCAGTAGAGCTAAGCATGTTCAGAGTGTGTGATATATATGAATTATTTGTTATTGCAATACTTTTGTTATAAGTAACCTTCCTGACATGGGTAAGCCTTATGTTATTAGCTATATAATATATCATACTATTTTAATATAACTTATTGTTATAGAACATAAGTTTCTAGTGAATATAAAATTTACAGAACTCTTACTTGAATAAATGATAAATAATATTATTATAATTTAAATATATCTTTTGAGTACAAATTGAAAATAGTACATTAAAATTATTAAATTTATGAAAATATAATTTGTATGAGTTCGTAATTTAATTATATCATTTATATTTTATTTTGATAATTAGATCGGATTGGGGGAGTTTAACGGGTGATATTTGGATTCGGCGAATTATTTTGGTACTACATTAAGGTACGGATTCCGTACTCTTTCAGCGAGACTCTTTTGTTTTTAATTTATTCGTTTCGTTATGCGATTTGAAAATTAGTATTGCCCCTCATGATTATTTCTTGTCAAATTCTGTTATTATTTCACATAATTGTTTCTTGTGAAATTTATATAATTGTTTCATTTTGGAGTTGACACATTGGACTCGTAATTGTACTCTTTGAATTAGGATATCATGTTTAGTATTTATTTTTGATAATTGTAGAGCGGTACATGTTGTTACCTTCTTTTGAGACCTTGTGACCATAATTTGATTTGGTTCAACATGTACATATAGAACCCTTTTGTTGGTATTATGTCGCATGTGTTGTGACATGGTATTTTTATTAGAATATACCGTAGGGTATACCTGAGCTATAACCACCCGTGGGGGTACCACAGGCATGTCGTCTTGGCACGAGAGACATGACACTCTCCGTGGCGGTGTGATTAGTCCACGGCGTCTCCGTTTTGGGCTCCGGAGGTAGTGGGCCATTTGGTGTTTTGTTGTGGGAGGCGTATGGGTTAACCCTAGTTTTCTGTTCTGCGGATTGGTGATGTTGTGCCAAACACACCTATCCGATTTGCATACATTTGGATTCGCGGTCCAATGTGTGATTTGCCTGTGTGGCATTATTTTGACTTGCCTGTGTGGCATGGTTTTGACTTGCCTGTGTGGCATCATTTGACTTGCCTGTGTGGCATGGTTTTGACTTGCCTGTGTGGCATTGTTTTGACTTGCCTGTGTGGCATGGTTTTGACTTGCCTGTGTGGCATCATTTGACTTGCCTGTGTGGCATGGTTTTGACTTGCCTGTGTGGCATTGTTTTGACTTGCCTATGTGGCAAGGAATACTTCTGAGCTCATTCGGTATAAAATAACTCCAGCCATTTGTTTCAGCCTATTATTTTATTTGATTAGTTTTGTTGGTTTCTGTTCAGTTCAAGTCATTAAGTTAGTCACTTCAGTTCGTTATTTATTTATTCTTTTATTTGTTTCGTCAATTACATTGATTCAGATATATTCATTACGTTGATTCAGATATATTCCATTCAGATCTTTGGATATTATACTTTCGTTCGTATTTGCACTTGAGGCTTTCTTCAATATTTTGTCTCAGTTATTTTCATATATCAGTTGTATATCTTTTGTATATCTGTATCCGTACTGGGCAATTGGCTCATGCTGTGTTTTTCTTCCGGCAGGTTTGCAGGGGTGATTCAGGGCTAGTGTGATGAGAGTGTTGCCTTTGACCATCTAGGTGGATTCGAATTTTAGGTTTTGATTATTTTGACTCTATGTTGAGAATCGTATTTAATGCCTTATTGATGGTTATCATTATTACATATTTGAAGTCTTTAGTGCTCTGTTTAATAATTTTGAGGTTTGTTGTGCTTTGCACGTGACCTCCCTTTCCTTTTCGGGAAGGGGGTGTTACAGAGATGGTATCAAAGCTTAGGTTCTTTCTTGTAGAAAACCTATTTAGGTTTGACCTGTGAGTTATGGGTAAACCATTGGGTAGACGTAGGAGTTTGATTCGATTTTGTTCTTTGTTTGGTTGGTCTCTATTTTGACCAACCGCCGATTTCATTTCGATTTGTAGTTGATTTGAGGAAAGTGAAATAATTTGTTAAGGTGATTGAGTAATGATATTAGTTAAGAATTGTGATTCAATCATTAAGGTGAATAAAGTTATCCATTGTACAGATAAGAAGTGATCTTATATGAGACGTGATTATGATGTGAGTATTTGTATCGACGAGTATTTAATTTTGGAAAATTATTTGTTAATCATTTTTTTGTGGCAATTATTATGATCGTTGAATTGAGGAATTAATTTGAGTTAAGTTTTGATTTATGTTAAGCTTGTGGATGATTTGAGGTATGCGTATTGATGACATATTATGATAAAGTGAAAATTATTAAGTACAAAGGATCCCTTGTAAATTTGAGTTGTTGTAAAGATTCGAAGTAATTAGATTGATCTTTTGAAGTACATGAATTTTGCAATTATTTTCTATTAGAATATTGGAGTTATCTTATATGAAATTTTGAGTGATAGTATGAGCAGATCTTGGAATTTGTTGGGTTAAGGTTTTCATTAAGAGAATGATTGATTTATTGAATGATTAAATATACAATAAATGATGAATCTTTAAGAGATTTTGAAAGCTATCGTTTGTTTATTCAGATAGTAGGATATATGATTTGGAGTTTGGTATGGTGATGGAGAGATCTTAGTGGTAGTATATTTTTGGTGTAATATTATTTGAGAACTAATTTGATTTGAGGTTATGATGCTTTGAAACTCTTAAGGACTTAGGAGAGCTGGTGATAAAGAGATATTAGTAGTATATTCTTTGGTGTAATATTATTTGGTGAATAGTTCAAATTAAGGATGAGATATTTTGAAGCTCTTGAGGACTTGGGGAGAGTTGGTAATATGGTTTGCATAGTTGTTTTGGTTATCTGATGTCTTTAGAGTTTTGCGTGAATTTATGTAAAATTAAATAAAAATAATTTGTTATATCTTTGTCATGTGTGGAATATAACCGTTTTACGAATTAGAGATAATTTTAAATATTTTGGGTATTCAAATCGGTTTTAGATGAAGAGAAATTTTTGTGATTTCGAATTATATTCCGAAGAGTGCGTACGTTTGCAAGAATGGAACTCAAAGATATTAGCGACGACTCGCACCAACGGTGGATCATGTGATTTAATTTGATGCAACACAAAGAACCTTTCCAAGGCTAGACGTTGTAGCTGACGAATCTTTTACGAGTACGTGGACAAGTGTGTGGACCGATGACTTATCCGCGTTGATCGTTACAAAGCGGCGCTACGTCGTAACTAAATTATTTTTTTGTAACTTATTTGAATTTCGAGGACGAAATTATTTTTTAAAGGGTGAAAAATGTAATAACCCATATTATTTTATTAATAATTAAATATTAATTGATTTTATCTTATACAGTTGTGTTTAAATTGGAAAAGGTAAATGATTTTGTTTCCCTCTTTTCTTCCTTGTTTTGTTTGAAAAAATTAAATTCTTTTAGTAGATAATTAAATAATTGATTAAATTAAATTTGAGGAAGATAATTCATTTTGTTAAAGTCTTGAGGTAAATTATTCGGAGTGGAAAGCTACTTGGGAGATAGCGGAGTCTATTCGAACGGAGTATCCACATCTTTTGATAATTAAGTGCGTTCATTCTTTTGATTCCGGGGACGGAATCCTTTTTAAGGGGTAGGTGATGTAATACCCAGTAAAAATAATAATAATAATAATAAATAATATTTAAATCCATATTTTACTTGGTCTTTTCTTATGTTTGGGTCAAATTATATTTAATTTGTGTGAACTATAATAAGTATGCGGTTACATTAATTTGGGTATTTATAGTAATTGGGTCAAATTAATTTTAAGTATTTAAGTTTGGGCTTGTTAAACTATTTGAGCCCAATTCAAATTGTTGGGTTGAAAACCAAATTATATAAGCGTATCTTTAATATAGTAAGTTAGGGTTTCTCAAATATTGATACTGCAGTAAATAAAGAAAAGAAGAACGAGTAGAAGAACGAGAGAATTTGACTGGACTTAAAAAGGGTTTGAGAACAAGATTAAGATTTTATTCACCATATTCTTCTTCTCAAAAAGGTAATTATTATATTTATTTTTGAATACGATATATATATATTTACTATTCTGATTTCAAGTATACTATTAGTTATTGTGCCGCCGAATTAATCACCCAACTTGTTATGATCTTGAATTGAAATTTAGAATATTGGCATCTAAAATAAATGAGTATACTGTACGTATATATTGTTCGGTGCAGTAGAGCTAAGCATGTTCAGAGTGTGTGATATATATGAATTATTTGTTATTGCAATACTTTTGTTATAAGTAACCTTCCTGACATGGGTAAGCCTTATGTTATTAGCTATATAATATATCATACTATTTTAATATAACTTATTGTTATAGAACATAAGTTTCTAGTGAATATAAAATTTACAGAACTCTTACTTGAATAAATGATAAATAATATTATTATAATTTAAATATATCTTTTGAGTACAAATTGAAAATAGTACATTAAAATTATTAAATTTATGAAAATATAATTTGTATGAGTTCGTAATTTAATTATATCATTTATATTTTATTTTGATAATTAGATCGGATTGGGGGAGTTTAACGGGTGATATTTGGATTCGGCGAATTATTTTGGTACTACATTAAGGTACGGATTCCGTACTCTTTCAGCGAGACTCTTTTGTTTTTAATTTATTCGTTTCGTTATGCGATTTGAAAATTAGTATTGCCCCTCATGATTATTTCTTGTCAAATTTTGTTATTATTTCACATAATTGTTTCTTGTGAAATTTATATAATTGTTTCATTTTGGAGTTGACACATTGGACTCGTAATTGTACTCTTTGAATTAGGATATCATGTTTAGTATTTATTTTTGATAATTGTAGAGCGGTACATGTTGTTACCTTCTTTTGAGACCTTGTGACCATAATTTGATTTGGTTCAACATGTACATATAGAACCCTTTTGTTGGTATTATGTCGCATGTGTTGTGACATGGTATTTTTATTAGAATATACCGTAGGGTATACCTGAGCTATAACCACCTGTGGGGGTACCACAGGCATGTCGTCTTGGCACGAGAGACATGACACTCTCCGTGGCGGTGTGATTAGTCCACGGCGTCTCCGTTTTGGGCTCCGGAGGTAGTGGGCCATTTGGTGTTTTGTTGTGGGAGGCGTATGGGTTAACCCTAGTTTTCTGTTCTGCGGATTGGTGATGTTGTGCCAAACACACCTATCCGATTTGCATACATTTGGATTCGCGGTCCAATGTGTGATTTGCCTGTGTGGCATTATTTTGACTTGCCTGTGTGGCATGGTTTTGACTTGCCTGTGTGGCATCATTTGACTTGCCTGTGTGGCATGGTTTTGACTTGCCTGTGTGGCATTGTTTTGACTTGCCTGTGTGGCATGGTTTTGACTTGCCTGTGTGGCATCATTTGACTTGCCTGTGTGGCATGGTTTTGACTTGCCTGTGTGGCATTGTTTTGACTTGCCTATGTGGCAAGGAATACTTCTGAGCTCATTCGGTATAAAATAACTCCAGCCATTTGTTTCAGCCTATTATTTTATTTGATTAGTTTTGTTGGTTTCTGTTCAGTTCAAGTCATTAAGTTAGTCACTTCAGTTCGTTATTTATTTATTCTTTTATTTGTTTCGTCAATTACATTGATTCAGATATATTCATTACGTTGATTCAGATATATTCCATTCAGATCTTTGGATATTATACTTTCGTTCGTATTTGCACTTGAGGCTTTGTTCAATATTTTGTCTCAGTTATTTTCATATATCAGTTGTATATCTTTTGTATATCTGTATCCGTACTGGGCAATTGGCTCATGCTGTGTTTTTCTTCCGGCAGGTTTGCAGGGGTGATTCAGGGCTAGTGTGATGAGAGTGTTGCCTTTGACCATCTAGGTGGATTCGAATTTTAGGTTTTGATTATTTTGACTCTATGTTGAGAATCGTATTTAATGCCTTATTGATGGTTATCATTATTACATATTTGAAGTCTTTAGTGCTCTGTTTAATAATTTTGAGGTTTGTTGTGCTTTGCACGTGACCTCCCTTTCCTTTTCGGGAAGGGGGTGTTACATATATAGTATATATAGTTCATTAAAAAGTGTGCTTAGTTTTTGTGCTGCGTCTGTAACTTCTAAAGTTTTATTCGTATTTGAGTATCCAAATTTATCATGAAATGAGTAGAATAATATGAATGCTTTCAACATATATAAAATCTCATGCCACAACAATTTAATAAAATAATGAGATTTTGTGTAGTTCATGAAAAAAGAGTGAGAGGTTGTGCACATGAGCTAATTAACAATTAATATAAGCTACAAGATATATTAGAAGTATACAAAAATCTATCAAAATCTTGGTAAAAAATCTATTAAAGTCTATCACTTATTTCATGGAGTCTATAAAAGTCATTTTAAAAAAGTCTTTAAAGTCTTTAAAAGTCATTAAAATTCACAAACTCTATAAAAGTCTGTCACTTAAAAAAAGTCTTTAAAAATCTTAATTGAATACACCCCTTAAATTAGGACAAAAAATATAATAATAAACTTGTTTTCTTATGGTATTGTTTGTAAATTTATAAAAAGGAAAAAAATGATAATGTAACATTTAAATTAGAATACTGTTTTACCCTTTTATTAAATTTGGGTAATAAAATATTAATTATATTATTTAATTTTCCATCCACATTCCTCCATCTTTTAATAAAAAAACAAAAAACCTCTAGCAGAAAAACTTACCAAATTTTTTGACCTCTTTTTTTTTGCCAATTGATTTTGTTATAATGTTAGCGGTCTCAAATATTTATCTCAAATGAGTGTTATTAAATATTTTTAAAATATTTTATAATATAATCAATCACAAGTGATATTAAAGCATTATATTACTAGTCATGTTATATATTGCGAAAAACTTTTTGTCAAAATTTTGAAATAATTACGATGTATATAGGTAAAAATTAAAAAAAAATCACTATAATTTATTCTATCTTATCGCAATTCATCTTCTTCATTTTGGTAAAATATTTGTAAACAGTTATATCATTTTCATTATATTACTATAAAACAGTAGCATAACTGCATAAGCAGATTTCAATCCATTTCCAAACTCAAGTGTATAAAGTACAAGGAGTATAACAACCCTTGGGCATGTTAAACTTTCAAGCACCATTAGTCCAGAACGCACACTAAACTCTGTTGAGAAGAATAAAAGGAGGATGCATTTGCCTTTTCACCTATACATCATTTTGCTTTCTTATAAATATATCAATAATTTGACTGTCTAAAACTCACTTACAATATAGATCAGAAGAAGCTGAAAGAATTAGCCCCAGTCTTTTCCATTGTTACAACACAATCATACACTAAAAAACTCTCAACTAGGAAAATCACAGGATCAAACCCCTCCCAAGGATATCACTTTTTCAAACATCCACTTAACTTTTTCTTCGTGTAAGAATTTTGATCTGTGTTAATGCCGTAATGTTTAAGTTACCCAGAGCAGACAATCTAGGCTGCTAATTCTTAATTAAGGCCAGTGTAAGAATAATAACAGTGATCAAAGTTTCAAGATTGCGATCGCTCCCGCACTTTTGCTCTGGCAAAGAACACTCCTGCCAACAGGCCTACAAATGGCAATTCAAGCTAACGGTTAGCAAAGGGTTTTAATATTTTCTGGGTAGGTAAGGCCAGTAAAATGAAAACTGACCAAACAATATGCTTGCGGAATTCTCCAGACTGGTTGGGACTTTGAAAAGAAGGATGCCGGCAACAGAAAGAGGTATCTTATTCAATGACCCCACAAGGCTGCAGAATGCAAAAAGGACTTTTTAGAATAAGATGAAAAATAATAATGAACAACAGGCAACAATGTGTATAGAAATCTACAAGAAAATACGATACGAAGGTTCCAAGAAAATATATGAAAGGTTCCGACCAAAACTGACTCCATGCTCCAAAACAAATCAATAGCAGATCCAACCGAGTCCCATTTAAAACACTAGACCCTACTTGATATAGGTTTGAGAAAAGCAACAATAATAGTATGATACAACTATTATGATAAAAATAAAACCATTCTACCTGTATGTAGTAGCCCCAGTTTGATGAAGAAACCACATAGAAGTGAAGCTGATTGCTAAACCCAAAAATCCACTTAATGTCATCACCAACCAGAAGGTGGGTAGCCTCAAAAGTGGTCTGACAATCATCACAAATAAAAGTGAGTTTCAGTAAACAATTTTTATGTTGGAGGAAAGCTAAGCATCAAAGAAAGGAATGCTGGTTAAGTGACAACACAAAGTTATAGTAAGAAAAGATGGAAAAAATCCAGGGCCACTCCTAAGCTGATTAATCCCAGTTACTCCCTAAGTTTCGAAATAAAATGTTAATATTGAATTTTTTAAGGTCAAATTGATATATTTTCAAATTCAAAATTGACGTGATTCATTTAACTTTTGAAAAAAACAACTTTCTGTAATTAATTGTTCGTTTTAGTTAGTTTACAATTTTCATATCAATTTTAAATTTCAAAATATCTCAAATTGACTTCAAAAAGTCAAAACTGATCTTATATTAGTAGTAGAGCGGAATATTTGTGAACTGCTATAACCTTAACAAGGTATATATGGGACTTGTCACACACACGAAATATTTCCACAATGAAAACAATCTCACAGTTTTCTTATTGCCGTTGAGAAAATCTAATACAAGTAAAATAAAGCTCAAACATAAGTAACGGACTTTCTCTTAACAGATATCCAGCAACAGTTTCAAGTATGTGTCCACATGCTTCTTCATGCTGGGGTGCCAGCAAAGCTGGAGAGGAAAAAATGACACAAGGAGTTTTGCAAATGTTTCACTTCCATATGGAAACTATTTACAAGCACCACAGTTATGATGTTGTCTTTGCTCCAAAACTTTATAGAGAGTTTAAGACTTAAGTTGATCAAATAAGTGAAAATGAATGATACTGGATACTTTGAATAGCATAATGGATGAAAGAGGAATTACAATTTTATCCATCTCACATACTAGCCATAAACTCAGTTTTCCCTATCTTGTTAAAGTTTGCATATTAGTTGGATCTTTATATATCCTTTAAATATTAAACCAAACAAAAATATGAGATAATTGTAAGAACATATACCAATAATTATTTTCAAAGAATATATTTCTATAGATACACCTAAGGACTGTCTGTAAAATACTTCTACTGTTATCTATCATTTCCTAACAGTGTTATAGATTGATGTAAAACGAAACTCACGTTCTAGAGAGGTAGTCCGCTTCATTGAACACAAATATAAGCAGTAGCCCAAGGGGCAAAGAGAGGGTATTATTTAGTAAAACCATTGTAAACTCATTCAAGTTTCCAGATTTTGTGACTTGCTTTGCTGTATCCATGACCCTACGCAACGTTAACTGCACAACAACAATTTAATGAGAACAACATTAAAACTTATTAGCTGTAAATTCAAGAAACAATTTAACTGAACAAAATAAAGAACATGTGCGTATAAACAGATAATGATCAGATTAAATAGATTACCAACAAGCTTCATCAGATATATAGCGGTGGTGGGCTTTGGATTTTCGGTGAGCTTTGAGATGGTTTAGGGAAAGAGCTTTTATTGTATGTATTCCTGCAACTAAATGTCCCAGACTAGCTAACTTTATTATATGCTTCGTATGTCTTTCGTGTACATGGCTTCACCCCCTTTTGGTGCATTTTAATATATTGATTCACTTATCACAAAATAATCTTTAGGAATACGTATATATAGTAACCTAAAGCAAGAACAAAAATTTAGAGCAAGTTTCAAATTATTGGCCAAGTTAACTAGGTATGGGCCTTTACGGGACCTATCCCGAGAAATGTATATATTTTATAAAGGGATATACTATATCAGCTGGACATGGCAAAATATTTGCTGCCGCAGGCAGTTGATTTAAAACTCCGAGATGGCAATGATATCTTGGCCCCAACACCAAGTTCAGAGCTGCAACATTATATCTATACATAAAAGCATGTGCGCGCACACACTTTTCATACTTTCCCTGCCCCTCAGATCTCTCATAGCTGAGTTTGCATTGTGGTGATCTCCTTCCTCTCTGATTCCTTATTTCACTTCAATGTTAAAATCTAGTCTCACTTCAATCGAATTTAAGCCACAAAAGTGCACTACAAGTCTATAAGTGCAAGCTCTCCTCTGGTCTCTCTTACAAGCTATTATTATTTATAATACTCTAAAATCTTAAGGTAGATACTTATTTTATGCTAATGCTTTGTTAGATTCTGATTTTACCAAAATGACTAACTAGACCTTAACTTGTAAAAATAAGGATAATTTAACCCTTTTTTAATCCCTGTACTATATTAATACAAAATATTAAACAAAGTAATTAATATATTGCTTGACATCTGATTAATACATATAATAGGTGAAGATAATGATTACAAGGTCATCAACATATTAGTATAAAAATATCTAGAGAACTCTACTTATATGTTTTATATATAACTTAAATAGCATAAAATAAAACTTCTGCAACACCTGGTAAAATTCTGTAATGAACGTTAACCTACTTTTGAGGCACAAACTAATGGGCATTATCAACCCAAGGGGACTTGGTGATATATTTTATCTTCTCTTATGATATTTAGGTAGTGTTGGATTGTATCATATACTTATTTTATGAATTGCTGTGTTATATTACGCTAGGTAAGTCAGACAGAAATCAATATTATCATTTAAACAACCATGCGAGTATTATATGGAATTCTGTATTATCATTTTAACTACCAGAGGGAAAATTTGCCTAGCAAATGCAAACTTCACCTAGTCTAGCTCTGTGAAGCATTGGCTATGAGAGAAGCATGCTTTTACATCAGCAAGCTTTGAAGCTCAAGAAGCTTCAACTAAAAGGGAATGTCAGGAAGTCATCAAGCTGTTTTCTTTCAGAGGAAGCTCCCTTGTGGGATATTCCATTAAAAAGGATATTAGACCCTTAATAGTTTGTTTTATCTTTGTATTTATGTTAGCTCCTATGAAAACACAAAAAGACTACTTATTGAAGCAGCTAAGCATTCTTCATGGCTGCATTGTTAATCTACTATCCCCACTACTTCTGACCCCACCCTCACCAAAATAAATAAATATAATTTGCAGGAGAAGCTTCATTGAAAAACTCAATGAGCAATCTAGATAAAAGTCACAGCTAAGGATGTGAAACATGGCAAAATCATCTTACACTTGACAAAACAAAAGGTAATCTTAAAACTATAACTCAAATAAAATAATTAAATAACTACCCACCAAAATGAAAGTAACCACCTATTACAAACACTATTCTCTATTTTCAGACCACGTGCAACATGTGTCACACCACTAGTATATATAAAAATATAAATATTAAGTTGAACACATGGAGAAGAGTATATAATAAATTGAATATATATTAATACTAATATTTGAGCTTGTTTTTTGAACAAAGAATCCTGTTCTGAGTTTGTTGTTAGTCAATAAATTTTCTCATATAACAAAGAAAGAAGTTTTCGCTTCTTATCTGACTAATCGTGATACATTAATTCCAGTCCACTTTTAGATCAATCCAACATTTTGAATGCTTGATATGAAAATTAAAACTGCCCCCTGTTTTAATTAAAATAGATATATATTTTATATACACAGTTATGAAAGAAGACGCTATATTACCTAGTGCAGTCCTTTAGTCAGCGATCGAAATAATAACAGATATTAAACTTTCTATAACATGATAATCTGCCTCACTCAGCCACATTTATTGATAGGAAAGAGAAACAGAAGAAGGGGAAGGTAAGTATAATAAAAATGCCAGCAAAAAAAGAAGAAGAGATAAATGTGGGAAAACATTTTCTGATGTTGAGTATCAATGACAATAACTCGAGCCACAAGACTGAAAAATGAACTACTAAAAGGTAAAAGAAAGAAAGGAAAAAAAAAAGTGTTCTACATGGCATATGCTCAGCGAAAAATATACTTACAGAATATGATGCTGTCAGGAAACAATTAATAATCTGCCATGTATATCCAACAGCATGAAAAGCTAGATCAGTAAAACCTCCAGAGATCGCTGAAATGATCTGCATAATGCAAAGGAAATAAAACTTTAACCTTCCCTTTTTTTACTTGGGCAGAAATGCACAAAGAACATGTGAACAATAACAATACCACAGCTTATCCAAAATAATTATAATAATAAGAATAACATACACCGAAATCTAACGCTCTGATTGTTTTGAGTTAAAAGCTTTAGGCGGGAAAACATTCTAAATCACTCGATATCTTCCAGATGAAAAAAAGATCCTTTAAATTTTCAAGTGTTAGGGTAACATTTCAAGTTCCGATTTTTATTCATTATACATATACTTCCTCCGTTCCAATTTATAAGATTATTATTGACTTTTGAGAGTAGTATTTTTTAGATAGCTTACAATAATCATCATTGTATTGACTAAAATTAATGGAATTGACCCAAATTATAAGATCATTATTGACTTTGAAAGTCAACTTGAGACATTTTCAAATTCAAAATTGAGAAGATTCATTAAAAATTATGAAACAACAAATTTTACAATGAGTAGTATTTTTTAGATAGTTTACAATAATCATCATTGTATTGACTAAAATTAATGGAATCTATGTCAATTTTGAGTTTGAAAATGTCTTTAGTTGACTTCAAAAAGTCACTAATAATCTTATATGTTGGAAAGGAGAGAGTATATCACTAGTGGTTATTGATGCTACTCCATCAAAAAAATTAAAATCCTGACTTCAAAGCATGGGATGATGAAATTCCCAAGGACAGGAACCCCTCACCTAATTTTACAAGATCATTTTTTTCGGGGAGAGAACTACTACATTAGCCTCTTTACATTGTGCCACAAATATAAACATCAGATACTAAATTTCAGCTGCTCACAAACAAAAATTTAACACCAAAATGATAAAAGAAGAAGTTCAAATGTGAATTTTACTAAACACATATAAGACAAGCACTGAATTGCATTTTATGAAAAATAATTTGAAAGTATTATTGAGTGCACATAAGAGTTTATAGTTATAAATGCTACTAAAGATATATAAAAGTTTCTAAAACAATTGCGAAATGTGAACACCAAAAATGATATCTTCTAAAGTATACAATAAACCAAAATAATATTTGTTTCTACAAGAACTCCACAGGTGCTAGAGAGAAGTTTCAAGAAACAAATGTCTGTTCCTCCGACTCTCTTTCTCAAGGGTACTCATTCCCTGGTCGCCATGGCCAAAGTTACTGGATACTCTCATTAACCTAGTGAACCACGTATTGGTACTTACGTACCCAAACATGATACTCTTACATACCAATACTCTAAATTTAGCGTATCGAAATTTTTGTGGTTGTTTTACTTATAATTGCACAAATATCAATATTCTAACATAGTATTGAATATTCAAATATTACATTTATCCTAAACTATGTATAAAACAACCACTAAAAGTCTTCAATAAAACTTAGGTTTATTTCATTTAGAATTTAAGGGAATTCCTAACTATAAGAACTTATATAAAAATACCCTAGCGTACTTCACTTTAGGTATGTACTGTACCGCGTATCGGAACGAACCACATTCCAGGTAACATTGGTCATGACCAAAGATTGAGCAATTAATATTTGGCAAATGAATATGGTCTTTTGGCATGTGAAAACATTTTCAGTGGTATACGCATAAAATGTTTACATAAATATAGTTTTTTTTTGTTTTAATCACCAGATGGCAACAGTCAATACTTTCTAAATGACTTCAAAGGCCATACCAAAGACTCCACCAAAAACATAAATAGCCATTGACCAAATGTTCAGTAAATGATTCCTCACAAAGCTCCATTTCTAACACTAGAGCCAACTGTGGCATAACCTTAAACACGCCAAACCAAGTGAATAGAGGGGCATAAAGATTGTCCCGCAATTAACGAGGAAGAAGATATTTCCTCATTTCTGTTGCAACAACAAATTGTATCAGGGTTCGTAGGATGAAAAAACAAGAGTTGAACAATGATCCCAAAACCTGTAAAGACACTAGTGAAAACACGACCTATATCAGAGACAGGAAAGTAAGCATCCCCTTCTGGCGCCTTATTAATTCATCAATACTTCCTTTTCAAAGGGGGGAAAAGACGGGAAATTCAGCCAAAATTTGATGGTGAAAGAGTAAGTATGGACAGAAGCATGCGTAATTTTTCATACTAATTCAAACTCCTAAAGAATACAAGAATTGGTTTTTGAGGATAAAGAAGTTTATAGAAAAAAGGATCGAAATCGCAAAATCATATCAACATACCATTAAGAAAAGTGCGACCCAAACTCTGTTGTCATGGTGCTTACTGAATAGATACATTTCACCAACCGCTGTTATCACATTTGTAACATTCTTCAAAACTGTGACCATGGCGACATTAATGTACCTCAGACTGCAAAATACATGGATGCTAAGCAACATTCTAGTATGTAAGACTGAGGTAATAAGTCATAAAATGCAAGTCCATAACCATACTATTTTGTACATATGGCACATCAAATTGCATCTCAATCAATGAGGCAACAGGCAATCAATAAGGGTAAAATGCTTCCTTGTACAGAATTTACTTCACTTTTGGCTGTTTTCCATTATATAAATTGAAGATTAGAAAGCAAGAAAATAAATGAAAACAGAGAATACTTGATAGAAACATGGGCATCCCATAATCCAGCAAGAGAAATTCAAATTTCAACTATCAAGGAAAGAAACTTGAGATGTGTAGCTTTACACCGCTCAATGCACAACTTAAATAAAATTAGGGATGATGCGGAAAAATTCAATCACAAGAAAACATTTTAATAAAGTAATTGATACAGATACTTTCTCAACTGGAATAAAGTTAAAGAAAATCTAGCATTCAGATAGGAGCTTAAAGGTTCTAGTCAAACAAAATCCTAAGTTGGTTGGAAGAAGGTATTAACATAAGTTTTACCATTTTTGCAACTACGATCAGAAAACCTCCAATGTGTTTCTAACAAGAATGGGGGGTAAGCAAATATAGATGAAATACACTGGATGAACAAATTCAGAATAAGGACAAGGCTAACAAATTGTTAACTGATATTGTGGATGGATAAACAATTATGAAATTAAGGTGTTGAAGAGGAAAACCGAGATAATAGGTGATGATAAAAGAAAAGAAAAGGTACATACCTAAACATGCTTGTGACTAGCATCCCAACAAAAATTACGTTCACTGGCAGCCACACCTTAATCAATCTCCACGTGAGTGGTTCAGTTGATATTATACCAAGAATACTCAACATAGACACAATTAATACCGAAACAAAGTTCTGCAGACATGGAAGAAACTTCTTAGGCAAATGAAATAATTGTGAAATACTGAGTTATAAAATTTTAATTTAGAAGACATATCAAACAGAATTAACCTGGTAGAACATCAAAGAAATTCCAGCATTAAAATCATAACTGGAGAGAACATACTTGTTGACCAGTATCATGCTACAGGATGAAATGCAATATGCTAGACCAGATAATAAGGCCTGGTTGTTTATTTTAACTACCCTGGTACTTCGTATCAACTTTTCTCTGTCATTTTCAAACTTACCACCTTCCACATCGAATTTATCATCGCCAAGAGTCTTCATTGCAAAAGATTATCTGTATACAAATAAAGATGAGTTATATAAACTTCAAACTGACTTGTTGCAATATGCTAAAAATGCTTAACCAACAAGAAGAAAACGATACAAAGGCCACATAATGTGAAGTAATGCGAAATAGCTCTTACTGAACTTTAAAGTTGGGGGGGGGGGGGGAATATTTTGATGGCCAATATCCATTGTCTATTTCTGAAAGTGGGGTTAAAAAGTTACGTACCATCTCAAAAGTTAAAGTGAATATGCATAAGAATAGCAGCAAGTTGTATGATTAACAACCCATGTGAGAGCAATAGAAATGTCCAAAAACTATTCCAATCTATTAATCGAAGAGTTTACTTTGGCTTCAAGAGGAAATTCAGTTCCATATAATTTGGGGAGGCTTGCATTGAGATTTGAGAATGTAAACAAGTAGTTCAATTTTAAGGTCATCTTTATTTGAATAAAATATATTCAGAATTTCCTTGTGAAATACTTAAAAAGAGATTGGATGTGGTGGGCCTCAGGAGTTTGAGAGAAACATAAACATCTATTGTAACTTGAAGTTTGACCTCCTAGTGAAACTTTAATCTTTTCTTCATGCATGAATATAGGCCATAAGCCAAACTGTCAAAACTTATACTCTTTGTGTGATGTGTGTGTTTTCTATGTGACATTTGATTGCAATAACTTTCATTTCTCAAAATATGATCTTCTAGCTAGAGTATGTGATAATTGCTGACTCCACAAATTTACACCTACCTAGACTATTTTGCCATAACACAAGTTCGTACATATCCATTAACCTACACTTGTCATGTGTATATAATTCAATTGTTGAGAAAATCGTCACACGTAGACACAGTAAGATAATAACACACGTAAAAAACTGTAAAAAATATCTGGAGAATACAACTCTCTTGTTCACTATTTCTTTTACTGAGAAATAACTCTATGGACAAGACTCTCACCATTTGCTACAAAATACTCTAACTGGGTATAGACATAACATTCATTTGGCCCACCATTATATAAAAACACGGTTCTGACATTTTAAATGGGTTTCCATATGAAACCAACACCGTGAGTAAGAATGCATGTAAATTCATGCCAATTTCAACAATCTCTACTTTGGCTAGAATTCTCCCAACATTTGAACTTTCTAAAGAAGTTGGACCGTAGACAACAAGAATTAAATACAAGATCTGACAACTAGAAGAAGCTGACAGCATAAAAATAACAATTGTAAAGCAACATTTAAAATCACATAACAAAAAAAGAAAGCATTTGTCTGAACTCTGAACAAAAGAGCTAGCAGAACAAAGATTGAAAAAACTGTTCATGCAATTTCAGAACTTAAGTAAATCTAGAATTATCTAATCAAAACGCCTCCAATTTACCCACAAGCCGTTTTCCAAGTCTAGAATTTCACATCTTGCAGGCTGCAGCCTAAATGTTTGATAAAACCTCAAAATTGGCAAACTACATAATCATCACCAATTTTTAACATCGAGAACTGAAAAAACACTATCATTAAAACTTCAAATCAATTCAATCAGCTAGCTAAGAAAAACAAAATACCCAGTTCAATATATCAAAAAGAGCTTAAGTTAATTTGGTGAAACTCCCAAAAACTGAACCTATTTTCTTATAAAGAATAGAGAATCAGAGGAGAATAGGAGGGAGAGGGTACCTGAAGTTCAATCAAATCTTTGATTAGAAGAAAGTATGCATGCTATGAAAAGCAATCTGCCGGCTTCTTTAATGAACCAATTTACAAGCAATTACTTTTAGTTTCCAAAAATAGAAGTCAACGAAACCAGGTGGGTTTTACTGGCTATTGTTAGTGGTAGAGAGTGGAGGAGGATGGAGGTGGGATGGCCGTGATCGGCAGTCGGAAAGTGGGAAGTTCGGCGGTTGGAGGTTGTTCTGCTGTGTAGAGATAGAAATAGGAAATTGGAGTACTAATCTCATGTAGTTATTGATCTAAATACTTTTAATTTTAATATAAAAAAATTGTTGGATATAAATTTAATTCTCCCTCCGTCTAAAAAAAATTAAGTCTCATTAACTTTATCCTAATTAACTTATGAAATTTTAATTTTGTAAAATTTTATAATGATAATAATTTTGTTCTTAATAATATTTATTAAGTGGTTTATAATATTAATTATTAATTAATTAAAATTAAATAAATTAAAATTATTTTAATTTTAGAATTTAATAAATAAATTAGGAAAAAGTTTAAGCAAGAATATTCCTGTGAAATAGGGAGTATTAACATATTAGCGATTACATTTGAAGTTTTGTTATAAAATTATGGATGTCTGAATTCATATAATGGATGTCTACATACATGTAACTCTCATGTTCATTTAGTTTTGAAACTCATGATCTTTGAGTTTTGTAACCTCCTAGTATTGATGTTATTATATCTATATATAATAACATTTGTAAAGTGAATGATGGTGAGACAAAATACAAATAGAATACTCTCTTTCCCTAATCTTCTTTATTCTTAGTAATATTTTATAACACGTTATCAGCACGAAACTCTACCCAATTTTGGGAATTTGGGGAAGAAAAAAAAGGTTTTCTCAACTCACTGTAAGTATTGTTTCATTACAATTAAATTTGATATATATATAAACATGTTGTTTAACAAAAAACGCGTGAGACAATAATGATAATGGACAATTCTAAAGTTTCCGAGAATACAAATTATGCAAGTACACTACTTTTGTGATGTAGTAGTATTAGTATAAATAAATAATTATTCCACCTCTCAATTCTCCCACTTTGAAAGTGACTAGAGAAGGGTAATTATTTTTATTATCTTCTTATAAATTTATACTTAGTTATTTAATTTCTTACGTATTTTTATATTTATATAGATGTCAAATCTTATGAATTTGAATTTGTTGTCCTGGATATATATCGATAAAGAATTACTTGTCATGGACTCTTGATACTGATATTCATATAAGACAACTTTGGAGATATAATTAAGATTGACAAACATATATCCCTGCAGGATCATGCAAAATCAATTATTTTTATTCGCCATAATCTCCGTGAAAAAAATATATTGATAAAGACATGTTAGAAAAAATATTTATTATATTTCATGCCTCGAATATACTCCTGCAGCAGCAATATCGAGAGCGTTAGTTCAAAAAATATTCCCTGAAGCGATAAATGAAATTATATTCCTATAAGTGATATCATTTCTTCTAGTGCCTGAACAAATAATGAGTTTTGTTGAAAAACTAACAATCTCACCCGATTGGTTCTACTCCATTCCCTGAAGTGAATGAAACCTCATTTGATAAACATAGAGGAAATTATGGTTGTGGTCGTGGGAGTGAAAAGAACTATCAATATAAAAAATAGAATGTACCTATCGTACTCCTAAATATTTGGTAGATTTATACCAAGACTCCATAAAAGAAACGAAAATGGAATTAAAGTAAACTTTATTGGTCATAATGATCTTGAAGATCCCATGAATTATTTTGACTTTTATTGTATTATGGCATTATAATAAGTATTTTTATTATATGTTTTATTTATGTTTCAAGTAATAAAGTTAAATTTATGTTTTGCAAATATAAAGTTGTATGGGCCAGAAGCTCATCAAACTTAATTAAAGGCTTTAGAAGAGCGATTATTCATCAAACATAATTGAAGACTCTGGAAGAGTGATTATTCATCAAACTCAATTAAAGTCTCTGGAAGAGCGATTATAATGTTGTCAAATGGCACAAAACTTTGTATTGATGTTTCTTTATATTCTTTTGAAGCAAGCAGAAATTTACTCATCTTTAATGATATATGTTATAATGGTTATCATATTGAAACCAATATTGAACGCAATGAAAAATTTCTTTATATTACTTCAATAGTATCGGGCCAGAATCTCATATTAGAAAAACTGTATATTTTCTCTTCTGGGTTATATTATACTAAAAATGAGAATAGTTGAAACAAATGTTGTAATACATCAGAAGTTTGCAATACACCAGAAGTGTTTGGATCCAAATGTTTTTATGATTTGGCATGATCATCTAGGATCAATAATGATGTATTGATTTATTGAAAACTCCCATGAACATCCCTTAAAGAACCAGAAGATTCCTTTAACTGTTGATTACATCAAAGTAAATTAATTACCAAGCTATCACATTTAATTATTGTTATTTGGTGTTCATCTTTCTAAGAAAGAATTAAGAGTGATATTTTTAAGGTATATTTTGAGGATTGTTATTTTAATAGTCTTCCCACCATTAGGGGGAGAAAAGTCATTGCCTGAAGCACGACGTGAGATCATTGCCTGAAGCACGAAGAGAAATTAATTGAAATATTTCAACATTATTTAATCTTGATCCTTATACAAATCAATATGAACTAGAAGTTCAAAGGATTATTCATTTGCAATGAATTGCAAATCAATTACCAGAAGTATTAACTGATAATAAGAAAATAGTGAAATCTTACATTCAAGTTACTAATACTCCAGCAGGGATTGAAGTCCTTGTAGGACAATCAGTTAATATAACAACAATTTAAATTAAAACCACACCTGAAGAGTGGAAGATCTATCGGTGTTAAAAAATAAAATTTCCCAAAAGAAGAAAGTACAAGAAAAATAAGTTGCAGCCTATAAAAAGTCTATACCCATGAAATAGGCTACAAAATTTATCGATCTGTCCAAAACTTATGAACAAAAATCTCCTGTAAATAAAACTCTTGAAGAGTTATTCCCTAAAAAGGATGAGTTATCCCCTGAAGAGGATCAGGTACCTGAAAATAACAAGATCTCGATACATTATGTATATACATGAGACGTATATATTGGATAGAAATAAAATCGTTGTCGACATCATATTTTCTTATAAAGTTGCTATTGATATTACCAGAAGTAATGATCATGTATATGAACCACAAATCGTTGATCAATATAGAAATATTTGGCCAATGTGGAAAGAGACGATTCAAGCAGAATTAAATTCACTAAGTAAATGTGAAGTTTTTGAACCTGTAGTTAGAACACCTAAAGGTGTGATGCCTGTTGAATACAAATGGGTATTTGTACGAAATAAGAAAAATAAAATTATATGGTACAAAGCTCGACTTGTAGTACAAGATTTCTCACAGAGACATTGTATTAATTATGAAGAAACATATGCTCATGTAATGGACGCAATTATATTAAGATTTTTAATTAGATTGGTAGTAAGAGAAATTAATGGATGTTGTTACATCATATCTGTATGGATCATTAGATAATGATATTTACATGAAAATCCTTGAAGGATATAAAATGTCTAAAATATATAATTATACATCCCAAAGTATGTATATGAGTTAAAGCAATCCAGATACATATTGTGGTATAATCGTCTGAGTTGATATCTTTTGAAAGAAGGATTTGAGAATAATCCAATTTGTGCATGCATTTTTATCAAAAGATAATAATCTGGTTTTGCTATTATTACTGTATTTATTGATGAAAGATCTTGCTCTAGAAGAGTCGACAAAAATAACAAATTTGAGATGAAAGATATTGGTAAGACAAATTTTAGTCTTGGCTTACAAATTGAACTATGAAATTCTTGTTCATCAATCAACATAAATAGAAAAAGTCCTAAAGTAACTTTACATGTATAATGTTAATCCTTTGAGTACTCCAATGATGGGTTGGTCACTTAATATCAAGAAATATCCGTTTTGACCAAAAAAAATGATGAAAAAACTTTTGATTGTTGGTTCTGAAGTACTATATCTTAATGTAATTGGTACTAGCAATGTATAGTTATGCACCAACTCGAAGACATTGTAATGAAATTAAACATATTTTACGTGAGACTATTGATTTGGGATTATTTTATCCAAAGGGTGATAGAACCAAGTATATTGCACCAAAATTATTTTATACACATGAGCCCCATAAGAATGGCGATATTGATATCAAGCATATATAATCATGGGATAATTTGGTTGATATATTCATTAAGTCATTACCAACTATGATTTTGAAGAAGATGGTGCACAATATTGGCATGCTTCGACTTAAAGATATTTTTACCATGAACAATGGAAATTCTATATACTTATAAAGGGGAGTAAAAAAGATATGTGTTGATTGTACTCTTTTTCCTTCGCTAAGGTTTTTTCCCACTGGGTTTTCCTTTGCAAGATTTTAATGAGGCAATCCCAAGGCACTAAAAGTTATACAAGAATATTGTACTCTTTTCATTCGCCAAAAATTTTCCCACTGGGTTTTTATTTGGTAAGATTTTTAACGAGGCATATTCTTAGAAAATTGCTACAAAAGAACTCTATCCATTCAGTATGAAGACAATGATGCATGTATAGCTCAATTAAAGGAGGATACATCAAAGGAGATAGAAGAAAGCACATATCACCAAAATTCTTTTCCACACATGACCTTGATAAGTGCGGTGACATTGATGTTCAACAAATTTGCTTAAAAGATAATCTAGCAGATTTGTTCACCAAAGCATTACGAACTTAAATATTTGAAGGATTGTCTAGCAATATTAGAATGCGACAGCTGAAGGACTTAAGGATACGTTCATGAGGGGGAGCTAATTAATATGCGCTGCACTCTTTTTCCTTTAACCAGTATTTTTTTTCATTGGGTTTTTTCTGGTAAGGTTTTTAATGAGGCATCTTTCAATGTGTATGGCTATACAATAGACATCCCAGGGGGGAGTGTTATAAAATTATGGATGTCTAGATACATGTAACTCCCATGTCCATTTAGTTTTGAAACTCATGATCTTTGAGTTTTGTAACCTCCTAGTATTGATGTTATTATATCTATATATAATAACATTTATAAAGTGAATGATGGTGAGACAAAATACAAATAGAATACTCTCTTTTCTCTAATATTCTTTGTTCTTGATTTTAATAATATTTTATAACAAGTTTATGCTCCTTTTATTTTATTTTTAATAATAATAATAATAATAATAATCCTTCTGATGTAAATTATAAAATTAATATTAATTCATTTCAAAAAATCTAAGATATTTTTAATGTTAAAATTGATCCGACTCATTTAAGTCTTCAAATATTAAATCGTATAATTAGTGGTATTTTTTTAAAATTTATAATATTATTGACTTTTAACGATATATAACATTTTGTCATATACGATCAAAAATTTATGTTGATACTAAATATCGATATATGTGAATACATGTAATATAATTGGTAGAAAAACAAAATTCAAATATTACTAAATAGAGTGATATAATATATCTCTGTCCTTAATTACATTTTTTTTCACATTAATCCTCACTAAAATCTACCCTCTCTTGATAAAAGTTTTTGTTGATTTTTTACGCATATTAAAAAATATGATAAAATGACAAAATTATTCATATTTAGTTGTATAAATTTCTACACATAACTAGTGATGCTCCATAAATAGACATATTAAATATAAATATGACAATTAATACTAAAAGTATTATAGACAAATTATTGTAAAAAAATAAATGACTTAAATATAAATTACTACCCTAAATTATTATAACTTTTTTATATTTGTTCAATTAGATCTGCCACACTAAATATTAAAATAAATGAGCAGGTCCATATCAGCTTATGTGTAATTAAAAAAGTTATTTCATGAAATATATTTTTTCACATTTATTATATAATAAGGGGTAAAAATGTCAAATCAGATTATAGCATTTCTCTGTCTTCCATTTTAGCTCCCAGATGTATTTCTTGGAATTCAAAGCTCAATTACAAATCCGATCCATCCTTTCCAAACCCAGATGGATCTGATCCCACAAATCCCATCGTTGGTGTGAGACCCCAAATTTTATAAATAAAGATTTAAATTTCTCGAAATATTTTTTTTAATATTATGGCGTGGATTTGATATAATGTTATAGTTGTGGGTAATATTTACAAATTTTGCAAAGTATGTAAGTTGTTATATAATATTCGATTGGTCGGGGAATATTCGTTTTAACAAGGAATATTCGTACGATGACACAATCATTGATGGACCCCACAACGGAAGTATTGTCGTAGTTAGAAAATGACATAATTATCTTTTTATAAAAATAACGGCGGAAGTTTTACCGTTAAACTGTTGAACTACCTGGTAGTAAAAGTACAGTAATACGCGTGGTTGCATAGTAGCACATAGTATTGATTATTGATTCTTACATGAGAAGTCACTCTGTTATATTCAATTATTGCTACAGTAATTGCTGCATCATATCTCTCATATTATTGATTCAATTATTGTCAAAGTATCATCTGCATAAATCAATAATTGAGACGACAAAGTTATTCATATTATTAAATTACAATATTTACAATATCTAGAAGTTCTGTCAAGAAGAGGTTTGGTCATCTAAATGTGCGCCAATAAGGAGAAATCCTTATCAGAAAGCCCCCTCTTTCCTGAAAACGACCTGGTTGTTAAATATTGTGAGTTATAATATTAATGATGAATGTTATTAAAAATTGAATTTGAGTTCGGAGTCGAATTTGGAGACGTGGACGTGATATTTGAGTTCAAAGCGATGAAATTAGTAGAAATAGACTATAAACACAAAATTTATCGGGGTTGACTTTTTGGTCAAAAAATTCAATATTTGAATTTTCGGAAAAACTCAAACTTCAAAATTTCAAAATAAAATTTTTGAGAAAAATATTTCCATTGTGTTGGGATTTTTAGTGTTAGTAGAAATCGACATTTATTTTGATAATAATTGATGTCTGGAGGTTATATTGACCAGTCGGGTAATTAACCAAATAAATGAGCAATTAATTGCTAATAATTCACATGATTATAACTATTTGTTCACATGTGTGTACTATTGATTCACATTCTTATACTATTAGGGGAGTTGGTGTAAGATTGATAATACTTGCATGACTAAGTTAAAAATGGAGGTATTGATGAAGATACTATACTATAATTCGTATTTTCACATGATTATAACTATTGATTCACATGATTGAACTATTGATTCACATTATTTACTATTAGGGGGTGGTGCAAGTTTAATAATACATACAGGACTAAATTAAAAATGAAAAAAAAGTTGAAGGTATTGTACTGTAATATTTCGAACCCAAAACGTGCAATTATCTAAACTATATTTTTCTATAAATAGAAGCTTATTCTTCATTCATTTCTCACCAATTCACTAAAGCTATAGAGCATTATTATAGAGAGAAATTATAGAGAGAAAGAAGAAGAGAAGTCTGCTACCTATCTACTCCAGTATCCAGTTTCTTTCTAAGGTAAGAGGTATTATTTTTTTCGTATTCATGAAGAGAGCTTCTATTATTCCATTATTTATTATTATGTTAGAATAACCTGTCTATGCGAAGTACCGCATAATGGTAAAATTCTTCTGTTATTCTATTCTTTATTATTCTGTTAGAATAACCTGTCTGTGCGGTCTATCGCATGCATGGTGAATTCTTTGTTATTCCATTCTTTATTATTCTGTTGGAATATCCTGTCTATGCGGATTACGCTAGACCTGGTTCCATTCTTTATTATTCTGTTGGAATAATGTGACGCCCCCAAAATAGGTATAAATCACCCATCTTGGGTCGCCAGAAAATACACTACTGACAACTTCATTTATACAACTGTCGTGCAAAATACGACGACATGTATACTGTGAGTTTTAATACAAATTTATGTAACTCTCATGGTTCCTCGACCACAACCTTACAATGGTACGTTACATAAAAGTACAGTCAAAAACTGTTTTAGAAATTAAAATCTTTGGAAAGTGCTCAAGGAAACCTTCGTACATAGGAGGCCATGAATCTAAGTTATGATAGATATCATATGTCCAGAGAATTATCCTTGTTTGAACCAATAGACCCCAAAGAAAAACGAGAAGATTACTATCATGTTCCTTCTAATGGTGAGTCTTCTCTTAACATATAACTATCTCCACTGTCTCCAAGTGAAAATTATATTTCAAATAAACTCCAAGATCATATAGGAAGTGCTCGTAGATATACTCAGCAAGTGGATGTGCACAATCCTGTCTTATGATAACACGAGGTTGTATGTCATTATACATCTTGTATGATAGTGACAAAACATCTTTCCAAAGTTGGGTTCGCCTCACTCTATTCGGTTCACCAAAATTAAATATCAAATGACGTATACAATACGACACACTTATCTAAAGTTCTCAATAAAATTATTTCTATACTATTTAGGGAAAACCTCAACAGCTATTTAGGGTGAGCACAACTAGCCTAGTAAAGAATATCATAACTAAAGATAATTAAATTATCAATAGCTTCTATCAATAATAAATCAGAGATTTAGAACATATGGTAGATGATAAAACTTTTCAACCATAGTTGCAGCGGAACGAGCAATCCATTAAAAGAGTCAAATAGACCATCAGGTCTATTATCTTCTCCATGTTAAAAGTCCACCAATAATGTTTTATCTTTGTAACATCAATCAACAAATTCCTGTCCACAATCATATGAATAACTCATAATCATAATTGTGATTCTGAATTACTTTTCGCACCCAGGACGAAGATAATTTTCATTACCTATCTTCACCTGAAATATCAAAAATCATGGTTACACCAAATCACAATCCCTGCTCATAATTATACTAATAAATTCATCTTTGCACTACGGCCAAAGATATTCATTAACAATTCATCTTTGCACTACAGGTCAAAGACATACAACTGTATTTTAGAAGAGTCAAGTAGAGAATGATATCTACTATCTTCTACGAATTTAAAAGTTTATTATCAATCTTTTATCACTGAGACTCAGATTAATAAACATTCCACATCATCGAATCACCTATGCACTACGGCCAAGGATATTCATTAATATCACATCCATGAATTATCCATGCACTACGGCCAAGGATATTCATTATTATCACATCCATGAATTAATATTTCATTGCTGAGAGTCAGCTCAATAATTAATCCACATCATCAATTCATCCCTACACTATAGGCCAAGGATATTCTTTTAGTATCACGACCACGAATTATCCATGCACTACGGGCCAAAGATAATCGTGCTTTCATCAAAGGTCCTAATCATGCCATAAAATAATTCATCTTTGCACCCTTGGCCGAAGAGAATCCATAACCATAATCATACCAAAAACTGTCCATCAATGCACTACGGCCAATGAAGACTTTTACCACATCATTTGTAACATTACGGTCATGATTATACCGAATAATCCCTGGTCATAATCATACCAAGTCCATTTATGCACTACGGGCCACAGATGACTTTCAACATAATATATACATGAGGATGATGATAATGATATAAGTATTAATCAAACGAAAACAATGATAAATATTAAAGACTTTAAATTTATCCAAATATTATCAACCACTCATAATCTAATATTATTAATATCATAATAATATTTTAATCACTTCTTAAACTTATAAATAATTTATTTCAATTGTTTACCCTTTACCAAATAATGCATTTAATCATTCAAAAATGTCATACTCATAAGATTTCATAACCAATGATCAAATCTCTTATCAAAAATTTGCATATACCTTATATAGGATTTCCAAGCCATAAAATCCTATTTTCTAATTTTGTTACTTCACATAACATATTTAACTCATATGTTCGTAACTAAACTATTTTCATGAAAAATACCAAATCAGGCCCAAAAATATTTCTTTTCTGGGATTTAGCAGAATATAGTCCGATAATGAACATATATTTTTCTCAGAATTTTTAAAATTCATTTACTATTTTTCAAAAATCAATTTTTAATTAATTCCTTAAGAAATTAGCTACCTCAAGTTTAACTCCATAAATTCCTAAATCTTGGCAGGATCTTACACACACTAACATGAGCTTCCAGTTTAAATTTCATGGTCATCGGAGTTGTAGAACTCCGGTTATAGCATTTTTTGTCGAAAAAACCTAAATACTGAAATGGTCATAACTTGCTCATTTTAAGTCAGAATGAGCTCATTTTTGGACAGAAGGTACTTTATACCATATACTTTCATGTCCCAAAAGGCCAGCATTTTTTTCACAAATTAAGTGGCCAAAACAGCCCTTTTAAAATTTCTGGCAGTAGCTGTTTTCCCATTTTTCACTTTTTCATACTTTGCTAAAATCAGTCCACACGAAAATCTAAAACACCTTTTCCAGTGTTTCCACTTGGATAAGTTAGGAAACTCATAGATCTAACTCTAGAACTTGACCACACTCAAAAATTCGAAATATAATAAGAGATATGGTCAATTGAATTTCATGTTCCATTTTCACCAAAATTTGATTTTTCAACCCTTTGTGATTTCTAAGAAACTTTCATATTTTCATATAATAACCAACATAACTCATCATAACACTTACTAATACTTCATATACCCATTATTTTCATTAGTCCAATGCTTTTGTTATGACTCTCATCATAATCAACGTAACCAGATTATTTCCACAATTTAATAAGAGGTGAATATAAAGGATCATTTACCATGCATGTGGTAATCCACATATACAGGTTATTCCAACAAAATAATAAAGAATGGAATAACAAAAGAATTCACCATGCATGTGGTAATCCATATAGACAGGTTATTCCAACAGAATAATAAAGAATGGAATAACAGAAGAATTTATCATGCATGCGATAGATCGCACAGACAGGTTATTCCCAACAGAATAATAAATAATAGAACCAGGTTCGGCGTAAATGCACAGATAGGATATTCTGACAGAATAATAAATAATAGAACCAGGTCTGGCGTAAACGAACAGACAGGATATTCTGACAAAATAATAAATAATGGAACCAGGTCCGACGTAAATGCACGGACAGGATATTCTGACAGAATAATAAAGAACAGAACCAGGTCAGGCGAAATTCGCACCGACAGGATGTTCCAACAGAATAATAAAGAATGGAATAACAGAAGAATTTCACCATGTATGCGGTACTTCGCATATACAGGTTATTCCAACATAATAAAAAAGAATAGAATAACAGAAGAATTTCACCAAGTATAGGGTAGTCCACGTATACAGGTTATTCTAACAGAATAATAAAGAATAGAATAACAGAAGTTCTCTTCATGAATATAAAAGAAATAATACCCCTTACTAGTACAACAAATAATATTCCTTACCTTTGAAAGAAGAGTACTCCGACTGGTAGGGTGAGGATATACTCGAAGAAAACTTGCACTATGCTCAATGCTTTCTTAAACTCTAAAGAAATACGCTCAAGATTATAGAAGAACTCTCTCTATAGTTTCTCTCTCTAGAGTTTCAGTGAATTCGTTAGAAATAATGAAGGAATGAGCTTCTATTTATAGGAGAATGGACTACATAGTAACTAATTCATGAACGGTCCAGATTGATTTACTTTTAAACGGATGATCCAGATTGATTTACAATAAAATATAATATATTCTATTTATAATCTAATAAAACGAATAACTTTATAAAAGTATTCTGTTTTATATAAAAAGATTTTACTATGCAAATACTATGCAGGCACTATGCAAATACTATGCATAATAAAATATAATATATTCTAATTATTGTCTAATAAAACAGATAACTTTATAAAAGTATTCTGTTTTATATAAAAAGATTTTACTATTAGCCTAATAAAACGAATAACTTTATAAAAGTATTCTGTTTTATATAAAAAGCTTTCCTGTTTTATTACATTAATAATACTAATAAAACAAAACTTCATCATCACTTACTTTGAAAAAATTTTAAATGTCACCCTTAACTTTAAACTTTTATCAATCTAACTATTCACCAAAATAGAAAAATTAAATACTTTTATTTCATAAAATTCGGGGTCTCACAAATAACCTGTCTGTGTGGTCCATCGTATGTATGGTGAATTCTTTGTTATTCCATTCTTTATTATTCTGTTGGAATATCCTGTTTGTGCGGATTACGCTAGACCTGGTTCCATTCTTTATTATTTTGTTGGAATAACCTGTCTGTGTGGTCTATCGCATGCATGGTGAATTCTTCTGTTATTCCATTTTTTATTATCCTGGATATTTGCGCTTCATCCGGTATTTTTTCATTGAAATATTCTTCTGAGCATTCTTGAATTTTACTCCACAAAGCAGTATCATGTTGACAATTTGAACGTAACTGATTTCAAGATAAATTAACTTATAAATCTTTAAAATTTATTCTTGAACTTGTTTTATTGAATTATTATGTCATTGTCATCATCCTCATGCTTATATTGTGATGAAAGTCATCTTTGGCTTATGTGCATAGATGGACTTGGTATGATTATGACCAGGGATTATTCGGTATAATCATGACCGTAATGTAATAAATGATGTGGTGAAAGTCCTCAGTGGACTGAAGTGCATTGATGGATAATTTTTGGTATGATTATGACCATGGATTATTTGGTATAGTCATGACCATTGATGATTTAATAAATATCCTTGGCCTGTAGTGCAGAGAAGATTAAATGATGTGGTTTATTTATTAAGCTGAGTCTCAACAATAAAAATTGATGGAAATATTTTAAATCATAGAAGATAGTAGATATCATGCTCTACTTGACTCTTCTAATGGATTGCTTATTCCGCTGCAGTTAAACTTGATGTCTATTGTATTTTATCAGTTTAACATTGTTGAAGGCTAATGATAATTTATTCTACATTATCTTAGTCATAATATTTCTTACTGGGCTAGTTGAGCTCACCCTTTCTTTCACTGTTCTCTTCAGGAAATGAGAACGTAGCCGGGACTAGTCGGGGAAGGGAGTGACGGTCCAGATGATAGCATTAGTTGTGACGCCCCCAAAATTAGGTATACATCACCCATCTTGAGTCGCCAAATACATGGTACAAAATACAAATACAAACTTAACTATACAGCTGTCGTGTAAAATACAACAAAACATAAACTGAGAGTTTAAACAAGAATATTGCCTTCTAGACAATATCCATTCTCAATGGAGTCCTCATAGACAGTATACAAACTCAAATTCAGTTCTCGTTACATTTATTGTCACACTATTTAACAGAATAGTGAGGACTACTAATGCTATCATCTGGACCGTTACTCCGTTCCCCGACTCGTCCCAACTATATTCTCATTTTCTGAAGAGAACAGTGAAAGAAAAGGTGAGCTCAACTAGCCCAGTAAGAAATATTATGACTAAAATAATGCAAAATAAATTATCAATAGTCTTCAACAATGTTAAACTGATAAAATACAATAGACATCGAGTTTTACCGCAGCGAAATAAGCAATCCATTAGAAGAGTCAAGTAGAGAATAAAATCTACTATCTTCTATGTTTTAAAAGGTTTTCATCAATTTTTATCGCTAAGACTTAGCTTAATAAATAAACCACATCATCGAATCATTCCTGCACTACGGGCCAAGGATATTCATTAAATCATCAATGGTCATGACTATACCGAATAATCCCTGGTCATAATCATAACAAGTCTATCTCTGCACGTAAGCCAAAAATATACAACAACAAATAACAGCCCATCTTCGCACGTAAGGCAAAGATAACTTTCATCACCATATATATAACCATGAGGATGATGACAATGATATAAGCATTAATTAACAAGGATAAATATTAAAGATATTAACTTTATCCAAATATTATCAATCACATAATAAATTCATAATCTAATATTGTTAATATCATAACAATATTTGAATCACTTCTTAAACTTATAAACAATTTATTTCAGTTGTTTACACTTTACCAAATAATGCATTTAATCATTCAAACAGGTCATACTCATAAGATTTCATCACCAATGATCAAATTCCTTATCAACAATCTACATATACCTTATATAGGATTTCCAAGCCATAAAATCCTATCTTCCAACTTTGTTACTTCACATAACACATTTAACTCATATATTCGTAACTAAAATATTTTTATGAAAAATATCAAATCAGTCCCAAAAATATTTTTTTTCTAGGATTTAGCATAATATAGTCCCATAATGAACATATATTTTTCTCAGAATTTTTAAAATTCATTTACTATTTTTCAAAAATTAATTTCTAATTAATTCCTTAAGAAATTAGCTACCTCAAGGTTAACTCCAAAAATTCTCAAATCTTGGCAGAATCTTACACATGTTAACGTTAGTTTCCAATTTAAATTTCATGGTTGTCGGAGTTATAGAACTCCGGTTATAGCGTTTTTTTATCAAAAAAACTTAAATATTGACATGGTTATAACTTGCTCGTTTTAAGTCAGAATGAGCTCATTTTTGGACAGGAGGTACTTTATACCATATACTTTCATGTCCCAAAAGGCCAAAATTTTTCTCATAATTTAAGTGGCCGAAAAAGCCCCTCTAAAATCATGGTAGCAGCTTTTCGGAAATTTTCAGTTTCCGACCCCTTTTCTAAAATCAGTCCACACGAAAATCTACAACACCTTTTCTAGTGATTCCACTTGGATAAGTTAGGTAACTCATAGATCTAACTCTAGGACTTGACCACACTCAAAAATTTAAAATATAATAGGAGATATGGTCAATTGAATTTCATGTTACGTTTTTACCAAAATCTGATTTTTCAACCCATTGTGATTTCTTAGAAACTTTCATGTTTTCTCATAATAACCAACATAACTCATCATAATACTTACTAATACTTCATATACCCATGATTTTCATCGATCCAATACTTTTATTATGACTCTCATCATAATCAACGTAAACATATATTTTCCACAATTTAATAAGGAATGAATACAAAGGATCATTCACCATACATGTGGAAATCCACATAGATAGGTTATTTCAACAGAATAATAAAGAATGGAATAACAAAAGGATTCACCATGCATGCAATAGAGACCGCACAGACAGGTTATTCCCATTAGAATAATAAATGCGTAATAATAAATATGAAACCAGGTCAGGTGAAATTCACACCGAAAGGATATTCCGATAGAATAATAAAAAACGGAATAATAAATATGGAACCAGATTAGGTAAAATTCACACCGACAGGATATTCCGTCAGAATAATAAAGAACGGAATAATAAAAGAATTTCACCAAGTATGCGGTACTTCACATAAACAGGTTATTCCAACATAATTATAAAGAATGGAATAACAGATGAAGATCACCAAATATTGGGTAAACCTCATATACAGGTCATTCCACCAAGTATAGGGTAAACCGCGCATACAGGTTATTCCAACAGAATAATAAAGAATGGAATAACATAAGGATTTCACCAAGTATAGGGTATGCCGCGTATACAGGTTATTCCAACAGAATAAATAAGAATGGAATAACAGAAGTTCTCTTCATGAATAAGAAAGAATAACACCCCTTACAGGTATAACAAATAATATCCCTTACCATAAAAGAAACTGGATATAGAAGTAGTGAAGTAGCAGAATACTCTTCTTCTTTCTCTCTATAGATTTTCCCTCTATAATTTCTCTCTCTAGAGTTTCAATGAATTCGTAAGAAATAATGAAGAAATGAGCTTCTATTTATAGAAAAACTGAAAGTGGCTCTTGGTCTTAACGAAGGGTCAAAATGACTCTTGGTAATATTGAAAAGACAACTACTATTTGCGAAGGGGCAAATGACTCTTGAGACACCTAAGGGGCAAATGACTCTTGAAACACCTAAGGGGCAAATAACCCTTGGAAAACTGAAGGGAGAAATAACCCTTGGAAAACTGAAGGGACAAGTTACTATTAAAACTTTAAATCAACGATCCATATTGATTTTACTATTATAATTTCATCCAACAAACTGAAAAATTAGCACATGAATAGTAACTCATAAATAGTAACATATGAATAGTAACTCGTGAATAGTAACTCGTGAATAGTACTCTGACATGAAAAGTATTCCGAATACCCGATTGAACAATATAACCTCCAGATATCAATTATCATCGGAATAAATGTCGATTTCTACTAACATAAATAATCCCAACACAATGAAACTATCAAATTCATCTTTAATCAACATGAACTTATTCATCATTAATATTATAACTCATAATATTTAACAAGCAGGTCGTTCCCAGGAAAGAGGGGGCTTTCCAATAAGAATTTCTCCCTATTGGCGCGCAATTAGGTGACCAAACCTCTCCTTGACAGAACTTCTAGACATTGTAAATATTGTAATTTAATAATATGAATAACTTTGTCGTCTCAATTATTGATTTAATAAAATAACATATAATGCAGATGATACTGACAATAATTGAATCAATAATATGAGAGATATGATGCAACAATTACTGTGGCAATAATTAAGTATAACTGAGTGACTTCTCACATAACCATCAATAATCAATACTGTGTGCTACTATGCAACCACACATATTACTGTACTTTTACTACCGAGTAGTTCAACAGTATCAACGATAAAACTTCCGCCGTTATTTCAATAAAATATTTTTGTCGTTTTCTCAATCCAACAATAATTCTGTTGTGGGGTCCACCAATGATTGTACCTTCGTACGGACATTTTTCGATAAAAAGAATATTTTCCGACCAATCGAATATAATATGACAACTTGCATACTTTGCAAAATTTATAAATATTACCCACAACTATAAAATTATATCAAATTCACACCATAATATTCAAAAAAATATTTCTAGAAATTTAAATTTTTATTTATAAAATCTGGGGTCTCACATTAGTAGTCCTCACAATTATTTTAAATAGTGTCATAATAAATGTAATGAGGACTCCATTGAGTGTAGATATTGTCTAGATGACAATATTCTTATTAAAACTCTTAGATTATGTTTTGTCGTATTTTACACTACTGTTGTATAATTAAGTTGTATTTAAATTTTGTACCATGTATTTGGTGACTGAAGATGGGTGATGTATACCTGTTTTGGGGGCGTCACAGTTGGTGTCAAGAAAAATATGGGAACCTTCCTCGAATTCTTTTTTACTTTTTCATCTAAAATTTGTTACCATAGGTTATATGAGTTTCTGTTTTATGGTAATACCAATTCCTTTCTCCTCTATATCTCCTCAGCCGCCGATTGTTTGGCCTCTATAGCCGCCGCATTACTCAGCATCTCCTCCGCTGTCCGCCGCAGTCGCGTCGCTTCCGGAAGACTCATATAATTTTGGCAGTTAGAAAGAGGTTTTATTCTTGTGTCTAAGGTCTTTCTTTGGTTATTTATTTTGTTATTAGGGTTTGAGGTTGCTGCTTATTATAAAGGTTGGCACTTTTGTGCTCTAGATCTTTAATTACATGTAATATTCATATAGATTAACAAAGCCATTAGTTTGTTACCAAGATTAACTGTTAATCTTAATTAGTTTAATGGGTTATCTAATAAATGATTGGATGATTGGGGGATAGAATAATCTTTCTATTTTATTCACTAAAGATACTTAAGTATTTTCTTTACGAGTCTCTTTAGAGTTTGTTACATGTCATGAGCTAAGCATGGTTCTAGCGTGTAATGCTGCTGAGCTATTATATATGTTACTGTGATCTGATTTCAGATCTATCGAATGCATGAACCTTTTATTCCTTCTGTCAATTTATTCTTTTCCTATAAGCTTAATTTCCTTTTCTATAATTTCTAATTCATAACAAAGCTATAACAAAGTGGTATCAGAGCAACCTTGGGCCGACGGTTATGGTAGACTCCGCCGCTAAACCAAGTTTACAAAAACATTTAAAAGATCTTAAGTCCTTGGAAATAGGCTGGAACAACTCCAAATGATGATGGAGAGGAACTTTGAGCAGACGAAGGAGCAGTTTGAACTGGTAACCGGTATGCAACAATGACTCCAATCCTCTCAAGATGAACTCTCGAAGAAGATAGGTGAAGCATTGGAATCCCTCCTGAATCGATTGATCTAAGGTGAAGTAAATGCTAATTTTGAGTAAGACAACATCGATTGATGACAGTATTAATTTGGGTACAAAATTTTAATTCTTAAATTCAACAGTTGGACTGAATCCTTCATTGATTTCACAGTTTATTATCCCTATCTGTGTACCTGTTACCCTTGTTCAAATTGGAACCACTTCTACTCCATTAACCACACCGCAAACTTTTAGTTCCTTCACTAATAATTTTTCCATTATTATAAGACCTCCCATTCATATTCCAAACAATAATCCAGTACCTACAACTCCATTCAGCCACATAATTACACATCTATCCACGAAATCCGTCACAAGATCCTATACAAATAATCAGATTAATACCACCAATCCGAGGTACCCCTTCAATGATACATATGGAATCCCCTATGTGAAACCTCCACCCCCTATAGTGACAACCCATTCTATGCCCGGATCACATTTCCCTTGCAATTTGTATTCAGTACACCATAATTTTTCTAACCTTATATGCAATATAGACCAAACTCTACCACTGGTAACCCACAATCTTGGGGAATTCCACCTGAAGTTGCACAATAAAGGCCTCACAACCCTTTTCTGCCCTTTCCAATGCCAAAAATGGACTTTCCCAAATTCGAAGGAAGAGATCCTAAATGATGGTTGAAAAAGTGTGAAAAAAATTTCCAATTGAACCCTCTCATGGATTCCAGATCTAAGGTTCTGTATGCAGCTCTATATCTGGAGGGAGAAGCTGATATTTAGTACCAATCCTTTTAAGAGGAACACCCTTGGCTACTTTTGGAGGATTTTATTCAGCATATTTGTAATAGATTTGCCTTTAGATTACATGAGAACTTGACTAATCAATTTAATAAACTTACACAAAGAGGAAAAATTGATGAGTATATCAAAAGGTTTGAGGAGTTAAAAACCTTTATGTTGGTTCAGAACAAAAGTTACACAGAAGAATATTTTGTAGAGAGTTTCTTGAGTGGATTAAAGGATGAAATTTCCATAGCCCTATACGTAGTGAAACCACTGACTCTCAGAGATGCAATACATCAGACAAAAGGGTAAGAAATTCACTTGGAGTCCTTACAAGAGACAATCAAGTTCACATAAGAGTGGAGGCTACACTACTGTCTCTTCCTTCAAGTCTTACTCACTTGTACCTAAAGAATTAATAGCAAGCAATAAAGGAAGTGGACAGATTAAAACTTATCAGATCAAAAGGTTGACTGCAACTGAGATAGCAGCTAGGATAGATAAAGGCTTGTGTTACCACTGTGATGAGGTATACACTATAGGCCACATGTGTAAGAATAAACACATCTACATCATGATTACAGAATAAGAACAAACAGAAGAACAACCACAATAAACAGAGGAAGGAATTTCAGAAATGGCCATGATAATACAAGATGAAGGAGAAGAGAAATTGCAATGGTAAGATAATTGTGGGGTCTTCTCACATGCCATCGCTGGTACTAGTGGAATTCATATTATTAAGTTAAAGGGCAGGATTAAGAACAAACAGATTTGTATGCTTCTAGACAATGGTTCCACACACAACTTTGTGTCTACCACTTTGGTTAAGAAATTTCAACTACCCACTGAACCATGTACTCCAGTAAAAGTAACGGTGCGCAATGGGGACTTCATCAAATGTGACAGAATAGTTAAAATTTAACTAACATATGGAGTAGGGGGAGTTTTAAACTCCAATGTGTGTGATTCTTCTTGGTGGATATGATGATGTCTTAGGCATACAATGGATGAAAACTGCCAATCTTATACTATTTGACTTTGAAGAAAAGAAACTGGTGATTCATAGCAAAGGAATAAAGATAATTTTGGGAAACCAGGAAGAAACCCCTAACTTTTATAGTATGCAGATACAAGAAAAATTACATTGGAATCCTAATGAAGAGACTTATTTTTTAGCCCAATTAACAGTTATGGAAGAAACAGAATTAGGTGATCAGTCACCCTCCACAGAAATCAAAAATCTACTAGATGAATATGAAGATCTTTTTAGGGAGCCACAAGGGCTGCCATAAGTTAGATGTCAAGACCATCACATACCAATTGTTCCACGCAGTAAACCAGTCAATGCCAATCCATACAGGTACTCTTATATACAGAAAATAGAAATTGAAAGGTTGGTTAGAGAAATGCTAGATAATGGTATTATTAAGCACAACACTTTACCTTATGCAACACCAGTTCTTTTAGTCAAAAAGAAGGATAACACTTGGAGATTTTGTGTGGACTATATGGCTTTAAATAACATTATTGTGAAGAATAAATTTCCTATACATATCATAGATGAACTACTAGATGAGCTAAAAGGAAGTAAAGTGTTCACTAAATTAGATTTGAGGAGTGAATATCACCAAATCAGAGTCAAAGTTGAGGATGTTCAAAAAATTTCTTTTAAAACCCACCAAAGACATTATGAATTTATGGTGATGCCATTTGGTTTAACCAATACACCAACCACTTTCCAATGTGTAATGAATGAAGTGTTTAGCCAACAATTGAGGAAGTTTGTATTAGTCTTCTTTGATGATATTTTGTTCTACACCCACTGTTTGGAAGATCATAAACAACATCTGAGACAGGTACTTTTACTTTTAAGAAAGCATCAACTCTTTGTTAAAAGAAGTAAGTGTGATTTTTGTAAATCTGAGATTGAATATTTGGGCAATATAATTAAAGAAGATAGAGTGGCAGTGGATGAGAGAACAAAACAGAAGCAATGAGGAAATGGCTTGTTCCCAAAAATTTGAAGTCACTAAAGGGTTTCTTGGGTCTCACAGGCTACTACAGAAGGTTTATACAATATTATGGAATTATTTCCAAACCTCTAACCAACTTGCTTAATAAAGGAGCTTTTTAGTGGGGAAAAGAAGTTGAGGAAGCCTTCTGTAGATTGAAAGATGCTTTGTCTTCTACTCCAGTACTTACATTACTTGACTTCAGGAAACCTTTTATCATAGAAACAAATGCATGTCATACTGGTATTGGGGCTATCTTGATGTAAGAGGGCAGACCTTTGGCCTATCTTAGTAAGGCATTAACAAACAAACACTTGCGGCTATCAACTTATGAGAAGGAATTGCTAGCCATTATTATGACTGCCCAGAAGTGGATGACTTATCTGCTAGGACATAAATTTATCATTAAAACAGACCATGAGGAATTGAAATATTTTATGGAGAAAAATTAACAACACTGGTGCAACAGAAATGGGTATCTAAAATTCTTGGATTTGATTATACTATAGTGTACAAAAAGGGAAAGGACAATTTGGTGGCAGATGCCCTATCCAGGCAATATGAGATTGAATTCAGGTGCCCCACAGTTACAGAAATAACCCAAATTGGAAGGATGAAATTAATGGCAGCTTGGAAGGGGACTTAGAAGCACAATAATTTTTGGCCCCATTAATGATGAATCCAGATGCTAATCCACTCTTCAGTCTGAAAAAAGGAATCTTGAGGAAAAAGGGAAAAAATTATGTGGGAAATCAGGGAGAGCCGGGGAAGAAGCTTGCAATTCATTGGAGCTCAGAGGGGGACACTCTGGAATCATAGCCACTATTAAGAGGGCTGAAGGTCTTTTCTACTGGCCTGATTCAAGTGGAAAATTAAAGAAAAGAAGATTTAACGATGATGGGAAGACGTCGACAACAGCGCCAACAACAAATTCTAGGGGAGGAGAATGACCGCCAGTTAGATGCTACAGATACGAAGAGGAGGGATACACAAGTCCAAACTGTTCACAGCCTTCCAAGGTATGTTTTAGTTGTGGAAAAGATGGTCACATAGCTCAATTTTTTCATGTAACGAAATCAAGTCAAGCTTGGACGGTGGCACCAAAGGCGGATACGGACAAAACAAAGTCGGTGGTTTCAGGAAGAGCATTTTTCGTGACTTCTCAAAAAGCGAGTAACCCGAACGAAGTTGTCACGTGTTAGTTAATCATAAACTCTTGTGAAGTCTATACCCTGTTAGATACAGGTTCTAACCATTCTTTTATTTCTTTTGCTTGTGATTAATGTTTGGACTTGATTATGGAGAAATTAGACTTTGACTTATCCGTTGAAACTCCGTTAGGAGAAACTTTCATTACATCCACTATTTATAAATCTTGCTTGATTCAAGTTGGGACCCTCACATTACCTGTTGATCTCATTTCTTAAAAGATACTTGCATTTGATGTAATTTAGAGATTGATTAGTTAACCACTAAACATGCCAAAATTGATTCTTTTTGTAAGGTTGTTAGTTTTTATATTCCTAACCAATCTGTTATACGAGTTCAAGTAACCAAATCACTAAAGTCAATAAATGTCATCTCAAGCCATAAAGACATTCGTTTATTAAAAAATGGATGTCAAGATTTCTTAGCCCATGTCGTGGATTTAAACAAAAATGCGCCAGATTTGAATGATATTTCTATTGTTAGTGAATTTCTTGACGTATTTCCTGAAGAATTTCATGGCCTACCCCCAGAGCGTGATATCAAATTTTGTATTGACCTTTAACCCGATACAAAACCCATTTCTAAAATATCATATCGAATGACTCTTATTGAACTTCAGGAGTTAAAATCCTAACTACAAGAGTTGGTACCCAAGCCTCTATTTGGTGACTTCTTTTACGGAATGCACCGAAGCCAGACTCTCCGTAGGGGACGCTATATTTGTGTAGTGGTAAAACGATAGGTGTTATTGTGACATGTTATCAAAGGTTGGGATATGAGTCACAGTTGAGAGCAACCTAAGTCAGTAATCGAAATAAGTAGTTTTCTAGTCTTAGCTGGTTATTATCGGAGATTCATGGAAGGATTTTCTTGAATCGCCACTCCATTAACTCAGCTGACTCGTAAAGATACAAAATTCAGATGGAGAGAAGAATATGAGAAGAGCTTCTAAAAACTCAAGAGCAGACTCATTTCGACACCTGTTCTGACAATACCATCTTGGAAAAACAAACGTAGTATCTGACGCGTTGAGTAGAAGATCATATGCGGGTATGAGTGCTATATTTTCAAACACATAGACCCATTTCATATAATTTACAAATGATAGAGATAGAGTTAAAGACTCTAAGAACCCATGTGATGATGTCAAATATACGCATAGAACCGACTTTAATCTATAAAGTTAAGGTTACTCAAGCCACAGACTCGGAACTGATGAATATGAAGAAGAAGGTACAAGAATGCGTTATTCCAGAAGCAAAAGTCGATGAAGAGAGAAAATCTCAACCCTCGATTTATTGGTCCATTTGAGATTCTTGACCGAGTAGGAACTATGACCTATAGACTCGCATTACCGCTAAGTATGTCGCGTGTTCATAACGTATTGATGTTACGTAAATATGTGGACGACCCGAACTATATTATTGAGTTAGAACCAGACGAGATATCCGAAGATTTAACGTACGAGGAGGTACCTGTCAAGATTTTGGATAGGAAGGAACATGTCCTACGCACAAAGGTTATACCACAAGTTAAAGTTTTATGAAGGAACCATGCTATTGAGAAAATGACCTGAGAGTTGGAATTGAAAATGAAAGCGAGATACCCTCACCTTTTCGAAACACCAGGTACGTACGTCAATTTCGAGGACGAAATTTCATAAGGAGTTTTTATTAATAAAATTGAACTTCCTCTAATTATTATTTTGAATAATAAGGTGTTAATTTGATATAATGCTTTGGTTATGGGTGAAATGTGTAAATTTTGCAAAATAAGCAAGTGATTATAAAATATTCATTGTTCTCGGAGAATATTCGTTTGGTCGTGGAATATTCTTGCTGTTGGGGAATATTTGTACGACGGCGCAGCCATTTGTGGGCCCCATAACGAAAAATGGTCGGATAAAGAAAATGACAAGTTTGAGTTTTTATAAATAACGGCGTAATTATTACCATTAACACTATTGGAATACCTGGTGGTTAAAATACAGTAATACGCGTGGTTGCACAGTAGCACACAGTATTACACAATATTTTTGAATTATTGATTCTTACGTAAGAAGGCACTACTCAATAATTATTATAGTAATTACTGTTCAATATTTTATTTTATTGATTAAATAAGTGCTGCGTTGATATTTTATATTATTATTGTTTCAATAACTGTCACTGCACAGTATTTTTCATTATCAGATCAATAATTCATATTATTTGAATAATATTATTAGATAATATTATTGGCAATATCTAAGGAAGTTCTGTCTAGAAAAGGGGTTTGGTTCAACTAATTGCGTGCCATTAAGGAGAAATTCTTATCGAAAAGCCCTCTTCTTTCCTAGGAACGACCTGATTGTCATAATTGTGATTCTGTAAGATTATTTATGAATAATTAATTATTGATTTATATGATAAGAAAATATTTATTTTTATGTGTATATAAATGAAGGAATTACTGTCGAGCTATTTTATCAGTATTTTGTCAGAATGGAGGTATTAAAAATCGTTTGTATGTGGATTTCAGACATTTTCTATTTGAAATTTGAAAAAACTTTCTTCTACAAAGTTGTAGAGAATTGGATTTCCTATAGAATAGACACGATATTCAAATTTTTCTGATAAAAGGGATATTTATTATGAATTATTAAAGTTTTAAAAATCTATATTTTTTATTAAAAACATTGGTGGGCCCCACTTTTGGTTGTTGTGGAATAATACTAATTTTGGTGGGCCCCACTTGTGGTGGCTGATATTTTGGTCAAGAAGGTGTGTGTAGAAAATTTTGTTAAAGTATTATTTTATTAATTTAGTTTGCTTTGTCGTTCTAGCATTTTTCAATAAATAGGGTGCTTAGTTAGAATTGAAAATCACAACAGAATCTGAAGTTTTCACTCTTTATAATATCAAGCGTATTTTTGTGAGTATTTAGATACTTTGAGAGTTGCTATTCAGTGCAAGTTTTCCTCAGCATTACATCCGATAATCCAGTCAGAAGTATTGTTCTTTTGAGGTAAAGGATGTTATTTGTTCGTAAATGATGTTATTATTTCAATATCATTATACCAAAATATTGGTATGAATTTTATTATGAAATTTTTATCTTTTTATGTCAAGGTTACTATTCACGTATACGATACTATTTACGTATATGATACTATTCACGAATACGGTACTATTCACGAAGTACAATTTTTCTTGTGTAATTTTTACCTTTTTGTGTCGGGATTACTATTCACGTATACGACACTATTCACGAATACGACATTATTCACCGAAAAATGAGATTTTCTTTTCTTTGTCCAAGTTGTCAATTATGGTTACTATTTTTGATTGTATTCATATTTTGATCTTCATTTTTGAATTCTGCTCCACAATTGATTATTATGGAGTAATTTTAAACTTGAATAAACTGAAGTACGAATTCCTAATCTTTGATCTTATATATCACTGGATTCGTTTTCTTTAAAATATTTTTCATCATTCTCAGTCCTAAATGGTGATATAACTGAATATCTTTGGCCTGTAGTGCAAAGATGAATGATTACTGATTAATATCTTTGGTCCGTAGTGCAAAGATGGACATGTGTTGAGATGAACATGACCAACTGGTGATGTAGATGGATATTTGATTCAAGATGTATATTGATTGATGTTACAGGGATAAAATATTGATGATGAACTTTTAAATTCATAGATGATAGTAGATTTCATTCTCTACTTAACTCTTCTAATGAATTGTTATTTTCGCTGCAGTTGTTGATCTAAAACTTGTTGTATATTATATTCTATCAGATTTGTCTCTGTTGAAGACTAAGGATAATTTGTTGTACTTTATTTTAGTCATAATATTCTTTACTGGGCTAGTTGAGCTCACTCTTTTCTTTTTTATTATATTTTTCTTCTTAAGAAATGAGAATATAGCAGGAACCAGTCGGGGTATAGAGTGATGGTCCTAGACATTTGTTTTAGCAGTCCTCACTATTTTTGTAAAATAGTGTATCAATAATCGTAATGAAGACTTATTTGAGTGTGTATATTGTCTAGAAGATAATATTTGTATTTAAACTCACATTTTATGTGTTCTCGTATTTTGCGCGATAATTGTATTAATGAAGTTATAATTGTTTCTGTACTATGTATTTGGCGATTCAGAATGGGTTGGGTGGATTGAACCTATTTTTGGGGGCGTCACATTTCTACCCCTTGTTGTACAATAAATGTGAAAAAAATATTATGTGAAATAACTTTTTTTTAATTACACATAAGCTGGAGATGGGCTTATTCAGCATCCATGGAGCTCTTTTAGACTGACATGAAAATTGGATATGGTTGTATTTGAATTTTATTTATTTATTTATATTCTTACCCACTATTAGGGGTCAAAATACAAAAAGTGAAATTTAAATATATTTATGTCCAATTTTCATGTCTACATAGAGTTTTTGATTGAAATAACCTTTTTTTAATTACACATAAGTCGGAGATAAGTATACTCAACATCCACGTCATAATTTTTTGACATGGTGGGTTCATTTAAACGAAAGTGAAAAAATAATAATTTAATTATCTAATTGAAAAAATTAAAAGATGGATATTTGAAATAAAAAAATAATAATAATTTAGGATAAGTGGACAATTTAAAATAATAATAAAGACTTTTTTTTATGTGAGACGGATGGAGCAGTATTTTTGTAAAACCACAATCGTGGAAGAAAATCAAACCTAAAGTGGAGGATCACCCGACCCATATGACTTTGCTTTTAATCAAAGTTGGATAGCTGATAACTCAACGTTGTGGAACAGTGGGTTGACCTGATTTATCCGATGGCTCCTTTTGTTGATTATATTAAGATAACAATTGAATATTGTGTGTGTGTATATTTTGATATTAAAATTTATATATTTAATTAATTAAATAAATAATATAATTAACATAATTAATTTATTAAATTGACTTTAGAACAAAATTAATCTTATATTTTAGATTAAAGGAAACACTAAAAAAATTCATAATTCAATAGAATTATATGGTAGCTTTTGAATTCCTGTGATATGATCATATGAATTACAAGATTTCTTTCTTTTATGTGTTTCAATTCGATTTCATCGTAATATAGTAATATATCAACGAAAGAAAGTATTCTAATTTCATTGAAATTATAAATTAAAATAATTCGAAAAAATCTTCTTCCATCGAGAGGAGATACTCGTTTATTCAGTATCGGACCATCTGTAGCAGTTACATCAATTCTACTAAGTTATTTAGTAATTTCTTTTGGCTAGCCGATCTTAGTATCGGTATTTTTTTTATGAATTATCATTTTAGATGCACATATTCCTCTCGGTCCAAAGTCCACCGAGTCAACACGTTGTATTAGAATAGTCAAAATTTTAAATAAAATTATCTTTAAATATAAATATTTATGTATCCAAACACTTTAATACATGCAAAAAATATTATTGGCACTTGTTGGGATGTGATTATTTGGGTTTAGCCATGGTGCAACCCGATCTATTTAATGGTCCGGATCTAGTGATGGCCCATATGTATTTATTGTGACAGTGGAGAGTCCTTATTAAAATAGGATTGTGTTTCCTTATTTGGTGGGATAAGGAAGTTTAATTAGGACTCCTACTTTTAATTGGATTCAGTAGTTATAAGGTGATTCTACAAAAGGAGTCCTTCTCCTAGTTGGATGCGGATGGAGGCGACTTTTATATATACGGCTACAAGCTATGATTTGGGGAGAAGAACACAAGAGATACTCCATATACATATCTTGTACTCCCAATATTATTATAGTAGATTACTCTCTCTCTCCGTGGTTTTTTCTAATTGAATTTTCACGTAAATTCTTGTGTTCATATTTATATCTCTTTATTTATGTTTGTGTGAATGTATTTTGTGAGTTTGATATAATCAACTACTCCATCAACCGTTAGCGCAATTTTGGCCTGCTGTTTTGATGATTTCGTCAGGCGTACAAAATTTGACGTTAACATTGGCGCCGTCTGTGGGAAATAAGACACTTGTTCTAGTGTCGATTTAAAATCACCGATTCACCGAAGGAGATAAGTGATTCTTTTTTATTAAATTAAATATATACTTGTACGTGTGTATATATATCCTCTGCTAATAGCAATTGAAGTATGATTGTAACCGAGTATTTATTACTTTACACGTTACATCGTTTCTATCATAAAAGATGGAGATAATATTCATGTTATATATATTAAATCAAAGCATTAATCACTTTGATTATTAATTTAGATGAGTAAAAGATGCATTGCTGCTAACATTCTAAAAAGGGTTGCCACATAAGCGACAATAATTCGTGTGGGCCTATCATGTTATGAGTCAGCAACAACATCTTCTATATTCTTCATGAAGCCAACCAAGGCAATCCAAGCCCATCGGCTTTAGCAAAATAAAACGAGCATCTAACATCAACACTAATCGTCGGGAGAATAACAAGCCTCAGATAGAATATGCGTGGCTCTTAATTTTCACAAATAGAGGGGAGCGAGCAATCACCTCTACATATTAAATAAAAGGTTTCGCCGACGACATGAGAACAGATGAAGTTAGGTTCGGACTACTTCGACAATCTCTTTGGCGATTCCTCTTCAGGCCACACCAGTTTCATCATATCGTTGGTTGTTTACTTTCGGCAAATATAAAGTCCGATCAAAGCCTCCCACAGGGGTCGGGACGGATATTATGGTGGCATAAGGTCGGAGGGGTTATAAGGTCGGACAAACGTCCTTCGAGAAGGCTTTGATCTCCCGAAAGGATGAACATTCTACGGATAAAAATCCTGAGGATATAAATCCTCTTCAGACAACAACCCACTTTGGGCAACAACAATCCTCTTCGGATAATTGCAGTTTGCCTTGGACTATATCACATCGGCTTCATCATGTCTTCGGCTGTCTATATTTGGGGATAAAAGGTCGAATGGCGGTATAAAGTCGGGTAAACTTCCTTCGGGACAGATCAGCGTCCTCCCGAACGGTCAAATATCTTTCGGGACGTACCAACGTCCTCCTGAACGGATTACTTCCTTCGGGACGGACCATCATCCTCTCGATCGGATTACTTCCTTCGGAACGGACCATCGTCCTCTTGATCGGACAATATCCTTTGGGACGGACCAACGTCCTCCCGAACAGTCAAATATCCTTCGAGACGAGCCAACTTCCTCCCGAACGGATTACTTCTTCGGGACGGACCATCGTCCTATCGATTGGACAATATCCTTTGGGACGGACCAATGTCCTCCCGAACGGTCAAACATCCTTTGGGACGGACCAACGTCCTCCCAAACGGTCAAAATAAACATTTCTACAGTTCTTTAGAATGAATACGTTTAGTTCCCCGGAACGAAATTTATAATTGGTGTTCGGTTGTGATAAGGTTGGTTCGGTTCGTATAAGGTTGGTTCTCTATATTCAGTTATGATAAGGTTGGTTCTTTATATCTTCGGTTGTAATAAGGTTGGTTCGGTTGGTATAAGGTTGGTTCTCTATATTCGGTAGTAATAAGGTTGGTTCTTTTTATCTTCGGTAGTGATAAGGTTGGTTCGGTTGGTATAAGGTTGGTTCTTTATATCTTCGGTAGTGATAAGGTTGGTTCAGTTGGTATAAGGTTGGTTCTTTATATCTTCGATAGTAATAAGGTTGATTCGGTTGGTATAAGGTTGGTTCTTTTTATCTTCGGTAGTGATAAGGTTGGTTCGGTTGGTATAAGGTTGGTTCTTTATATCTTCGGTAGTAATATGGTTGGTTCGGTTGGTATAAGGTTGGTTATTTATATTTGACAAATATGGTCATTTTGTTGGGATAAATTATTCGTATACTCTCTCATTTATAAGTTCCTTATAAATAAGAGACTGGGGGGGCAATGTTGGAATGTGATTATTTGGGACTAGCCATGGTGCAACCCAATCTATTTAATGGTCCAGATCTGGTGATGCCCCATATGTATTTATTGTGACCGTTGAGAGTCCTTATTAAAATAAGATTGTGTTTCCTTATTTGGTGGGATAAGGAGGTTTAGTTAGGACTCCTACTCCTAATTGGATTCAATAGTTATAAGGTGATTCTACAAAAGGAGTCTTTCTCCTAGTTGGATGCGGATAGAGGTGACTTCTATATATACGGCTACAAGCTAGGATTTGGGAGGGACAACATACAAAAGAGATACACCACAAATACACAACTTGTACTCTCCATATTATCAACTTGTACTCCCAATATTATTATAGTGGATTACTCTCTCTCTCTTCCGTGGTTTTTTCCCAATTGAATTTCCACGTAAATCTTGTGTTCATACTTTATATTTCTTTATTTATGTTTATGTGAGTGTATTTCGTGAGTTTGATTTCACAACAATTACTCCATCAACTGTTAGCGTTGTTTTGGCCTGTTGTTTTGGTGATTTTGTCAGGTGTACAAAATTTGGCGTTAACAGCACTAATATTAGTTGGAAAAACACTCTTATGTTGTTTGATATTTGTAATATAGGGCAGGATCTCCATCACCTTTCAGTAAATTAATAAAAAATACCTAAAGAAAGTTCGAGCTAGGACTAGCATTTATGCTGCAAAAGCTTAAATTTCTATTTCACAACAATAGAAATTAAAGTGTTTATAGGTAAATAAAGTGTGTTTTATCAACAAAAAAAAGGGTTAAAATATTACGGTAATGTAATTACTGTAATATTATTTTAAATTATTTCAGTAAAATATTATTTTAAAATATTTCAGTAAGTCATCTATCAGTGTAAGAAAGAACTTCAAATTATTTGTTAAATACTATGGACCTTATTCCATAGTTAAAAGAGTTGGGAAGGTGGTCTATCAGCTTAAATTACCCCCTGAAACCAAAATTCATGATGTCTTCCATGTGTTTTAGTTCAAAAAGAAAATTGGAAGGAAGAAAGTTATACAAACTATGCTGCCTAAAATGACTAAAGAAGGGGAACTAAAACCTGAGCCAACTGCAATCCTTGACAAAAAAATTATCAAAAAACACAACAGCCATGTGACTATGGTTCTGGTGCAATGGTCCAACACAATACCTAAGGATGCTACTTGGGAAGAATGGCAAAAGATTTGCAGAGAATTTCCAAACTTTAATCCTTGAGTTCAAGGATTTTCTTAAGAGAGGGGGAATTGTTAGGAAGATTACCTGTTAAGCTTAATTAGTTTAGTGGGTTATCTAATAAATGATTGGGTTGGGGGGGGGGATAAAATAGTCTTTCAATTTTATTCAGTAAGGGTACTTAAGTCTTTCCTTTATGAGTCTGTTTAGAGTTTGTTACATGTCATGTGATGAGCATGGTGCTAGAGTGTAATGCTGCTAAGCTACTATATGTGTTATTGGGATCTAATTTCAGATCTATCGTATCGAATGCATGAACCTTCTATTTCTTCTGTCAATTTCTTCTTTTTTTGCGAGCTTAGTTTCCTTTTCTGTAATTTCTAATTCATAGCAATGTCATAACATAGTTGTGAGGGATGCGTTTGATTCGATTTATTCAAGCTGGATTTTGATTAGGTTGGATTATCTTGCTCCCTCTCTTCAATCTCCTGTCAGTGCATGTATAATACTCTTTTTTATCCATAGTTTGGATAAGTTAGTTCTCTTTTTGGGTTGTTTCTGGATCCGATTCAAGAAGAAGATCTTAAGACCCTACTTTGGTTTTCCCTTTGCTTTCATCTCTTTAATTCCAGTTAGGGATTTTTCGAGGAAGATTCCGATTAGGCTTTACATTTTTGGGGAGTAGGGCAGAAGAAAGATTGAGTCGATTAATTTGTATGCTTTAGAAAGGAAGTGATTTTATTTAGTTTTAATTTAATGTTGCATAAAAGATGGTTTGACGTTTCTACCCCTTGTTGTACAATAAATGTGAAAAAATACTATATGAAATAAATTTTTTTTTTAATTACACATAAGCTGGAGATGGGCTTATTCAGCATCCACGGAGCTCTTCTAGACTGACATGAAAATAGGACATTAGTGTATTTGAATTTTATTTATTTATATTTTTACCCACCATTAGGGGTCAAAATACAAATAAGTGAAATTTAAATACATTCATATCTAATTTTAATGTCTACATAGAGTTTTTGATTGAAATAACCTTTTTTTAATTACACATAAACTGGAGATGGATCTACTCATCATCCACGTCATAATTTTTTAACATGGTGGGTTCATTTAAACGAAAGTGAAAAAATAATAATTTAATTATCTAATTAAAAAAAATTAAAAGATGGATTATCGAAATAGAAAAATGACAATAATTTAGGATAAGTGGACAATTTAAAATAGGCTTAAATATGAATTAGTACCCTAAACTATAGGCGATATTCCACTTCGGTGATCCACCTTTCAATTTTGTCAATTAGGTTATTAAACTATCAATTTTTTCCAATTACACAAATTGAACACGCCACGTCAGCAATTGCTGATGTGGCTGTCTGAGTTGGACCTGGAACACGCCATGTGTAATAAAAATAAAATAAAATACGTTTTTTTAATTTTTTTTAATAAAAAATACAGTTTTTTATTTTTTTAAAATAAAAATAAAAAATGCAGCTTTTTTATTTATTTTTATTAAAAAATGCAGTTTTTTTTATTTTTTTAATAAAAATAAAATAAAAAATGTTTTTTTTTTATTTTTTTAAATAAAAAATGAAGTTTTTTATTTTATTAATAAAAATAAAATAAAAAACATAGTTTTTTTTATAAAAATAAAATAAAAAATGTTTTTTTTCTTTTTATTAAAAAATATGCAAATTTTTTTTATTTTTTTAATAAAAATAAAATATAAAGCGTTTTTTATTTCTTTTTATAAAAAAATGCAGTTTTTTATTTTTTTTAATAAAAATAAAATAAAAAATATTTTTATATTTCTTTTTAATAAAAAATGCAGTTTTTTTTATTTATTTAATAAAAATAAAATCAAAAACGTTTTTTTATAAAAAAATGCAGTTTTTATTTTTTTTAATAAAAATAAAATAAAAAACATTTTTATATTTCTTTTTAATAAAAAAATGCAGTTTTATTTTATTTTTTTAAGAAAAATAAAATCAAAAACGTTTTTTTATAAAAAAAATGCAGTTTTTATTTTTTTAATAAAAATTAAATAAAAAACATTTTTATATTTCTCTTTAATAAAAAAATGCAGTTTTTTTTTTAATAAAAATAAAATAAAAAAACATTTTTTTATAAAAAAATTGCAGTTTTTATTTTTTTAATAAAAATAAAATAAAAAACATTTTTTTATTTCTTTTTATTAAAAAAATGCAGTTTTTTTTATTTTTTTAATAAACATAAAATAAAAAACGTTTTTTATAAAAAAATGTTGTTTTTATTTTTTTAATAAAAATAAATAAAAATCATTTTTTTATTTCTTTTTATTAAAAGAAAAACGCTTTATATTTTATAAAAAGAAATAAAAAAAACACTTTATATTTTTTTTTATTAAAAAATAAAAAAAACTGCATTTTTTTATTAAAAAGAAATATAAAAATATTTTTTTTATTTTTATTAAAAAAACAAAAAACTGCATTTTTTTATAAAAAGAAATAAAAAACGCTTTATATTTTATTTTATTAAAAAAATAAAAAAAATTGCATATTTTTTAATAAAAAGAAAAAAAACATTTTTTATTTTATTTTTATAAGAAAAACTATGTTTTTTATTTTATTTTTATTAATAAAATAAAAAACTGCCTTTTTTATTAAAAAAAATAAAAAAACATTTTTTATTTTATTTTTATTAAAAAATAAAAAAACTTCATTTTTTTAATAAAAAGAAATAAAAAAGCTGCATTTTTTATTTTTTTTATTAAAAAAATAAAAAACTGTATTTTTTTATTAAAAAAAATTAAAAAAACGTATTTTATTTTAATTACACATGGCGTGTTCCAGGTCCAACTCAGATAGCCACATCAGCAATTGCTGACGTGGCGTGTTCAATTTGTGTAATTGAAAAAAATTGATAGTTTAATAAACTAATTGACAAAATTGAAAGGTGGATCACCGAAGTGGAATATGGCCTATAGTTTAGGGTACTAATTCATATTTAAGCCTTTAAAATAATACTAGAGACTTTTTTTTTATGTGAGACGGATGGAGCGGTATTATTGACATTATTGTAAAACCACAATCGTGGAAGAAAATCAAACCTAAAGTGGAGGATCACCCGACCCATATGATTTAGCTTTTAATCAAAGTTGGATGGCTGATAATTCAATGTTGTGGAACAGTGGGTTGACCTGATTTATCCGATAGCTCCTTTAGTTGATTATATTAAGATAACAATTGAATATAGTGTGTGTATATTTTGATATTAAATTTTATATATTTAATTAATTAAATAAATAATATAATTAACGTAATTAATTTATTAAATTGACTTTAGAACAAAATTAATCTTATATTTTAGATTACAGGAAACACTAAAAAAATTCATAATTCAAGAGAAAATTATTTGGTGGCTTTTGAATTCCTGCGATATGATCTTATGAATTACTAGATTTCTTTTTTTGTGTTCCTATTCGTTTTTATCCTAATATAATAATATATTAACGAAAAAAAATATTTCAATGAAAAATTATAGATTAAAATAACTCGGAAAAATCTTCTTCCATCGAGAGGAGATATATTCGTTTATTCAGTATCGGACCATATGTAACAGTTACATCAATTCTATTAAGTTATTTAGTAATTTCTCTTGATTATCACCTATCTAATTGGAAAAGATACCGAATGGATGAATCACTGATTCAACAAGTGGTCGAACCGTTATTAACTCAGTGACGACATTAATATATAATAAATAATTAAATATATTAATTATTAATATATATTATATATAATATTTGATAAATATGTAAAATCAATTAATTAATTTAAAAAAAACTAAACCTATTTATAAAATATTTATTTTATATAATTCAAATAAAAACTAAATATATATTCATAAGTCATAACCCTCTTTATCACTTCAATTATCTCTCGACTTTTTATAATGAAAAGTCAGATTCTACACAACCACTACTTCTCCATTTTCCATGTACCAATTTTAAATAACAAACGGAGAAAACAAATATCCCACGGTTTTGTAATGTTATTGACACAATTTATTTTATAATTACTTAACAATTTGCTGATGTGACTCCGCTTCAACTTTTATGTGGGACAGAAAATTATATTAAAATAATTTATTCATCAATATACCCCCGCATAAAAGCAATATCGGAATAAGTTACGTTCTCCTTCCATCAAGCTCAAAGAAATATCGGAATACAGGAATTGAATGAGTCTTTGACCCATTTCTCTCTCCAATACATCTATTGTAATTTTAAAGAAACTCCAAGAAATAAGAACATCAAACAACCTTTCCAATAGTGGGTAGGATTCTTTTCATACTTTTCTCTAAATTCATCTCAATTCTTATATTTTCCAATTAACATATTGTCGGCCTAAGTATAAAATTAGGGTTCACATGACCTAATTGAATTAAATGCACAACTAAAATTTTACGACCTCATTAAATGTGCAAATTAAGGTTCGCATAACCTAATCGAATGAAAACGGAAAAGTCAGAAATAAATGTGCTAGACCCGAGAGAAGCCTCCACGTGTCCCGAGACAAAAAGACTCGTGGAGGCAGCTCGTTTTGAGAATTAATTGAGGAATTGGATTGGTGGCTAGAAGGACAGAGCAATATGAGCATTATTCTAATGACTAAATGGTATTTCTGAAATTTTCTTGAAAAACATGTGACTACTTAATTCCAGGAAACTCTATAAATCCCCCTTCCATTCTAGGAAGAGGGGGAACTCATTTAGTGATTTAAGGCTTGGATATTCCACCTAAAAGCACTAAAGGGTTTGGACACTCTCTCTCAACTCGAAGGACTCAAGAAAAAAGCTCTTGGAATCCCAATAACCCTAACACGGTTCTCGGATTCTAAAAATTTTGTCACGTGTCGTTGGTAATCGCCCACCTGTTCTTCTCCCCTCTTCAATCAATCAATCAATCAATTCCGTGCTCTTCGTGAATTTATCTCCTCCTCAGCCAACACAAAACTCTAATCCTAACAAGGTACGATTTCCTTGCTCACACAGTTTCCATGAATTTATTCCCTTCAACTTCCATCCCAAATAGTAATAATTTGAATCCTAATGAAGGTGCACAATATTGGGGCCGCAAACGACGATTGGCTGCGTGAGAGAGATGATGACGATTGGTGGTGACCGGTGAGCCGTGAGAGAGATGATGGCTATGAGATGAGAGAGATTTGGGCAAAAAAGTAAAATGAACAATCGCGAACTAGTCATCGGTTCGCTGGGTCGGGCAATTCAACCGTCGGTTCATTAGATTTGAACGAATTTTGAACAAAAATGCTTTCTAAACCGGGCCGAAGAACAGACCAGTTCCAATTTTTACCAATTTGATTGTCGATTTGGTCCGAGTGTGAATACCATGCTTAGCATCACTTTAAATATAAAGAGAAAACTGATATTTTCACATGTCAAAATGATATTTCCACATGAATCTCTCTCACATGAAGAAATATCAATTTTTTAAATAAAAATATCAATTTCCTATAGAGATTGTCCTTTAAGACATTCACATAACTATATAATTTAAAATTGAAAATGCATCTTTAATTTTTAAACGGACAATATATATATATATATATATATATATATGAGTTATATGTATATACATAATTGTGTATTACACAGTAGGGCTATGGCGACAGATTTTTTGGGCTATGACGACAGATAACCTGTCGCCATAGCCCAAAATAACTATGACGACGAGTGAAACCATCATTATAGCCCAAAAAACCGTCACTATAGCCTACTGTGTAATACACAGCTGTGTACATATATTTTTCCATATATATATATAATTTGGAACTTTAGGAGTATCTCAATCTTACTTCCAAAACGTTTTCATAATCATAAGTACAAATAACTCAAAAATGTGTGGATTTTAATATATATTTTTTAAAAAAAATCGCTTAATAATATCAAATTCTACTAAAACATTTCGAACAGAGTAATGCTTAGAATTCATGGCCATTGACTGCCAGTTTGTCAGAAACTAAAATTATCAAATTCTTTGAAACTAAAATTAAAGCTTCATTTATACTCCCTCCATTCCAAAATATCTCAAATATATCCCTAATATCTTATAATCAACTTCATATCTTTGGAACGGAGTAAAAGGGTAAATATATCTCTAATTTCGGACCGAAGGAGTATGCAATATGTATATGTCAAACGTCTTAAAAACTAAGGGCTTGTATGCCAGCTTTCTTTTGTCACAGATTCAGTTACATAGAGATGCATATTTACACCATCGTTCCCAATAAGATTTTATATAGGAGAGCACTATTTTCACGTGTTTTTGATATTTCCCTATGATTTCTTCTCACGTGAAAGTAAGACCCACTATATGCTCATGTGAGAGAGAGGACTGTGAAAATATCAAAAATACATGTGAAAATATCAATTCCCTATTATATTTTCAATGAGAATACACAACTTTCAGCCAAAGCAGCAAACTTACCCGCCATGTCCTTCCTTGAATAGCATTGCCGCCACATTCTTAATGGCAGCAATATACATGAAAATGGATTCTATTAAGGAATGAAGTCATATTAGTTAATCACCAAAATTTTCACAAAAGTCGAAATGGACCTCAATTTGTTTGCCTGCTGCTATCCAAGTAGTGTGGTTTTTTATGGACTGCGATCTACTTTGCAGCGTACCAGCTTTGAGCAAATTTGGCATCAACAGATAGATCAACTTTGAGAATATTCCTGCCATTAAAGGGTTTAGACATACATTCAACAACTATACCCTTAGCGACTTCAGCTGACTCTGTTGGTCCTTCTAGGATTACTTCATCGTGAACCTGTTCCAGAATATCATTTCAGTGAGCCAATAATCCAATACCAAAGGCATACAAGTTACCTCGTCGCTGAAACAAGTGCTATAGCACCAACTACAATTGAATTGCGCATATTAATCTATTCAAATGGCAGTCAACAGCCCTTCATCATTACTGGCAGCAATCGATACTCATGAACTTTATAAACTAGTTATTAATAATACTCTTACCATCTATTAGTAAACTCTTTTTAAAATTATTTCTAGAAAATGACACTTCGTGATGGACAAGGAGGCAACATTGAAGAAGCAAGATGGACATTTTTTATTTTTGACAAAAGCAAGATAGTCATTTAATAGTTAAATAGCAGAATTTATAAGTACAAGCAAGGCGGCTGTAAATGCCTGCTAAGTGAGAGAATAGCAGAAAAAGAGTGGGTATTCTGCTACTGATGATTCTCTCTCCTTTTTTGGTGTAGGATGAAAGGGGGGGGGGGGGGAGAAAAGATCATAAACATAACCTGTAAAAGTAATTGCCAGCCAAGTTTTTTTAGCCGAGCATTCTTTTCTATTTCTAGCATGGCACACATAGCAACATCAGCAGCGCTACCCTGTTGCAATTGTCCAAATAAGATTTAAATGAGACATACGACAGATGATAAAATCATAGTGCATATAGGTTATATATATATATCATATATAAACGAAAGTTGACATAAAACATTAAAAAAGAAAATTGTAATTCATTAACGTGTGCATGCCTCATTCATTGCTACTTGTTCCCATAACTGTAAAGGGAGAAAAAAAGAAGAAAACAATCCTTTACATGGGTAGTTATTCTATGTATATTAATTTGCGAGATAGCTCAAGATATGTGAATCAATAAACTTTACGGTCAGTGTGAATTATTACAAGGGAAATTAAAGGAAAGAATGAAGGAGAAGAGAAGAGAAGAGAAGGTAGTGATAATCCATATTGTTGTTTGGATTAGTAAAGTAGCAAAAGAAAGGAAAGGAAATAAACTTGCTTGAAGAAAGTGGATAATTTAGCATTTCATATATTGACTCAAAGGACTTCCTATATAGACATCATTCTTTCTTACTCCCTCCCATAAAAGTTCCGGTTGACTTTTTGCGCATATTAAGATAGAGAATAAAATAACAAAATTGTACATATTTAAAACTAAATTCTCCGTTCCTTTTTATTTGTCTTTTTAGAGAATGAAATTTGTTTCTTTTTTATTTGTCGTTTGCAGACTTCAAGGAAGTATAATGACTTAGTTTACCATATTATCCCTACATTAAATATTAATTTATTTATCTTTCATCATTTCCAATGAATTTTGAAGGGTAATATTGAGATTTTATACTCATTTTAATCAATCAAACAAAGCATTAATTATATTTCTTAATCTTTGTATTTTCTCCTAAAACGTCAATTAAAAAAAAAGAAACGGAGGGAGTATATTATAATAGCACTTTATTAATTAATTTGAAAAAAATTATCTTACTTGTCATTGGAATCAATTCCATTAATGCATTTAATACTACTTCTAACTCTTTAAATATTTGAATTCTATCAAAAAAGTCATTTTAGCTTCTCATTTAGTTGCATAGTTTTTTGTACATGGCAAATAATGCTCCATAAACATGCATAGAGATGCGAGAATGAAAATATGAAACAATTAATATTGCGATCGGAAGAAGGAGCCATTTTTAAGAGCTATTGTTCTAGCGCTCGAAAATAATATTCCAGTACTTTTGTATGTTCTCCTCATAATCACACTAAAGGAGCCATTTTTGTTCCGACTGTTAAAATTAGATCTGCTTGTCTAGGACTTGATCTTGGGCCTAGTCCGATCAAAGTCGAATCATGAGCCTATTTTTGAAATTGATTCGGAACATCAAAATGAATAGATCATTTAAAATAAGTGGACACTTAACTTGGAACTATCCAAAATAATAATAAAAACTTTTAACTCAGGACGGAGTATGATAAAGACATGCATGCTGCTGCATATGGACAAATTCATTCTACTTTGTATATATCAGAACATGTATGATTCCAGGCTGATACTATAAAATACACAAAATAATGTTCTTGGACCTGAAACTAATTAGGCTTTACACTAATTTATACTTCTGTTTCTCATTAAATATTCAATATTTCTTACGGGATTTTGGGTAGAATACATATCATTTGTTTTTAATCCATTTTATATTGTCAGGCAAAGCCGAATAGATTGCTGCAACAGTTTATTAAACATTGATACACTGTCTAACAACAAGAAGTATGCACTGATGTATGTATAACTGGTAACCATACATGGATACTATACTTACATGTAAAGAAAAAGTTATGCAATGACATATGTTTCTCACTTGTTCACTTGCTATAATATTCAATTTCTATAAAACCTTTTCATTATTACTAACCAAAGAGAGGGCAAAAAATTTCTAGGACATAACGTCCAAAGTATCTGTTTTCATAAAATTGAAAGGGTACTTGTGGAAAAAATCTAGAACACAGAAGCATGTTCATACTTGTAATACAGACAGAAAAGGATATCGGTATAGATGTGAATGTGCACGAGAGAGAGAGAAAGAGAGACCTGTACTGGGGTATTGATAGCAGCACGCTCAATGTGACCTCTTTGGGCGTAAGTAGCATTTTTAATTGAAGGGAACTTGCGAGCCCGTCCTAGCAACGTGTGAACATGGCCATCATCACGAGCTTCTTTTTTACGAATCTCCTGCCACTGCAGCACTTCTTTTCTTTCACTATACCAGAGATCAACTGTTTCCTCTGCTTCTTCCAAAGAAACCTGAGATTACAGATGGTAATCACCATCCTCTAATTAATCATAAGCTCAAAAAGAAGCCAACCATCGTACCAAAGATTGATAATGCAAGAGTACCTTCCAATCACGGGCAAGCCCCATAGCGGTTTTCCCATATGCAATAGAGAAGTTAAGCATCTTCGCTTTCCTTCTTTCGGAAGCAAAAGCATCCTGTTAAAAACAATAAGTATATGTCTGTATCAAACCCCCAAAGGGTAAGACCGAAAGAGAGAATCAACAATGTTCACTCATTTCTCAAGGAAATCGTGGTACAGCCAAATGAAAATATTTTGCAACAGTTGTTGGTTGTCTGAAAATCTCCAGAATTGACTCAATCCAGTTATTAACTCATTTTGTTTAGACTCGCACTGAAACCGAGACTTAGTAATCCAGAAAATGGGTTGCCCCGTAAAGGAAATTGGTATATTTATGTATCAAAACCCCTAAAGGGGAAAGAGAGAATCAACACTGTTATCATTTTCCTAACCAACACAAGATATAGCTAAAAGCAACTAACTATCTCGCATACCAACTCAAGATATAGCCAAACTAACTATCTCGCGCGGATATATACGGCTTGGATACGGATCCAAAAAACTAAAACTCAATCCGTAACCGTGTCTAATATTCGTCGGATTATAAAAAAGCTATCCATATTCGGTATTCGAAATAATATCCAAGTACAGATAATATTTGTTTCCGTTTATTTAATTCGAATGAACATATTATTTGAATCTTTGGGTATCCGAATTCGTTTATCAATCACCTAATAAACAATTTATTCAAATTATTTACAAAAATTAAAGGAAAACATTGAATAATTACCCATCCCTATTTAAAGTTTAAATAATACATATTAATTAAACATCCTAATCATAAAAGGGAATAAAATGTCAATCACATCAACATCCATCATTGATCATAAAAATCAATCAAAACTTACACATTCTAGACAAAGTATCAAATTTACAGCATTTTTAGTGGAAAGATATTACTAATTTATCATCAACTCTTGTTCACCTTTGTATAATCCATCATCAATTTGCATCCTAAAAACTTGAAAGTTTTGAATTTAAAAACTTGTAACAAACTAATAACTATAGTTTTGCTCTAATAGTATATAATTTTCTTATTAAATGATATATTTTAGAAATTTTACACTTTACAATAGTAAAAATGCATTAATAAAAATTAAATGAATTCATTTAAGTTTAATAACATTATTTCTAAAAGTGTTATTTTCTTCTTTTTAAAAGTGAAATGACATAATTTAAAAATAATGCAAGGAAAGTCATTTGAAAAAATTATTTTTACTTAATATATGATGATTGATAATACTTCTATACAGAATAGGACTTTGAATAGTCGAGTCCAGGAGGACAAGGGAATGGTTTATCTCTGATACGAATCGAAATATCGGATACATTTATGGTGAAATGTTAAACGAATACAAATATGTCTATATCCTTATTCGTATCCATTTATTTGCGTACCTTATAACTCAAACCGAATAATATCTGTTTTTTTTTGTTTTTTGTTTTTTGTTTTTTTGGGGGGGAGGGGTGGGGGTGGGGGCGTATTTGTAACAGTTGTGAGTTGTCTAATAATCTCAGGAAGTGTCTCAATCTAGTCCTTACCTCACTTTGTTTAGACTCAGGTTAGAACAATAACATAGTTGTCGAGAAAATGGGTTGCTTCTCTGCTTTACTTTCTATTCATTCTTAACCAATCCAAAATTCCAATTATTAGCAACACTGCAAATACAAATTTACAGACGGACCAACTTCAAACAAGCAGTGCTATCCTTATCTAGTCTGTTGTTTTCTTGCAAGGCCCTAACTGACCTAATAAAAGCATAAACGTAGCATTGATTAGAAAATCATTACCTAAACATACATCTTTTGACTTTTTAACAAATAACTTCTCACTCAAGCATGTTTTTTGCATTAATATTATTATTGTAACGACTTATACTACATTTTAGGTGGAATTTTACACGAAAAAATATCTCATTTGACATGCTCTCAACGGACACATGTTTGATCCCATACAAATCACATCAGTGTTTAATTTTGGGGCTTGTATGAAAGATCAATAGATCGATGTGGGCAACTGGCATATAATTTGTATTCTCAGGGGACTTAAGAGAGAGGGTCATGGCCCCCATGCTTCGACTTTTGGCACATAACTCTTTCCTTCACTAGGCAAATAGCTGGCATCATATAGAATGAAGAATACTTTTTGGGATGAATTTCTTTAGGACAGTTGTGGGTTATCTTATATTTTTGAAAGAAAAACTTGCAATGGTGAGTGCCTAACAACGTACTTAGTGCTGTGAAATAATAGCGTCTCTGCACCTGTGATTTGATCTGCAGCAACAGCCAACGGGTGCAGTTCCAGAAATACATTTCAAGGTGCAATTATTCGTCATACTTGACCAATTGTTATCAATACCAGTTTTACTTCTTTCTCCAAACTTAAGCTACAACTGGCATACTTCATTCATTTGTAATTTAAATGAGAGAAAAAATTATATAACCCTAAATGAAATCATTCATCTCAATCTTATAAACCGCATCCCCCTCCCAACCCCCACCCCACCCCAAACAAAATAAAAGAGAGAAAAGAAATAGGAAGAAACTACATAAAAAATTAGGCTTCTTAATTCTTATACCATATGATTGATGTTTCTTTAAATGTGTCATTCAACTAATAAACATAATTTACAGATTACCTTTAATAGAGGAACTGGAGGCTTGTCTTCACCAGGCTGAGGATACCACTCAAGAAGCACATCATTTTCTTTCACAGCGTCACGGATGTATGGATACATGTTCATTGCAGTCCTCGAATGAAAATCACCACCAGCTTTAAAGGCATCCAACATGCTCTTACAGTTGGCAAGGTGTGCAAGAATCCTAAGTTCCAACTAGTTACGAAATATATTCAATCAACGTACCAAAAATTATATAAATGACTAGAGTTATAAAATCAGCTGGACTCTAGTGAGTAAAAGTTAAATTCATTCACCTGCCCATAATCAGCAACTATAAGGGAGTTTCCTGGTGCAGCAATAAATGCTTGGCGTATCTTGTATCGGTCCTTCTCCAAAGCAGGCTGATTCTGATTTACAGTGATTTACAGAAGATGGACGTAACATCCAAAACAGTTCAGAAAAAAGCCATCAGCGAGTGTGTTCTTCTCAATATAACATTATCAAAGTGGATGCATTTAGTATTTTTTATTTTGGAAATTTTAAAACTACAGATGGCAGCCCATAACCTTGAAAGAAACAATACATTCTACAATATAACTTATGCCTAGGGCCTACTTTCTGACCCACAACGTGCAAGTAGTATGAAGACTCCAAGAAGACATTTTCAGAAAAAACAGTATGTAACAGAAAATTGCAGTAAACATGCTCATGAGTTCAGTAGCCCCTTTATAAACTTCTTTTGAAAGAATTTGAGAAAATAATACAAGATAAAATAACTTCATGATTAAACGCCTAACAAAGTGCACTATGGTCCAAGAAATAACCATTTTGTTTTTAATAGCTTCCACTTCCATTAGACTATTAAAGTAAAACAGATGTTAGGTTAAAGTCAAGGCAGACTATTTTGAATAGAAATGACAAAAAAAACATGAAATAGAACCTGCAGATTTGGTCTTCTAGCTGATAGCCTCCCGGTTTCTGTATTAATATTTAGTGAACAATGAATGCGACCATTCTTGCCAGATATATGACTACCCTGTAGAAGAAAGAAAACTATCCAACTGTAAGACCTTGAAGTGAGAAAACTAGTGTAGTGAAGAAGAAAAATCAGGAAAATAAACAAAGAAACATTAGCACACATCTTATTAGAAAGGAAAGGGATGTTTGCCCGTATTACTTTGGTATTGCCCCCGAGTAAAGCACTTTAACAAAGGAATAGCACTAGTATATTAATTACCAATGTTCTAAAAGGCGCTAGGCGGGAGGCGGGCGGTCGGAGGGGGTCTAGGCAGAATTTTTTATTTTAAATCAATTTTAATATTTTATCTTACATTTATTCAAACAAAACAATAATATAAAGCAAAACAACCTATAATAAAGATAATAAAGGTCTTTACTTAAAGTTGAAACACATATTCATATTGTTAATGTCAAAGTTCAAACACAAACATACAATTGTTCAAAGTTCAAACATATTTTTTAACGTAGTAATTTTATTCATAAACAAGATTGCTGTTAAATAATAAAATTTAAAATTTCAAGAATTTAATTCAATATTAAAACTTAAGAAACCAAACATAAATTTAAGAATTATATTGAATTAAACTAAATAATACAATGTATCATCATCATTTATATAATTTAAAGTTGGTACAAGTTCAAAAAATTACAACTATAATAAAATTATCCATTTTGACTTGATATAGTTCACTTCTTGTTGTGATATGATATGCTACAATCTGTATTTTGAATATGGTAAATCATTAGAAAAATAAATATATCAAGATCTGGTTTGGGTAATTATTATTAAAATAAAATAAAAAAACTCTCCGCCTAGTATGTACAGACCTGTTTTGTTATATGTATCCAAATCACATCCAAAATATTGTATTATAGAAAAATTCTAGTTCCATAAAATATTATTTTTTTTTAGTTGTTTAAAAAAAAGCAAAAAAAAATTCGGACTTCAACAAAATCCGAGAGTCTGGACTGGATCCGCTATATATATATATATATATATATATATATATTACTGCAGTGTATCATAAGTAATAATATGAGTGATCTGTTATTTTAAAAGTTTAAAATGTGTATAAAAATAATAATAATAATAATAATATCTTTAGGAAAAGTAAATTTGTAATTAGTAATTTAGCGTATAGTTTATTAATTTATTTTGTTAATTTGTGTAATTAGTTCGAACGGAAGAAAATTAAGGAGTATATTTGGAATATAAATTTGGGTATTGCATTATCGATTCCAAGTACGGATTCCGTACTCTTTCAGCGAGACTCTTTTGTTTTTAATTTGTTCGTTTCGTTATTTGTTTCGAAATTTAGAATTGCCTATTATAATTATTTCTTGTCAATTTATTGTGATAGTTGTTTTGGCGTTTATATTAGAACTCTTATTTGTACTCTTAGACTAGTGTATCATGTTTATAAATTTATTTTGATATTGTAGTAATGTACATGTTAGTATATTTTTGGAGACATGTGTTGATGATTTGTTTCAATTTAACATGTACATTTTAGAACCTCTTTGTGTTGATATTTTGTCACATGTGTTGTGACATTATATTTTTGTTAGAATATCGTAGGGTATACTTGAGGTATAACCACCTGTGGGGGTACCACAGGCATGTCCTCTTGGCACCGAGGCATGACACTTTCTGTGGCAGTGTGATCAGTCCACGGCGTCTCCGTTTTGTGCTCCTGTGGGAGTTGGCCATTTGGTGTTTTGTTGTGGGAGGCGTATGGGTCGACCCTAGTTTTCTGTTCTGTTCTGTTCTGCGGATTGGTGATGTTTGTGCCAAACACACCTTTCGATTTTACATACATTGGATTCGCGGTCCAACGTGTGTGACTTTCCTGTGTGGCATTATTTGATTTGCATGTGTGGCATTATTTGACTTGTCTGGGTGGCAAGGTATATTACTGTTTTGTTTTGAGCTCGGTATGAAATAGCACCCAGCCATTTGATTCAGCCTATTATTTCGTTGTGTTAGTAGTGTCTGTTTCGGTTCATTTCAGTTCATTTAATTGAGTTAGTTATCTCAGTTTTTTATTTTGTACTCTATATCCGTACTAGACATTTGGCTCGTGCTGTGTTTTTCTACCGGCAGGAAATCAGGGGGATCAAGGGCAAGTGTGACGAGAGCTTCCTTTTATCCAAATGGTTTAGATATTTTGTTTAAGTTGTGATCCAATATTTTGTTTGGAGTTGTAATAAATAATTTAGATTGTGCTTTGAGCCAGTTTGACATTTATTATGGTAGACTTGTGGTATTTATCATATATTAAGACTATTCTTTTGTGGCTTTGAGCCTTGTTATTAATTTCATCAGTTTTGTTGTGTTTTGAGCATAGTTGTTATGGCGTCGCCTAGGCGACGCCTTGACGTCCTGGCGATAAAGAAGTGTCCAAGGTGTACGACGACTTAAGAAAGTGATTCTAAGGGGCCGCCTAGGCAGCTCGGCGCGCCTTAGAATCACTGACCCAACTGATTTTTACCCATGGGCTAACCCATGACCCATCAAAAAAATAAGACAAAATTATTTGTTGAAATCGATCGTGAAGAAGATTGAAGAACCTCCAAACCCATCGCGACCCAAACCCATCGCGAACCTCTGTAGCGAACCTCCGACCACCTATTGCCTTTGACTTCGCAGCCCATCGCAGCGAGAGGCGACGACAACGGCGACGACGCCTCCGACCAGCTCCAAGTTCGGCGACGACTCTCATAGGTTCTTGTTCTCTTCTCTTCTGTTTTTGGAATTCTCCTTTTTTATCGACGACTGATTCTCTGCTCTTCTCTATTTCTTTTTTTCCCTAGGTTTTCTATGTATGGCTGTCATAACTCATGTGTATAGCGTATATTATTTTTTTACACTTGGCTTATGTGTGGCTGTATGCAATATTAGGAGATAACTAATGTATATAATGTCTCTGATGTATGTACTGGACTACTGGACTAATATTAGGATATAACTAATATGTTGTCATATATATACATGCAATTTTACAAGTGTCAAGCATCATAGTATATGCAAAATGTCAATTTTCCACTGTAATATCATGTCTCTGATGTATGTATTTTAAGCAAGCTGATTTTAGAAATATATTGTGATTAAATGATTGTACTTTAAAGTTTAAAATGTACAAAATTATATGAGGTGTTTATTGTTTACTCTTTTTTTGTTCACAAGTAAAAATAAAAATATGTCAATGACTCAATTGTCTCTAATATATTGTTTGTTTGATTGTATTATGTAGAAACTAGAAAATAAAATGACAGAAAGTTCAGGAACCGATGGTTATGATATAACAAAGGACCCGAAAAGAAAGGCCAAATCAAATGACCCGGGTTGGAAATATGGATATTGGCCGAACATGAGTAATAAAGATATAGTGCAATGTATCCTTTGTGGGAAGCAATGTCGTTCGGGAATCAAAAAGTTGAAGCAACATTTAGTAGAAAATTTTGAAGATGTAGCGAAGTGCCCTAAAACAACAACAAAAATTATGAGGGAGATGCAAGCGGCTTTGAATAGTAAAAAGACTTGAGCTAGATGATGATGATGACGATGATGATGATGATGTAATAGAAGTGCAAGAAGCACGATCATCTGCTCGTCCAAGCATGGCTTCCAATACTTCTTCTAACACTATCCCAAGTTCTGGGACGACTTCTAAAAGGAAGAATGATGTATTTCAATTCCAAGTTCCACAACCAAAAGCTAAGACGGTTGAAGCACTTCTAAAGAAGACTCCCGAAGAAGTTGTAGAGGAGAGATAACAAGCGTTTGAGCCAAACGAGTATTGAAAGTCGTTTGAGGACACCGGAGGAAAAAGAGAGTCCAAATGCACGTTGTCGACTTTTTCTACGAATGTGACATACCATTCAATGCTGCAAATTCAAGGAGATTTGAAGTAATGGTCGAGTCCATAGGGCAATATAGGTCGGGTTTCAAGCCCCCAACGTATCACGAGTTGAGGGTTCCTTTACTTGAGAAGACAAAGAAGAAAACCGATGACTTAAAGAAGAAACATGAAGTTGCTTGGAAGGAATACGGCTGCTCACTCATGTCGGATGGTTGGACAGATAAAAGGGGAAGACACTTATTGAATTTCCTTGTTAATAGTCCGGAGGAGATTTATTTCATGGGTTCTGTTGATGCCTCCAAGTCAGTCTCAAGATACCACAATGTTGGCAAATCTACTTGATAGCAAGATCGAGGAAATTGGCCCCGAGTATGTTGTTCAGGTGGTCACAGACAATGCCTCTAATTACAAGGCAGCGGAACATATACTAATGGAGAGGAGATCTACATTGTTTTGGACACCTTGTGCCGCTCACTGCCTTGACCGAACATAAGCAAGTTGAAGCAATTCTTGCCTACAATCACAAATGCAAGGAGAATTACAACATTCATTTATAGACATGGTTGTCTTCTTAGTGCGATGAGGGAGAAAACGAATGGGAGGGATCTTGTGAGACCCACAGTTACTAGATTTGCTACAGCTTTCCTCACCTTGCAGAGTTTATACAAGAATAAAGATGCATTGAGGCATTTGTTCATCAGCAAGGATTGGTCAAAATCAAAGTTGTCGGCTACTGAAGCGGAGAAGAAAGTGTGATACTGTTGAGGATTGCATTAGGGCGTCACAGCCACTTCTTATAGTCTTGAGGATTGTTAATAGTGATGAGAAGCCTGCTATGCCGGAAGTTATTGCTGCGATGGAATGTGCGAAGAAAAAAATCAAAGATGCATTTAATAACAAACAAAGACTGTATAAGAAGGTGATTGAAATTGTTGAGCGGCGATGGGAAAATCAAATGGAGCAAAAATTATAGGGGGTTGCGTTGTTTCTCAATCCGGGCAAGTACTTTGATATCAAAAAGAAACGTCGGTTGTTTGCTAATGCTTTACGAGATGACTTCAATGACGTTCTTACAAAGATGGTGCCCGAATTAGATTTGCTAGACAAGATAAGCAATCTAGCCGACAACTATGATGCTTCTCGAGATACTTTTGCAAGAGAAATGGTGATTAGGCAACGAAAAATAAAGAATCCTCATACGTATATTCAAATATATAAAAGCTAAATTATGATTATAATTTATATACATTCTTCCTTTCCTCCCTTTAAAAATATTTATATTTCTTTTAAATGTTTGCTAGTTGATTGGTGAAATGCTTTTGGAGTGCGAGCTATTGAGCTATCCTCGTTTGGAAAAAGAATTTTAGGCCTATGTTGTTCTTCCGATTGCGAGCGCAATTGGAGTACATTTGAGTTTGTAAGTACTTTCTATTGTTAGTTCAAATTTCAAAAGTAATAAATTATTCACTATTATTAAAATTTTATCATTAATATTATTATTTTTTGTTCTATTTATTTTAGATTCATACGAAGAAGAGGAATAGATTGGAACACAAACGATTGAGTGACTTGGTGTATGTCCAATACAATCGAAAGATCAACTCAAGGTTCCAAAAGAGGCGTGAACTTGGCAATAATTTTGATCCATTAGTCATTGATGACTTTGAATGGGGTAATGAATGGATCGATAATGATGCCGATGTTGTTCATCCCGGGGGGATACATGGAATGATGTGGATTAAGCAACCGGTGCATCCAACACGCTTGAGGGTCGCAATCTTTCAAGGAGTGCTCGTGCTAATACTAGTAATAATCACATGACGTACTCTCGACGTGGTGGTGGTTCAACTTCAAGGGAATCAAGGTTGATGGATTCCGACTCCGATAATGAAGTTGATGAAGAATAGAGAATTCCAAATGGTGATGAAGATGTGGAGAAGATGATTTTGGAGAAAGACCACCACCTACGCCTTTGAATGAGAGTAGTTCTCGTGGAAGAGATGGAGATGACCTTTTCTATGACGATTTTGATTGAATGATGTTTCTAGACTAGTGTAGGGAGTCTAAACATTATTTTGGCTTGCTATGGTGGTGTTTTATTAGTTATTAGACTACATATTTGTGATAGTTGGTTGCAACTTTATTTTCTATGTGGTGTTTGTTGAATTCTTCATTTCTTTTACTAATTTTTAATATCAAGTGTGTTGTTTTTGAATTGTTATTGATAAGTATTTACATAATTATGCCTTTTAATATTATTCCATAGTTTTATGTTTTGAGTTTTAATGTATATAAAATTTTATTACCAATATACTTGTTAAGTAAAATAAATAATATATAAATTACACATTATAAACGACTTGTCGCATTACAGACACCATTGCGGTCGCCTCGTCGCCTAGGCATCCAGGCAGTCGGCTACCGCCATGACTCGTCGTGGCGCCGTAACAACTATGGTTTTGAGTAACCTCTCTTTCTATTTCGGAAAGGGGGTGTTACAAATAAGTACTCAATTGAATTCCAATAAGTCAAATAACCTCTCTGTCTAGCTACTGCATATTGGACTTCAGATGATGGACATCACTGATGACAATGAAGACCCATATCAATTAGGAAGGACTTCTATGAAATTGAACCTATATTACCAGCCAAGTTCAGCTCAAATATACACTCAGACCACTTCAAGCAAGCAACATACTTAAAACTCAACATCATACTGATTGTAATGGGTCACAGATTTTATTTGATTGTGTCAAGAAAAGCAGGCTGGATTCAGTTAAAAAACGTGATCCTATTAACTGGAGCTCATTCGACTTTTATAATGGCCAAGTAAAACACCACTGCAAGCTAAACAAGTTACTTTCTTCGTTCAAATTATAAGATCATTACCGACTTTTGAAAGTCGATTTAAGACATTTTCAAACCCAGATAACTCATCAAAAATTATGAAACAATAAAGTTTACAACAAGTAGTACTCTTTAGATAGCTTATAATATTCATCATTGTATTCATTAAAATTAACGGAATTCATGTCAATTTTGAAATTGAAAATGTCTTATACTTCAAAAAGTCAATAATGATCTTATAGTTTGGAAGAGAAGAAGTAAAATAATACGGAATACCAGTAATTTCTCCAACAAAGATGTGAAGTGATAGTCAACCATTCCCCCAAGTAGAAAAGGTTTGAACAACCAAGACAAAGCATGTTGAATGAACTAACTGCATCAAGAATTCTAATTTTAGAACGAGTGAATAGGAAGCATTAGAACCTGCAAAGGGAGGATGAAGTTAGATATCAACGAGTCAATCGAGCAAACTTCACATAGAGAAGCAATGGCATGACAAGCCTCAATACCCTTTGAACCCCCTTCAAATGCAGCATAAGCAGTGCCATAAGCAGATATATCTGAGGCCTTCGTTAGAGTTCCTTCATTTACCTCTATTTCTGGCACTTCGTCATTTTCATCTGGCTGAAACTCAAGGATTTCATCTATAAACTCGTATTCGGCAGAAACCTTTCCAGAAAGGGCTTTCAAAGCCTCTCCACTGATAGAGGGCCAACCACTTGCAGTATACAATTCTGTTGGCATATCTTCACCGATTTTGTGCAGTGAAATTTTGCGGAACTTTGTGGGAGTCTTCTTTCCCTCTTCAATAACTTTATCGATGTTTGGAATTTTAAAATCCTTTTTCACTGGAAGGATGTCACCAGTTTTTCTATTTAAAATATAAGTGAATAAAAGTCAGTAGAAAGCACAGAAAGTAAACATACGCTATCTATTTTATGAAATAGTAAACATAATATTTAGGGTCTGTAATTTGAAGTCAATAACTTTTAAATTATAGTAACAAGTAAAATGTGTGTGTCACACGTTGCAAAGACGTAAGAAAGATACTTGGTATAAGTTTATTAAAGGATGTATGTCTGCACACCGCACACCCACAGGCACATAGATATAGACATGCATAAAGATATATTAGTTCATGTGTACAAAGACTACAAACATTATTATGAGAACTCCTCTCTCCCTACACACATAATCCTCTAGATTTGTATTTGTCTGTCATAAATTGTTTCCAAAACATGACCAAGCTCTTTTAATTAACCTTATATCGTAGCTCTTACTAATTAAGCTTTTCTTCCACACGAAAAATAAATATCCTAAGTTTTCTCATTGCATTTTCTCAATATCTGCAGGTCCTTGAATTTCAAAAGAATGCACTTTGACAACTAGTTTTGTAAATTTACTTTTTATAAGTATATCAAACAAGATTTACACAATACACAGAGTACTACAATGAGAACACTTATATCAACTCCATACCCCTATGCACTCATTGACCTCACCAGTACGCAAAGAAGCACAAAAGATGCCCCACTTGGAGAGCCACGTAAATTTATGTTCCTAATGCAACATCACCAAAAAAATCCACAAAAGATACAATAGATCAATGATATACCACAGTTTACCAAAAATACAATAGGCCAAGAAAATATTGATATAAACAAAACCTCTCCTTGAGTCCTTGTCCTCGAAGCATCTATTCACCTTCCATATAAAGTGTGGACTCAAACGTCATTTTCTCTGGTTTTGTGTAAAATAATCATGTCTATCCCTGCTCCAGCTCCTAGTAAAGCCACCACTGATCCTGGAATCACCAAACCACTCCAAAGAAACCAAATACCAAAGGTCCATCTCTCTTTCTAATATATATGCATCTATAATACTTATTAAGTTGATTGCCAAAATTGGTGTCTAGGAAGTTTTTGTGTCCCTATCAAGTTGATTGGCAACCGAGCAAATGATCTAATCTTAAAATTACAACTTAGAGAGAATATTATAATCATCCACAATCAAAAGTAACCATCCTTATTCCTTAGGCAAGTTTTATATGATGATTTGAATATAACGAAAATTTCATCTAAGAAGTGGAGAGGTTGAGACAAATATTTGCTTCTTAGCACTAAATATAGGGAATTGTTAAATCCACAACATTCTTTGTTATTTCCACAACATAAGTGTCGGTGTAGATGTATAGCGACGGTGAAAATAGTCGCTATAGGATCTATAGCGACACTTTTATTGTGGAAATAATATTTTAAGTTGTGGATTTAACAATTTCCTAAATATATTGAGCTTCCCTAGGTGCATTGGATAATGTGCTAGAAGGCTCGCATTTTCTTTCTCGAGTCTGAAATGGCACTAAGCCACTAATACTAAAATATCAATGTTCGATGACTATTTTGAAGTGTTCGGGGAGGAGCGGGTGTGTCCAACCTCTATGGAAGGTTTAATGTAGGCCAAGAATAGAAAGAATGGGACCAGAATAAACTTACAGGGATTACAATGCTTATACTGGACTAAAGAAAACCCTATTAATGACCATGTAAGATAGTAGGGAACCTACTTTAAAAAGAAAACAATTTACTAATCATATCTACTTACTTTAATATAATATAATTAATAATTGCATTTACTATTATTTTTAAATTATAATTATATATAATATTTAACAATAACAACTAAACTCTTATTTTCCTCATCATCAGAGTTTGTTGCTTACTCGGTACAAAGGTTTTGGAAGGAGCAAGGACGTAAAGATGTTTTGGAAGTGTGATTTATTTTATTTTTCGGGATTCGAGTGTAATGCCCAACTTTTAAGAGATAGCTACTTATCTTTAGCTTTGATGTGAGATGGGATCTTTTTTCTTACTTCTTTATAGGCCTAAGCCATTAAAATGGTATATCCAATTTTTTCCTGATGCCGGATGAACCGTACCGATTGGTTCGGTATATTTTATAACCGGTTCGGTAACTGTATTTTTTTTGAAAATGTTTCGGTACCGAGAACAGTGCAATATTTTCAACCAATGGTATATCCCGTCACGTACCGAAATACCGTTCTATTTTATTATTATATACATGACTGATAACTTTAAGATTGTGAGTCTGTGACTTCACTTAACCCCATGTCCCCACTAACTTTTTTCTCTCTATTCATGACTTTGATTTGATTGTGACTTAACCCTTACCAATTACTAGGGGTGTTCATCGATAAAAAATCGAACCAGTACCGATCGAAAGTACCGAAAAAGCAAGAACCGAAACCGGTACCGAATCACCGGTTTCAGTTTTCGGTTATGTCGCTTGGTAATATATATAATTATTAATAATAATTAAATAATTGTTTTATATATTAACAATTTTTTTAAAACTATGAAATCATTAAAAATTAATAATAATTAATATATAAAACTACAAAACATTATTAAAATAAAAAAATTTAATAAAACTACTATTATATAGAAATTATTAATATATAAAAAAAAATTATTTAATATATAAAACTACAAAACATTAACTATTAAATATTATATTATTAAATTTAGGTATTTTCAGTATTTCGGTTTTTACCAAATTCAGAAAATTCCTTACCGCTACAAGTACCGAAGAGTGTTAAAATACCGAAAATCGGTACCGAAAAAACCAATACCGCCGGTACCGGTGTATGAACCAGTTCGGTAAAAAACAGAATATTTTGAGCACCCCTACCAATTTACCCCACTTTCTCTCTCTATCCACTCAGTCTCCTTTCTCTAACACAAACAATACTTCATTTATTCTATTTTCAGTCTTCACTCATCTCTCTCTTCTCACTCGCAATAAATTAGCAAAAAAAACTCCAGCGTGAAAGTACCAGAACTTTAAACAAATTACATGACTTTATTATATATGTGGGGGGAAAACAGAGTAAATAGTACCAAGAACAACCATTAGAATCATTTGTGTTGGAAAAGAATCCGCCTTTAGTTTTGTCGTCGATGAATGAGGTGCTAGAAGTCTCCATTGCCTTAATTGGCACCAATCTTTCTCGGGCTTTGAGGATCCAGGAGCTTTGAAGTTTACAACAACTAGAGGAAGATAAGTTCAAAACCCTAGCTCCTCCCCCTTTCTCTTTTCCTTTTGATTTCTATATTTATACTCCATAAGTCCATATAAATCTGTGATATCAGTCTAATCGGTATAGGTAGCTTGGGCCTGTGATTTAAACCCCCAATTTAATTGGAGATGATTATATTATACCTTGATCAATTTAAGGTCTCTGTCATTTCTTCCATGGTTTGGTTTATTAGTGTATATCTCAGTTAGTTTTGTTTACAAATAGAAATGGATATGTACGAACGGTTTTTTCTCCCAAACGTCATCGTATAATCTCTAGTGTTTTTAATGGCTGAAAAGCAACCAGGAAAATATGAGATTAAAACCGGTACCGGTTAACCGGTTCGGTATACCGGTATCCAATTTTAAGTATATCCGATTCGGTACGGGCCGGTAATTTACCGATGAACAGCCCTAGCCATAAGTTCTTATAGAGGTATTTCTGTCTTTATTGCCACTTGTTATAGGACAGATGGACTCCTTGTCACCTATGCTATATTCTCCCTTTTCATATAATAAATTCTTCTACTTTATAACATAAAACACTTTCCACAAGAAAGTTGGATCAGCCTCATTCATCATGACCCAAATACAGTAATACACTTTAGACTAAATTAGGGCAAATATTTGTGGAAGTATTGATTCCACAAACTCCAGCATGGCTCTTGTGTAAAAGATAGGACAAGTTATCTGCTCCTGAACCATTACTTTCAATGATATTTTCCTCCAAAATTTAAGTCATAACTTGAAAGTCAACATCAACATACTATTTTAATTTTCTCCAAATAATTCTCATACCAAGAAGAGTTTTAATAATACTGCAACAGTTTAAAGACAATACTTTATATAAAAATAAAAATAAAAATATATGTGGCCTTAAGAACAGAATATCCTTGAGCTCTATAAAATATAAATTGCTCGCTTAGTTGTTATCTTCAAGCACACTTTATCACAGAATTCCGTATTATTCCCTAACTTATTCTGGTGATAGGTCCCATAGCCTCAATGTGTTATGGTAAAGGTTCTGTCAAGTTTGATTTGTTCAAGTTTTTAAAAAAAGTTATACCTGTTCACAATGCCACCGAAAAAGAGCTGGCGCAGCTGCGTATCGCTTCCCACATTCATGTACTTGGCATCGGGACAGTGCTTCGATGCCCAGTTCCGAAATCTATCAGATGCAATTTGCTGCTCCGCTTTAGCCACTTTCTCAATCTCAGCAAGATAAGCTCGATCAACCAACATCCCTTTAGTCTCCATTTTAACTAGAAGCTCACCAAATGGACGCCAATACTTCACATAGAAGTCAAACATTGACCCTTCACTAACTCCATTGAGTTTCCAGTTCTTACGAGAAAGTTTCTTTTTCAAGCTCTCATAGAGCTTTAGCGTGCTTATAGAATCTAAGGCAGAGTAACAAACCCATGGTTTACGCTCCACTCTCTGAAGCTCTTCAACAGGAGGAATGGTTGTAACTTTTCCTTCAGATCCATCTTTCTTCACCTTTTTCCTGCCAAAGATGGTTTTCATTGATACTTTACCAATAAGCCTTTCGTTAGGGCACAGTCCAGCATCAGACATGATGCCTCGATCACTTGTAAGTGCTTCAAGAGAATACCCGCCGATTGTTCTTCTTGATGAATCCCATAATCGAGCCATATGCATAGTGTCAGCGTGGAAACCGGAAACTTTGATCCCATAATTTTCTATAACATGGTTATCAAAGCTATAATTGTGCCAAACCTGTAAACAGTGGAATGCCTAATCATATTCATGTACATTTTTAATTAGGTAAAAGAGTGGCAATAAAAATTGTCAAGTACATTTTTAATTTACTTATGTGTATTAATAGGATGATTTCATTACAAAAGTTTAGACAATGTAAATGGTTCCAGAAATGCAATTACCTTTTTGATGGATGGGTCTTCAAAAAATGGAGCAAATATGGCCAAGAGATTCTTACCACCATCAAGAACATCTACCCAGATACATGACTTTTTTCCAAATTTTGCTTGAGGTCCAGAATAAACACTGAAGCATATAATTTCTCCATGGTCAACAGGTGTTTCCTGCTTCACGTCAATTCTGGCCACCTGTAAATTATTAGCAGATAGGTAGAGTTTGGTTACAAGTACATTAAGATTGTAGATAGCCACATTCTTACATGAAGGAAAATAATTCATTTAGGCGGCATAAATGACCCTGAAATGTATACAAAAATTGTTAATAAAAAGTATTTAGGATGTATAGACCATGCCTCTGTATCACATGCATGGACAAGATGTCTGTACTCATTTGTTAGCATCCCGACAATCTCCTTGGCAACAGAGACATCGTCAACAACAAGAACCTCATCATAGATACGATTAAGTCTCTCCCGAAGATGGATACCATTTGCTTGTTCAGCACCAACAATGTAGGTTTCGGTTACAGCTGGATTCTTTTGAATATTACTGGCAGCTAAATCTTCTTCTTTTCCAGAACTTGTTTCTATACTTTTGGTTGAGTGGTTTCCTGATAAACCATTAGGTTGTGCAACTTCTTGGGTACGTGCTGAAGAGAGATTCTTTTTCGCTGGATTATTAGGTGTTGGGCTATTAGAATTATTCATAGACAAGTCACTCATTCTATAACCTTGTTTTCCAGAAGCAGGTAATGATCCATTTACAGGAATTACCTTACCTTCATTCTTAGCATCATATGTTTGTACACCTATATTGGCCTGCGGTGGACTTGAACATAGTATGTAAAATTGAAAATCATTTCTTTGTGCCGGGCCAACTAAGTTTTCTGAAGCTTCTCTTGTGACAATATTGTCAAGGTTAGAAGTAAGAAACATGCCATGTTCACTCCTGTCCTGGAGATTCTTGAGCTTATCTTGTTTATCCCTTACTAACATGCCAGTCTTGTCATTATTATTACGAACTTCCATTTTCTTCTTTCTCAATCCTTGCGACTGTTCAAACCATGCATCACCGTGATTTGAATAATAGCCTTTGGAACTTGTTGATTCAGAAGTACATGAAGTGGCAGGAATGTTTGCAAGTTTATGCTTCTCCATCTCCTGTGATAGCTGTGTAGAGAAATACGCCATCTTTGTTTCATCTTTAAATCTAGAGTTTTTATTGAATGGCATGTTGCAATAACTTGAATTTTGGCTAGTGTTAACGGGACTACTAACTATGGTTACATTAACAATATGGTTTTTGCCACTCATGATTATGCAAGCTCGTGGTCTGCAATGTAAAAACATGAAGATGTGAGAACAATAGGAGAAAGGTTAATCAAGTATAACTCGAAAGATGTGTAAAAAAAGGCAGAACAAATTAGCAGCATTTGCAGCAAACAATAAGATTTTAGCATGAACTCAATGACTTGGACATCCAACTTTCACTTGTAAAGAACTAACTTAAAAACTAAAAATAAAAGCAAATCAAACGTTACAATCTACCTGGTGACAACATTGTACTGAACAAAAATTGTCACTACCTAAATTTGCACAGATTTTTCATCTCATGCCCACCCAGCCACTGTTTTTCCACTATCCTTCATCTTGAGCTACTTAAACAATCAACCTATTTCATCGCTCTCTACTTGAACTAATTTTCCTATGGTATGAAATTTATGTATTTTCACTTCATGCTAACCAAATGAACAATTCATAATTTATACATTACTATGGTTAGTACTATATACGCAGTAAAAGACCTTATCAAAGCCCATCAAACTGCAATAATATATGGAAATTCAACACAGCAAGTTTCTACAATACAATTTTATTGTCAGCATTGATAAAAATAATAACTTTAGAATATTTTGGTCAGAACAATGTCAGTGTTGAAAAATTCAGCATAGTGATAAAATGCAAGTTCCAAGGCAATCCAGTTACTCTCTGATGCAAACTCCAACAATAAGATGAGAAAAGCTTAACAAAAATCCAAGTTTGAGTCATTTTAATGTATGCAACAAGTTGCACAAACTAACAAACACACACAGAGACAGACATAAACATACCAAAAAGAATAAATTAAATATAACCGGTAAAATTACATTCCCTCCATTCCACAAAATGAGCCCCGAATGCAAAATTTGTGAATATTAATGATATTTTTTTTCATATAAGCTCCTAAAACTTCTTAATATGTTGTTAGTTTAGTAATATGGTATGATAATGAAATTATGGAAATAAAGTTGACTATATAGAGCCATTTTAAACCACTGTCACTAAAAATGGACTCTTTTTGTGAAATATTTTTTTTTTGGGGGGGCAAAAGTGACTCTTTTTATGGAGCCGACAGAGTATTACATTAACAACCCAATCATCAGAGATTTCAAATGGGTATAGGAAAAATCAAAACAAACAAACCTAAAATATAAAAACACCACATAATGAACAATAAAAATTAAGGATTTGAGTGAAATAAAAACTGAAAGTGAACCTGAGTACGGCCATTTTCGAGGAAGCCCGATATGAACGAGAAGATGAATACGAAGAACATAACCAGAAGTAAGGAGGGAAAGAGGGTTTAAAAGGAGTAGTTTGAGTTGAAAAGCCCATTGGCATGACCCCTGCAACTTTCCTCAGCTTCTTACAACAAGAAGAAGCCGTCTTGATAAGCTTTGGGGGTGGGGACTGCAAATAAAGAGGGTTTTACAGGGGTTTATCCGTCTTTCATTCAGACTGGTGGTGGCTCTGTTTAGTGAGGACTGAGAAGCATAGCAGAGGCAAACCCCTATAGTATGTTACTGGAGAGAGAGAGTCAGAGAGGGCTGTTGAAAGCTGCCCTCAAATTTCAAAAGGTTCTCTGCCTCTGCGTGGTCGTTCAAGGCTTGCAACGACAGCGTTTTATTACTTTTTATTGTTTTATTTTTTTTCTCTTTTTTACAGTGTTTTTCGCCCTAGTCGAAGAACCGGCCGAATATATATATAGTAATAAATATATTTATCTTATAAAACTTTAGCAAAGTGTAAAAAGATACTCTTATAATTGTTGTATAAATTTAGAGAGAATAAGTAAGAGATAAAGAGAGAAACCTCCAGAGAAGTTCTTATTATTTTCTTCAGTATCATTTCTTTTATATAGGAAAAGCTGAGGTTCATTCAGAAGAGAAGTAGGAAAAGAAAAGCAGAATCCTAGAGGAGGAGGGAATCATTATTATAATACTTTTCCTGATTTTCTAATATAGAAGATTATGTCTCATTAAAAACCTTGTTAAGAAAATCCAGTGGAAAAAACTTAACGAAGGGAAAAAGAGTACATATCTTTTACATAAATATCTTAATTGTCTGCCTTGTTAAAACCTTGTCAAGAAAAATTCATTGGGATAAAAATCGTGACTAAGGAAAAAGAGTACAGTCTTCCCCTCAAAAGGAATTCATTACTTCTTGATGAAATGTTGTCATAAGTCTTTCAGTCGACACATTCTGATCTTTTTCCGAAGTTTTGCAAACGTTGCATTTGGTAGCGACTTTGTGAATAAGTCGGCTAGATTATCACATGATTGAATTTGATGCACATCTATATCACCCTTCTTTTGTAGCTCATGTGTGAAGAAGAATTTACGTGAAATGTATTTTGTTCTATCTCCCTTGATGTACCCTCCTCTAAATTGAGTAATGTATGCAGCGTTATCCTCATACAGAATTGTAGGAATGTCTTTGATTGATGGTAATCCACATGATTTTTGAATATGCTGAATAATTGATCTCAACCAAACACACTTTCTGCTTGCTTCATATATAGCGAGAATCTCTGAGTGATTTGAAGATGTAGCTGCCATAGTTTGTTTTGTGAATTTCCAGGATATAGTGTATCACAATATGTAAATACATAACTTATTTGTGATCTTCCATTGTGTGGATCTGATAAGTATCCTGCATCGGCATATCCAACCAATCGCAATGTTGAATCTATTGGATAAAATAACCCAAGATCTATACTTCCACGGAGGTATCTCAAAATGTGTTTAATCCCATCCCAATGTCTCTTAGTCGAAGAAAAAATGTATCTTGCTAACAAGTTGACAGCAAAAGTAATATCAAGTCGTGTACAGTTTGCAAGATACATAAGAGCACCTATTGCACTTAGGTATGGAAATTCAAGTCCAAGAACTTCTTCCATTGCACTTAGGTATGGAACTTCAGGTCGAAGAACTTCTTCCCCCACTTTCTATAGGCTGAAATGGATCTTTATCAACTTCTAAAGATCGAACAACCATCGGGGTAGTCAAAGGATGAACTTTATCCATATGAAAACGACTGTGAATCTTTTCATTTTAAATTCATATTTTAAATAAGTAGCAGTTCTTGTGAGTTCTTCAGGAGTACCTACAAAATTCAAATCATCCAACTATACAACAATGATGGAAAATCTACTTTGTGATTTCTTAATAAAAACACATGGACATACATGATCATTTATATATCCATCTTTTATTAAATAATCACTTAGTCGATTATACCATATATGACCAGACTGTTTCAACACATATAATGAGCGTTGTAACTTGATTGAATATATGTGACTAGGCCTTTGTGATTTAGCCATTTTCAATCCTTTAGGGATTCTCATGTAAATCTCATTGTCAAGTGAGCCATATAGGTATGTTATTAGCATATCCATTAGACGTGTTTCCAAACCTTCCATGATTGTCATACCTATCAGAAAGCGAAAAGTGACTCCATCCATTACGTACTGGAGAGTCTGTATCCTGATAATCAATACCAGATTTTTGTGAAAACCCTTGAGCTATAAGTCGGGCTTTATATCTCATAATTTTATTTTTCTCTTTTCGCTTTCGTACAAATACTCATTCGTTTCCAACCGGGATTACACCCATCGGTGCTTGAACTACTGGTCCAAATACTTATCTTTTCAATAGAGATTGTAGCTCAGTTTGAATAGCATCTTTCCATTTTGGCCAATCTTTTCTTTTTTGACATTCTTCCACGTTTTTTGGTTCAGGATCCGTATCAGGAATCAAAGTAATATCTGATGCTATAGAGAAAACAAATATATTGTCAATCATGACTTTGCTTCGATCCCATACTTTCTCATCATGTATATAATTTATTGAGATCTCTTGGTGTTCATCTCTTATCCCTTCACTGAGATTTTGAACCTCTTATAAGGCTATTCCCACACTTGGAATAAGTGCTACTTCTTGAGCGGTTTGTACCTCTTCTGGGACTATTCTCATTCTTGGAATAAGTGCTACTTCTGGAGCGGGTATTCCTTCTGGGATTCTCTTATTTGCTTTTAATTTTCGTGGTATAGTGTCTTTTGCACCAATCGGTCTTCCACGCTTCTAGCGTGGTTTAGATTCTTCTATTACCTTATTCGTTAATTCTCCAGGAATTGATTTTTCAATAGGTATTTCTATCCTTGCTGGAGTATTCACTGCAGGCGTATGTGACTCTAACATCATTAAATGCATCTGGCATTTGATTTGCAATATTTTATAAATAAATAATTCTTCGAACTTCAATTTCACATTGTCATGTACGAGGATCAAGTGAATTTAATTCTGATGCATTCCATAATATGTCAGAGGGTTTTTTATTTAAAACTTTTCCTCCTTCTAATGGTGAAAATACAAATTCATCAAAATGACAATCTACATAACATGCAGTAAAAACATCTCTAGTTAAAAGGCTTAAGATATCTGATAATAGAAGGAGAATCAAAACCAACATAAATACATATTTTTCGTTGGGCTCCCATCTTAGTTCTTTGTGGAGGTGCAATTAGAACATATAATGCACTTCCAAAAACTCGAAAGTGTGATATGTTGGGTATTTATCCAAGAACTAATTTTAGAGGAGAAAATTTATGAAGAGCCGTTGGTCTTTCTCGAATGATGGCTGCAGCATAAAGAATTTCATGACCCCAAACTGAGGTAGGTAAGTTAGCCCTTAACATTAATGGTCGTGCAATTAGTTGAAGTCCTTTTATTAAAGATTCAGCTAAACCATTTTGTGTATAAATATGAGGAACATAATGCTCAATGGAGATTCAATAGTCATACAAAAATTATTAAAAGTCATTGATGAAAATTCAGTTGCGTTATCAAGTCGAATTGACTTGATTGGATGGTCCGAGAACTAATCCCGTAACTTGATTATTTGAGCAAGAAGTTTTGAGTTGCTCCCCAACAACAGGTTTCTGTGGATGGAATCCCTATATATATATATATATATACAGACCCACATGTTTATATGTATATCTTTGTGAATGTGGAAAGTGATAATGTGTGTATATATTATTTGCAAGCCTAATGTTCATAAATGGTGTTTTTTATTAGTGATAATATGTGGTAATTATAGTTGTAGTTTTCTCTTCAAAAATAGTAGTACTGGGTGTATATGATTTTTTTTGTACATTACTTTTTCCCCAGTGTAATGGGAACTTCATTTACTCACTTTTCTCAAGTTTTTTTAGTGTTGTGAATTGGTAAGTTAACATATAGAAGATGTTGGGACTTTTCAGTTGGACTAACATTTTTTTCATGAACTTTAAAACTCAATTACTTGGTAAATAATACTCAAATTGGTATTATTCTTCAATTATTTTCTCTAATATTGACTAAACTAATTACTAAATTTGAAATTGTGTGATAGTTCACGTTGGTACATTGATTATGTATTTTCAGTCCTTTTTGAGATGAATGTGACAAATTATTAATTTCATTATTGAAACTAGCCTGTGCATTGCACAGGCTATCAACTAGTATTAAACAATTATATATCATACCAATAAAGAGAATCTGTAGAATTAAAGAAAAAATTCTAGCATAATAACACAATTAATGTATTCTATGCAATAGCGTAACCATACTCTGATACCAAATATTGAATAATTATATCGGAACGTACTATTACATAAAATAAAATCAATTACTCAATTAGGTACTTACATGAATTGAGAGAAGTCATCTTGTATGTATCTGCTTCCGCTGCGCTTAAGAGTAAAAGTCTTCAATTACCTCTCTCAATCTTATGATGGATGTATAGGTGTGTATAAAGTTATTGAGACGATAATTGGGACCAAACTAACTTTTTAATTTATAGAATAGTTAAGGGTCAAAATCGTCCATACAAATAATGAAACCCTAGTGCTCATTATGCTAAATTAAAATTAGTAATAATATTTATGAGCCACATAATTATCAAACTCATAAATAAGGTGATTAAATTTATACAATATGTAAACCCAAGAATTCCATAAATAATAGAGGCTACATAAAAAAATAAAATATTCTAACAGTCATTTCTTTTACTTGTCCACAAGATACTTCTTCACTTGTCATAATTAAGTTTTACTAACACTAGCATGAGATACCATTAACAAATGGAAAAGAATAGCACCAACTAATGGTCACAACAACAAATCGAGGGAACACAATGTATTATTGCATAATAAAAAAACCCATCATACATCTAATCCAACCCTAGACAATTCTAAATACATCGCTACACTTACAAACAATTACTCACACTTTTAACTAGTCAAACACTAAATTGTACACTATTACATACCTGGGTTCAAGAAATTAGGTCTCATTTATTAGAACTTTTTCGTGTTTGTAGTCACGTCTAAGGAAAATGAATAACGTAAAAACCAAATCTCGAGGGAGTAGGTAGGGGTGAAAATCGGTCCGAGTAGTTCGGTACCCGATTCGAATTCAACCCAAAAATATGATCCGGGACTCGGATTCGATAAATATTCGAGCCGAATATGGACCAAGCTCATTTTTTGGGTTATAATACTGAACTCGAATATGAGCACAAAACCATTCACTCATTTTAGGGTTCGAGCTTTCCTCTTTCGTCTGATCCATACTCGATCCATACTCGATAAACCCTACTCGTTTCATGTTCGTACGTACTCGATCCTTAATATCTGATAAGAGAGTGAAAAAGCCTTTCGCGTTTCAATGTTTGGTTGTCTACCCTTTGTTCCTTTCATCTCTTCAGACTTCAGAGTTCGGACTTTAGTCGCTTCGTTTACAGAGAATTCTAGTCTCGAGGGGGTGAGATTTGAGGCTGAAAACTGAATCATCCCGCAAAAAAGATTGATGTGTTATATGTGAATCAGTTCTTTCATATTTCCTCTTCTAATCTTCTCTTTCACTTAAGTAATCTATATATATGTATAGATTTAATATTTCTTATCCAGCCATGGCCCAATCCCCCAATTTCTTGTCTCCTCTGATCCAAAAATTAAACTCAAATTAATTCTGTTATACCAAAAATCCCCAATTAGTAAAATTAGAACCCTAATTTATAGCTTTCAAGTTTTAATTTGATCTTATTCAATTCAATGGAACACTTTGACGCTTCAGGTATATACATTTCTATGTAATTTTAGTTTCTTAACACCATTTAGATTTGATTTTGATTTTTGAATTGCATATGCTACAGAACATATTCTGAAACATGGGTTTGAATCATATCTTTATGTTTATAATGCCAATTCATATGTTAATATGTATACATCATATAATGATTTGCGCCTTGCTATATGTTTGACAAAATATCTGATATAAACTTAGTTTCCTAGAATTCATTAATTTATTATGGGTATAGGCAGTGTAATACATTTCATCACCAATACTAATGGAGAGAGTGTTATCTTATGCCTTAAATCTTAGATTATTCTGTAAATATTTAAAAATGAGTTATATATTCTCATCTTTATCTTGTTATTCTTCTTCCACACCGAGTGTTTGGTGTAATTTTTAAGAGAAAAAAATTCAATTTTCTCATAATTGTGCAAATAGTCATTGGAAAAGTATTCTTCAATTCTTACAAGTATACTCAAGTTATCATTCTTTTTCAAAACATTTATGTAAATTTCAGGTTCACCATATTAATAGTCATTTACAAAATCTAAAAAGGAAAGCAATTGCGATGTAGTTGTTGTGCAGGCTCTGCTTGTCATATCGGCATGGTATGCAACTTGAGGTGCTTGTGCTTGTGCTGCCTATTGAAGCATCTTGCACTCTGACATCCTTTTAACATGAGTTGTTTCAACACACTAACTCCTTGCAATGCAGCATCAATCTTTCAAAAATATTATTTTAAAAGAGAATTGTTAGAAGAATTCAAACTACCTTTGCTGTTAATAGTCCAAAAGAAAAAATCCATGTCCAGAACTCAAAAGTCATTATCATAAAAGAGTGAGAATGATTCAGTCTTCTCATTGCTGTAATCAAAAGTTGGCAAGGGAAGCTCTGGAATCTTGAGACCTGGGAGGGAAGAGGCTGCAATAAGCTTTTTCTTTGTAGAGGACATATTTTCCCCATCCTGAACGTTCGTCGTGGGACCTTTTAGCATCCCTTTGAAAATACTACCCAAGGATCTAAACGGGTGTGTTATACCATTTTTAACCATCAAAATGAGAGACACCTCAGATAGCTGCCATCCAACAGTAAGTATTATCATGACGGTGAGAAGGCAATGAGTTATAAAATTCTGCCTTTTAACCTTACTGAGCTCTTGCGCTATTTCTTCATTGCCAATTCCACAATTACCAAGTACCAACTTCCACCTTGTTCAGATTTTAACCTGTAGGCTCTACTTCATTGACTGCGTAAGATGGCAACTGAATTTTCTCATCGGCTCATAATGTAGCCAACTATTAATTTCACATACCAGAGGTACTTATGTTCATCTTCTTCCAGAATTAAACTGGATCCAGTTGCAGAATATATAGGTTCTAAAACTGACCAATTCATTAGTAGCATAATCAAATGGGGACTAATAGAAGTTACCATACCCACATCACAAGACTTTTCTGTGACTTATCCAAGACTGGGCGTCTAGTTATCAGCTCCAATACAAGTACCCCATAAGCATAAATATTAATTTTTTTCATCTACTAACCCATGCATAAAAAATTCAGGTGGAAGATAGTTGGCATAAAAAACTAAGATGAAGAGAAAAACGAAAAAATGAAAGTAATTATTAAAGTCTCAGACATCAGGAAAGAAAAAATTATGTTTATACGGACCCAAATGTCCCTTCATATTGTGATACAGTGAGGTGTGACCATTGATCTGGGAACCACTTCGCGTGTCCAAAGTTTGGCTCATACTTTCAGAATGTATTTAGTTGAATGTAATACTCATTACGACAATTTTATTGTGTATGCATATGTTATATCCTATGTATCTAATTTTGATATTTTTTTTATTTATTTGTTTGAGGTAACAATGAGATCATAAGTTTGATTGAAGACCCATCGGGACCATCTCAAAGTGCCAAATACTCAAACTAAAAATCAACCTCAACTTATTGGTGATTCTCAGCCAGAAAATGCTACTGAGGTTGAAGTTGAAGCTGAGCGTGGAAAAAAAAGAAAAAAAAAGACTTCAAAAGCCTGGGATGAGTTTACTGTTGTGACATTAAAAGATGGAACTAAGAAGGCTGAGTGCAAGCATTGCCATTCAAGGCTTGCTCTTCAAAATACGGGTTCTACCAGTCATTTGAATAGGCACATGAACTCCTGCTCTATTCGGCTGGCTTCAATTTCTGGCTCCGGAAAACCCAAGCAGCAGGTATTATCTTATCTTACTTTATAAGTTGAAGGTAAAATTGGTAACTTGAATTTCTTCAAGTATGATAAAGAAAAAATAAGGGAGCTTTTTGCTAAGATGATATGTGTGCATGAACACCCTTTTCGTATGATTGAGCATGAATTTTTCATACTATTTTGAAAACTTTGAATCCAAGATTTGATCCCATTTTTAAGGTGACAGTAAGGACTGATTGCATGAAGCTTTATGCTTTATAGAAAAAACAATTAGGCTCTGTTTGATGGTATTAGTAGGATAAGTTTAACTTCTGATTTATGGATTTCTAATCAAACTATTGGTTATATGTGTCTCACTGCTCATTTTTTGGATTCGGATTGGAACTTGCATAAAAGAGTTATCAATTTTGGTACCATGGCACCTACACACACTGGCCTTATGATTTCTGATTTTATTTTGCATTGTATAATTGAGTGGGGAATTGAAAATAAAATATCGACCGTGACTCTTGATAATGCATCTGTAAATGATTCTGCTGTAAGGCATCTTAGGGATAATTTTACATTGAAAGGTGGCCTTTATTTTAGTGGTAAAATATTTCATGTTAGATGTTGTGCCCACATTCTTAACTTAATGGTGCAAGATGGTTTGGGGATTATCCAAAATGTTATTCAAAATGTTCGTGAGACTATCAAGTACTTGAAAATGTCTCCATCTCGTCTTCATAAATTTGCTGAGATTGTGAAAAATTTGCAATTACCATATTCAAAAAGATTGATCTTAGATGTCCCCATTAGGTGGAACTCCACATATGTCATATTAGAGTCTGCTTTGCAATTCAATGATGTGTTCCCATTTTACAAAGAGAGAGACCTTCATTATAACTCTTTGCCTAGTAAGGAAGATTGGGACAGGGCTGAGAGGGTTATTAAATTTTTAGAAGTGTTTAATGAAGCAACAAATGTGTCTTCTGGCTATGAATATCCTATTTCCAATTTGTTTTTACCTGAGATTTGGAAAAACAAGGACCTGTTGAATGAAACTATTGTTGATGATTATGAATATATGAAAGAAATGGCTTACAAGATGAAAGAGAAGTTTGATAAATATTGGGGACAATACAACTTACTGATGGCTATTGCATCTATCTTAGATCCAAGATATAAGATGCAATTAGTTATATTTTGTTTCCCAAAGATGTATGTCAGTGAATTTCAAGCAAAGAGGAACTTAACACTTGTTCAAAATGCTTTGCAAGAACTATTTGTAAATATGTATCACTTTACAATGTAGAACAAGTTGTTAATAGTCACTGTGAAACTTCAATTTCTAAACCAATGGTTCTGTTGGTGGATCTAAGAGTAAGACCAAGAGTAGAGCAGAGCTTGACAATTAGGCTCAAAACATGGACATTGCATCCCAATGTTTGAAGTCTGATTTGGAAATTTACTTGGAAGAAGGGAGATTGGTTTGTAATGCTGATGATAATTTTGATGCTTTAAAATGGTGGAAGACAAACACTTTAAAATTCAAGGTTTTGTCTAGGATGGCAAGAGATATATTGTCCATACCAGTGACTATTGTGGCCTCTGAATCAACAGTTAGTTCTGGGGGAAGGGTTCTTGACCAGTTCACGAGCTCTTTGAAGCCCGACGGTTCAGGCTTTGATTTGCATAGGTGATTGTTGCGAGCTAAGTATAAGATTAAGAAAAGTATGATTGTAAGTATTAGTTTGTTTAATTTTTTTTACATAAGTAAACACATGCAAATAATATCATGGATTAATATTAGGTTATTGACAATGTAGGCTGATGAAGATTTGGAGACCGAAGTGCTGATGTAGTGAAGAAATTGATAATATATTGTTGATATTGTGATACATTGTTGTTAAATTTCAGTTTTTAAATTGAACTGTTGAACTGTTTACATTGCAGTAAATTATTTATTCACAAATTTTTTGATCTGTGACGAACTTGAGTTGTAAACAGTTCAACAGTTCAATTTAAAAACTGAAATGTAAACAACAATGTACCACAATTTCAGCAATATATTATCAATTTCTTCACTACATCAGTACTTTGGTCTCCAAATCTTCATCAGCCTACATTGTCAATCAACTAATATTAATCCATGATATTATTTGCATGTGTTTATTTATGTAAAAAAAATTAAACAAATTAATACTTACAATCATTCTTTTCTTAATCTTATACTCAGCTCGCAACAATCATCTGTGAAAATCAAAGCCTGAACCGTGTCGGGCTTCAAAGAGCTCGTGAATTGGTCAAGAACCCTTTCCCCGGCACTAAATGTTAATTCAGAGGCCACCGTAGTCACAGGTATGGATAATATATCTCTTGCCATCCTAGACAAAACCTTGAATTTTAAAGTGTTTATTGGGTAAAATCTATATACGCACAACACGCAAGTATACGTGGTAAACAAGTAATAAAGTGATAAGTTGAGTATCGTTCCCACAGAGAATTAGTTAATAAAAATCACCAAGTACTAACCCGTAACCAACTCAATCTTATTTAAACAAATGAATTTAATGTTATAAATTAAAATATTTAACTAAACTAATTCTAATTACCACTAATTAAAAATCAAATTATGAAGAATTAAGATCACAACTTCACTTATTGCTTCATTTCAGTTAACACACTTCTCATCAATTATTCTCTATCCCGAATTGTTAATCAAGAACACGAAAGTAGTATTAACCACCTCTCGGTGCACTAATACCGTATTAACGTCAATCCACAATTAAGATAGAAATCCGTGAAACACCTTAATCAACTAACCCACTATATCTCTATGTGAATTACAATTGATGAAGGTTTAAGAGCAAGTTCTCTATAAGTTTACATATGGCTTCAAGCATATCTCTACCTTAACACTCATCAAGTTTAAGCTACTAACAAAATCCTGAACACATGCTATCATGATTAGATCTAAATCAATACTTCATCTCTCAAGTTCATATAGATTATCATATAGATTCCAAATCACAATAGACAATTCTCACAATAGAAAATACTAATTGATAACGAAGCATATTAAAATAAACTACACAATAAGATCCATTGTAATCTCAAATAAAGAATTAGTTCATTATTATTGAATTAAAGCTAATAATCCATAATTGAATAATCATTAAAAGATAAAGATAGAAGAAGATGAGAAAAAATAATCTATTGTCAGTAGACTTGACGCTCCCTCCTTGCTCCTACTTCAAATCTTCAATGGTCTCCAAGTTGCTTCAATCTCCAAATCTAATTAGAACTAGTGTTTTTCTCTAATTTACTTTAATCTAATTTAATAGAATGCTCTCTAATCACCTAATAATCTCCTCTAATCTGTGTTATTCCCCTCCTTTTATAAGCCTTTGTACATGTCTTTAAGTCCTCTTGGAAGTCCTTGAATCAAACAACTCGAAAACAATCCTTTTCGGACTCAAATTCGGACAAAATCCCCTCTTTTTCGCGCATACCCAGCCCCGGCTGGGTATTTCCTTTGTAAAAACCCAGCCCCAGCTGGATAGGCTACTGATTTCACGCCCAGGACACCCAGCCCCAGCTGGATCCTAAGGCTAAAAACGTCCAGCCCCGGCTGGACACTAAACTGCGAATTGATTTTCTGCTGGAACCTCCTCTGCTAAAACTGCCATAACCTTTACACCGAGAAGATTTATGGGGCCTGTGACCTATCAAATCGAAGCTATCGACTAGGTCTACAACTTTCATTCTTTGAGCTTTCAGAAATAACAAACGCATGATGGTCGAAATTGGACTGGAAGTGACTGCTATGCAAATGACCACCCAAAACGGTGAAGTTCAACGTCCGTTGGTAGAAATGTCATAACTCTTTCATCCGAACTCCGATTTGAATGATTCAAGATGTTCCAGAAAGCTAAGAAAATGCTCTACAATATAGTCTAAGCTCCAAGCCAAGAACATGAATTGAACATGAAAGCATAAACGATGTCCGAATTGCTTTTTCCTTGCATTTTCCTTGCTTTTCCTTACCAATAGTCGTTCACACCGCTTCCAAAAGTATAACCTAAAAAATGAACACAAAATGCATGAAAAGTAACTAAGACACATGAATATAAGTAACTAATTCAAGTAAAAGATACCGGATAAGTAGGTATAAAACCTACTTATCAAATACCCCCAAACTTAAACCTTTGCTTGTCCTCAAGTAACACAACATAATGCAATGCAATGCAATGAAATGCAACTAATCTATATGCCTACGAATCCAGCAGTATTGATAGAATCAAATCTATTCACTCGGCCTTAGAGAAATCAAGTAAACATGATAATACATCATATCAAAACCAATCAACAATTTCCTCGTCAATCATCAAATCTTAAACTGTTATCACTGATATAGTGCGTGTGTGCTCAACAACCATGTTAATTGATATGAAATTAAATTTAACACATAATAGGTCTCTTTAAAGGCATCATACAGTGAAAACTCACAAAATTCACGAACAAGCTAAATCCAACTAAAGTCAAACATCCACCAAGTTCAAGAGACTAATCCGGGATACTTATGCTTTACTTTTCATTACGGGGGCTTTTTGCTCTTTTCCCGTTTTATTGTTTTTTTTTCTTTCTTTCTTTTTTACTTTTTAACCATGACTGTTCAATGTCTCATTCCATTAGGCTAACAGTGCTACCCCTTAGCGAGCTTTCGACCAACGACTCCCAGACCATTAAGACCTTAGGGCGCTAGGTTTTAAGATACCCCTTCGGGCGTACTTGCTTAAGTAACAAAGGTCCCGAAACAAAACTAGCCACTATATATATATATATATATATATATATATATATATTTTCATCATTTTTTTCTTTTTTTTAAGCTTATATATCCCAAATTTTTTCCCAAACTTAAGTTTTTGTCTAAATTCAGTCATCTCCGCCTATTCATGTCTTTCATTCATCCAAACTAGTATTATTCTTAAGAAGTCCATTATGTATCAATTTAAACTCAATCAATCAACAAGTTGTTTTTACTGTGTTATCCTTATTATATCAGTTTCAAACAGAAAAAGATTCAATTCATAACAAGAAATCACATCAAAAGCTCTAATAATCAGTATTATACTTGTCTACTCAATCCCATTCTAATCATTGGCCAAAATAAACTGTAACTATCAAACAGCTGGACTCGTGCAAAATGAACATAGTAACTAACTATTATTTTTAAATTTTTGAATTTTTGATTTTTTTTAATAATGAACCTAAACTATATTAACAACATATAATGAACCTAAACAAAACTCCCCCAAACTTAGCAATTACAATGTCCTCATTGTAAGAATATAGCGGTAAGTAGAAGAGAACTTCTCTGTAATCAACTAAGCGTGAGATGATGGTGGCGATGGCTGTGACGATCATTTTGCTATCTATTGGACCTCCAATACCTGCAATGAAGAGAGACAACATGGATTAGATTATAAGAGAACTTAATAAGCAACTTAATTCCTATCTACTAAATAAACTAGTAAAGCTTATAAATATAAAAAAATTCCTGGGTTGCCTCCCAGTCAGCGCTTGATTTATAGTCTTTCAGCCTGACTTTGTCTGGTCAATGCTATCCAATTCCTCTTCGAAAGTTGAGGAACCCTCCACCATCGAAAATAATATAGCTTTTGGTAGGTTCCCATTTGTAATAGCCATTGTATTAAAGTCACCTAGCATGCTCTTGTTTGGTATGATCTCAACCAAGAACTCCCCACAGCTAGGTGTTTTCTAAATTGTGTATGTGATCACTTTGGGGCATGGAAGCTTGTCACACACAATGTGCTCTTCGTCTATCTTCTTTTCCTCTTCCCACCATGGATTAAAAATTGTACTCACTCTTATGTCAACAAAAGCTTCGTCGACGAAATGACTACCAAGCGGGCACGGTTTTGCAAATCTAACTGGACCCTTGATCTTTGACGGAGAAAGAACTTGGGGCACTAATAACATCGTCTCATCCTCGTTGGTACTCATAGTTAGTTCTTCACCGACCTTATTTTCATTATCCCCACTTTTCTCCTCTTTTTCAACATCTCGTGTCTCATCCAGTTGTAGATTTGGCTCGGGCACTTCATCAATCTCGGAATCCTCGTCATAACAGCAATTATTTTGAGGACAGTTGTTCAAGGCTTTAAGCATTTGATCCACCTGGTTCTGTATATTTTGAATTGATATCTCTTGATTCTAAAGTGACCGCGCTTGATTAATCATTCTCTCCTCAATTGATGTTATTGACTCGGACAACAATTCCTCCAACCTTGAATTATCTGCCTCAGTCTCAGAAGCCATGTATTGAAGACCATTGGTTGAGGTAGTGATGAGTTGCTCCGTCCGATTATTAAAATTTTGGATTGACAGCTCCTGACTGTTTATAAACTCTTCTTTTTCTGCTATAGCCCTTAACATGAATTCCGTAAACTCTGAATTGTCTTCTTGTCGCATTGGAGGTGAATATGAGAATTCCGGCGTGTATGTTGGACTTGGAGCAGAGTATTGGTCTTGATAGTTGTAGCTCCATGAAGAATTCGGGTGATACCTCCAAACTTGATGGTAATTATCATATGCATACTGGTTAAGGTATACACCACCTTGTTTTCCCCGCCCAAAACTAACGGTGCATTGATGAATCGGATGGTTGCCAGCACAATAGTCACACATGATTGCCATCCTTCGACTCTGTTGGGCTGCGATAACGTCCAACTTCCTCGAAAGTTCTTTAATTTGTGCTGACATTGCGGAAAGTGTCGCGAGTCTGTCAATCTCTGTTTCTTTTGGTTGAGTCATGTTCGTGTATGGCCATTGATACGCAAAGTCATCCATGATACCTGAAAAGAGAGAAATATAGGAAGAGAATTAAAAATAAAAAATAAAAATGTTTAAATTAAGACTAATTTGATTGAAATTAATATTGGGAAAAAGATATTAAACTAATTCCCCGGCAACGGCGCCAAAAACTTGTTGGGTAAAATCAATATACGCACAACACGTAAGTATACGTGGTCAACAAGTAATAAAGTGATAAGTTGAGTATCGTTCCCACAGAGAATTAGTTAATAAAAATCACCAAGTGCTAACCCGTAACCAACTCAATCTTATTTAAACAAATGAATTTAATGTTATAAATTAAAATATTTAACTAAACTAATTCTAATTACCACTAATTAAAAATCAAATTATGAAGAATTAAGATCACAACTTCACTTATTGCTTCATTTAAGTTAACACACTTCTCATCAATTATTATCTATCCCGAATTGTTAATCAAGAACACGAAAGTAGTATTAACCACCTCTCGATGCACTAATACCGTATTAACGTCAATCCACAATTAAGATAGAAATCCGTGAAACACCTTAATCAACTAACCCACTATATCTCTATGTGAATTACAATTGACGAAGGTTTAAGAGCAAGTTCTCTATAAGATTACATATGGCGTCAAGCATATCTCTACCTTAACACTCATCAAGTTTAAGCTACTAACAAAATCCTGAACACATACTATCATGATTAGATCTAAATCAATACTTCATCTCTCGAGTTCATACAGATTATCACGGTAATTGATGGCCAGTCAATTAAACAATTAATTCCAAATCACAATAGACAATTCTCACAATAGAAAATACTAATTGATAACGAAGCATATTAAAATAAACTACACAATAAGATCCATTGTAATCTCAAACAAAGAATTAGTTCATTATTATTGAATTAAAGCTAAGAATCCATAATTGAATAATCATTAAAAGATAAAGATAGAAGAAGATGAGAAAAAATAATCTATTGTCAGTAGACTTGACGCTCCCTCCTTGCTCCTACTTCAAATCTTCAATGGTCTCCAAGTTGCTTCAATCTCCAAATCTAATTAGAACTAGTGTTTTTCTCTAATTTACTCTAATCTAATTTAATAGAATGCTCTCTAATCACCTAATAATCTCCTCTAATCTGTGTTATTCCCCTCCTTTTATAAGCCTTTGTACATGTCTTTAAGTCCTCTTGGAAGTCCTTGAATCAAACAACTCAAAAACAATCCTTTTCGGACTCAAATTCGGACAAAATCTCCTCTTTTTCGCGCATACCCAGCCCCGGCTGGGTATTTCCTTTGTAAAAACCCAGCCCCAGCTGGATAGGCTACTGATTTCATGCCCAGGACACCCAGCCCCGGCTGGATCCTAAGGCTAAAAACGTCCGGCCATGGCAGGACACTAAACTGCGAATTGATTTTCTGCTGGAACCTCCTCTGCTAAAACTACCATAACCTTTACACCGAGAAGAGTTACGGGACCTGCGACCTATCAAATCGAAGCTATCGACTAGGTCTACAACTTTTATTCTTTGAGCTTTCAGAAATAACAAACGCATTATGGTCGAAATTGGACTGGTAGTGACTGTTGTGCAAATGACCACCCAAAACGGTGAAGTTCAACGTCCGTTGGTAAAAATGTCATAACTCTTTCATCCGAACTCCGATTTGAATGATTCAAGATGTTCCGGAAAGCTAAAAAAATGCTCTACAATATAGTCTAATCTCTAAGCCAAGAACATGAATTGAACATGAAAGCATAAACGATATCCGAATTGCTTTTTTCTTGTATTTTCCTTGCTTTTCCTTACCAATAGTCGCTCACACCGCTTCCAAAAGTATAACCTAAAAAATGAACACAAAATGCATGAAAATTAACTAAAACACATGAATATAAGTAACTAATTCAAGTAAAAGATACCGGATAAGTAGGTATAAAACCTACTTATCACTTCCACCATTTTAAAGCATCAAAATTATCATCAGTATTACAAACCAATCTCCCTTCTTCCAAGTAAATTTCCAAATCAGACTTCAAACATTGGGATGCAATGTCCATGTTTTGAGCCCAATTGTCAAGCTCTGCTCTACTCTTGGTCTTACTCTTAGATCCACCAACAGAACCATTGGTTTAGAAATTGATGTTTCACAGTGACTATTAACAACTTGTTCTGCATTGTAAAGTGACATTTATTCGTCAAATAGTTTTTGCAAAGCATTTTGAACAAGTGTTAAGTTCCTCTTTGCTTGAAATTCACTGACATACATCTTTGGGAAACAAAATATAACTAATTGCATCTTATATCTTTGATCTAAGATAGATGCAATAACCATCAGTAAGTTGCATTGTCCCCAATATTTATCAAATTTCTCTTTCATCTTGTAAGCCATTTCTTTAATATATTCACAATCATCAACAATAGTTTCATTCAACAGCTCCTTGATTTTCCAAATCTCAGGTAAAAACAAATTGGAAGTAGGATATTCACAGCCAGAAGACACATTTGTTGCTTCATTAAACACTTCTAAAAATTTAATAACCCTCTCAGCCCTGTCCCAATCTTCCTTACTAGGCAAAGAGTTATAATGAAGGTCTCTCTCTTTGTACAATGGGAACACATCCTTGAATTGCAAAGCAGACTCTAACATGACATATGTGGAGTTCCACCTAGTGGGGACATCTAAGATCAATATTTTTGAAGACGGTAATTGCAAATTTTTCACAATCTCACCAAATTTATGAAGACGAGATGGGGACATTTTCAAGTACTTGATAGTCTCACGAACGTTTTGAATAACATTTTGGATAATCCCAAACCATCTTGCACCATCAAGTTAAGAACGTGGGCACAACATCTAACATGAAATATTTTACCACTAAAATAAAGGCCACCTTTCAATGTAAAATTATCCCTAAGATGCCTTACAGCAGAATCATTTGCAGATGCATTATCAAGAGTCACGATCGATATTTTATTTTCAATTCCCCACTCAGTTATACAATGCAAAATAGAATCAGAAATCATAAGGCCAGTGTGTGGAGGTGCCATGGTACCAAAATTGATAACCCTTTTATGCAAGTTCCAATCTGAATCCAAAAATGAGCAGTGAGACATATATAACCAATAGTTTGATTAGAAGTCCATAAATCAGAAGTTAAACTTATCCTATTAATACCATCAAACAGAGCCTTAATTTTTTTTCTTCTCTAAAGCATAAAGCTCCATGCAATCAGTCCTTACTGTCACCTTAGAAATGGGATCAAATCTTGGATTCAAAGTTTTCAAAGATAGTATGAAAAATTCATGCTCAATCATACGAAAAGGGTATTCATGCACACATATCGTCTTAGCAAAAAGCTCCCTTATTTTTTCTTTATCATACTTGAAGAAATTCAAGTTACCAGTTTTATCTTCAACTTCTAAAGTAAGATAAGATAATACCTGCTGCTTGGGTTTTCCGGAGCCAGAAATTGAAGCCAGCCGAATAGAACAGGAGTTCATGTGCCTATTCAAATGACTGGTAGAACCCGTCTTTTGAAGAGCAAGCCTTGAATGGCAATGCTTGCACTCAACCTTCTTAGTTCCATCTTTTGATGTCACAACAGTAAACTCGTCCTAGGCTTTTGAGGTCTTTTTTTTTCTTTTTTTCCCATGCTCGGCTTTAACTTCAACCTCAGTAGCATTTTCTGGCTGAGAATCACCAATAAGTTGAGGTTGATTTTCAGTTTGAGTATTTGGCACTTGAGATGGTCCCGATGGGTCTTCAATCAAACTTATTATCTCATTGTTACCTCAAACAAATAAATAAAAAAATATCATAATTAGATACATTGGATATAACATATGCATGCATAATAAAATTGTCGTAATGAGTATGACATTCAACTAAATACATTCTGAAAGTATGAGCCAAACTTTGGACTCGTGAAGTGGCTCCCATATCAATGGTCACACCTCACTGTATCACAATATAAAGGGATATTTGGGTTCGTATACACATAATTTTTTCTTTCCTGATGTCTGAGAGTTTAATAATTACTTCCATTTTTCATTTCTCTTCATCTTAGTTTTTTATGCTAACTATCTTCCACCTGAATTTTTTATGCATGGGTTAGTAGATGAAAAAATTAATATTTATGCTAATGGAGTACTTGTATTGGAGCTGATAACTGGACGCCCAGTCTTGGATAAGTCACAGAAAAGTCTTGTGATGTGGGTATGGTAACTTCTATCAGTCCCTATTTGATTATGCTACTAATGAATTGGTCAGTTTTAGATCCTATATATCCTGCAGCTGGATCTAGTTTAATTCTGATAGAAGATGAACATAAGTACCTTTGGTATGTGAAATTAATAGTTGGCTGCATTATGAGTCGATGAGAAAATTCAGCAGCCATCTTATGCAGTCAATGAAGTAGAGCCTACAGGTGAGAATCTGAACAAGGTGGAAGTTGGTACTTGGTAATTGTGGAATTGGCAATGAAGAAATAGCGCAAGAGCTCAGGAAGGTTAAAAGGCAGAATTTTATAACTCATTGCCTTCTCACTATCATGATAATACTTACTGTTGGATGGCAGCTATCTGAGGTGTATCTCATTTTTGATGGTTAGAAATGGTATGACACACCCGTTTAGATCCTTGGGTAGTATTTTCAAAGGGATGCTAAAAGGTCCCACGACGAACGTTCAGGATGGGGAAAAGATGTCCTCTACAAAGAAAAAGCTTATTGCAGCCTCTTCCCTCCCAGGTCTCAAGATCCCAGAGCTTCCCTTGCCAACTTTTGATTTCAGTAATGAGAAGACTGAATTATTCTCACTCCTTTATGATAATTACTTTTGAGTTCTGGACAGGGATTTTTTCTTCTGGACTATTAACAGCAAAGGTAGTTTGAATTGTTCTAACAATTCTCTTTTAAAATAATATTTTTGAAAGATTGATGCTGCAGTGCAAGGAGTTAGTGTGTTGAAATAACTCATTTTGAAAGGATGACAGAGTGCAAGATGCTTCAATAGGCAGCAGAAGCACAACCACCTAAAGTTGCATACCATGCCGATATGACAAGCACAACCTGCACAACAACTACATCGCAATTGCTTTCCTTTTTAGATTTTGTAAATGACTATTAATATTGTGAACATGAAATTTACATAAATGTTTTGAATAGGAATGACAACTTGAGTATACTTGTAAGAATTGCAGAATACTTTTCCAATGACTATTTGCACAACTGTGAGAAAATTGAAAATTTTTTTCTCTTAAAAATTACACCAAACACTCGGTGTGGAAGAAGAATAACAAGATAAAGATGAGAATATATAACTCATTTTTAAATATTAACAGAAGAATCTAAGATTTAAGGCATAAGATAACACTCTCCATTAGCAGTGGTGATGAAATGTATTACATTGCCTATACCCATAATAAATTAATGAATTCCAGGAAACTAAGTTTCTATCAGACATTTTGTCAAACATATAACAAGACGCAAATCATTATATGAGGTATACATATTAACATATGAATTAAGGCATTACAAACATAAAGATATGATTCAAACCCAAGTTTCAGAACATGTTCTGTAGCATATGCAATTCAAAAATCAAAATCAAATCCAAATGGTGTTAAGAAACTAAAATTACATAGAAATGTATATACATGAAGCCTCAAAGTGTTCCATTGAATTGAATAAGATCAAATTGAAACTTGAAAGCTATAAATTAGGGTTCTAATTTTACTAATTGGGAATTTTTGGTATAACAGAATTAATTTGAATTTAATTTTTGGATCAGAGGAGACGAGAAATTGGGGGATTGGGCCATGGCTGGATAAGAAATATTAAATCTATACATATATATAAATTACTTAAGTGAAAGAGAAGATTAGAAGAAGAAATATGAAAGAACTGACTTACACATAACACATCAATCTTCTTTTGTGGGATGATTCAGTTTTCAGCCTCAAATCTCACCCCCTCGAGACTAGATTTCTCTGTAAACAAAGCGACTAAAGTCCGAACTCTGAAGTCTGAAGAGATGAAAGGAACAAAGGGTAGACAACCAAACGTTGAAACGCGAAAGGCTTTTCCACTCCCTTATCAGATATTAAGGATCGAGTACATACGAACCTGAAACGAGTAGGGGTTATCTAGTATGGATCAGACGAAAGAGGAAAGCTCAAACCCTAAAATGAGTGAACGATATTGTGCTCATATTCAAGTTCAATATTATAACCCAAAAAATGAGCTTGGCCCATATTCGGCTCGAATATTTACCGAATCCGAGTCCCGGATCATATTTTCGGGTCGAATCCGAATCGGGTACCGAAATACTCGGACCGATTTTCACCCCTACGAGGGAGGGCTGAATGACCTAGAGAAGAAGATGAAGGAGGCCGAGTATAAAATCAATCGGAGGTTGGGATAAATTGAATTTAAGGTTAAATCGTTTATTGGAATGGCGATATTAAGCCAGATTAATTAACAGATTAAGGTAATTAAGTGAATATCGATACTATGAAAAATGAAATAGGCTGGAACATCACTAGTTGCAATAGCGTTATTGAGCAAGTCAGACAAACAAAAGTTGAATGCAATAAGTTACAAGTATAGAGGTGGCAAATGGGCCGGGCCAAAATGGCCCAGGTTTTGGCGGGTTGTAAAAGTGAGGCCCGTGGCTCGGGTTGGGCCGGGCCGGGCCGGCCCGCGGGCTTCTTCCTATATTTTTTTTTACAAAATCTTGCTACACCAAAAATAGTAATAATAATAAATATTAAAAATAATAAATAATTTATAATAAACAATAATTCTAATTACCAAAAAAATTCAAACTATAATTAAAGATAGAGTTTCACCAAAAAGAATGCTATGCCCAATTAAAAATAAGAAATTTGATTTTAGAACAAAGGAAGTTACCATATTTAATTGGAAAAGAAAGAACAAAAGGAACAGAACCGCAAAGTTGTTGTTAAAAAAAAAAATCGAACTGAAACATCATTCCAAAGAGAACTGTGAAAAGGATTGAAAAAATTGGCAATAATTCCCTCCCATGAAAGCCATGACAACCAATATGCATAAAGACTCATCATAGTCATTGCCTGTTAAGAAAATGTGAGATGAAGAGCATAAGAATAGTTTCACATGGTTTCTTCTTGAGATCATAACAGTGACATGCCATTAACAGTTTTGAACTCTTATTTATGTACTTACAAGTTTTATATTCAAGCCTCATAACTCACAAGTAGCAACATTTTGTTAAAAAAATAGTCACAGGTCACGGGCCAAGCTGGGCCTTCACGGGCCGGGCCAAAAAGACCCAACTTTTTGTGGGCTAAAAATATGCAGCCCAAAGCCCAGCCCGTAGCGGGCGGCCCGCGGGCCTGGGCCATCTTTGTCAGGTCTAAACAAGTAAATGAACTCATTAAACAAGAAAGGAGGCTTGAATCGACCAGAACAGTTCCATCTAAGAACCAAAATATCCACATATCCGAAAACTTTATTTTAAGACCAATAAAAACTCAAAACTTCATCTTAATACCATTCACCCCACACTCATAATCTAACTACTATCCACATCTATAATGCATGCCTTTGTTTCTTTCCCTCTTTCACCTTCCTAACTAATTGCGTGACCCCTCAATCATGCCCCAACCTAGTATGTAGCCAATTGAAGACCTCATCCATCTCCTTAGGGACTGTGCAATGACTAAGCCTGCAAAATCACACCAAACATTCAAAATACAAACCATGATCTAGAGTGTATGAGATATTGAAAACCATGATCTAGATCTAGTGACGTAATATTGAAAATCTTCTATTACCCCTCATATGAAAGGTATCGAAATCCAAATAAGCTCAAGTAAGTGGACTTTTCTCCGTGATTGTAAGGAACCACTTCATAAAGAAATTGGTTCTTTCTAAAACTACATTGTCTATAATTTCTCACAATAATGTAGCCTTGAGGGGAAAAATAAGAAGGTTACTACTTAGAACTGTCTCAAATGAGAAGAAAGCTGGCAGCAATGAACAACAAATGGATGCAGCATATCAATGTTCAACAATCACTTTTACTTGTTACATTTGAATAACTCCCTCAATTCGCCTGGTAATGTAAATACAACAATAACAAATGATGAATAGCTTTTTGTACCTTTATCAATGAAAGAAAACAACTATTGGGGTATACTGTATACACAATATAAGAGCCATTATTTCACCAGACACCAGCCATGCATGAACAGCTAGCAACAAACATGAACAGTTTCATAAGTATCTGCATTCTTTGATAGAGATCAAAGCAACTAACTAGACAGATAAGCCGGAAGGCAGTCGGAGATGATGTAATTACTTCTTCAGTTCTTCTGCCTATTTATTTTTCCGATTGATCAAACCAAGGTTCGATTCATCAAAACTTGCAAGCAACTGTGACATTAAAACTCATACTTCCTCTTGGCAACTCCACCAAGGAAGGAAGCGGCTGAGGCACAGTAACATTCATACTTCTGTACAAATTTCTTAGGTTTACACTGAACCTCTTTGATGATCCAATGGGTGAAGAAGATGCTTTGCCGGTCTGTGTCATTATCTTTGTCGACTTGTATTCTGGTTTTATAATATCCTCATCCGTTTTCTTGTTTTCTGGCGACTTATCACACGCCTCTTCCACAATATCCACCTTTTTGAATGAACTATAACTATCTCCTTTTTTATAAACTGAATGTAGAGGGTCACCGTTTACAATTTCTTTTTCCTTTAAAGCAGAATCTTGGAGACCAAACATTACTCTACCAACAATATGTAAATTATCTTGTTCTATTTTCGTACTAACTGAATGTGGAGGGTCATCATTTATAGCTATTCTTTCATTTTGTTCATGGAAAACATCAGAATCTGATAGACCTAACCTTGCTCTTCCAAATAATGTGACAGGCCTTTTGCTTGGAGGGGATAGATTCAAGAGTGTTCGCTGGTTAGTGGTGGGTATGCTTATTGGTTTAGACTGAGGTTCTGCGTATGTTTTGAGCACAGACAAGCAACTTGGACTCTCTGCTGCTATATGTTCTTCAGTTTGAGGAGCCTCCACACTTATGTCTAGAAGCTTCCAGAGAGGGTCATCAGAAGCTACTTGAGAGATAAAGCAGTGCTTTTTAACATAAGTTAACTCCATAGATCGGCAACTGGGGGTTGTTGACACTACCCATTTAGGTGCAAGAAGCTGGAGAGCCCAGTCTAATTCTTCCCTGGATGAGTGCATTGAGTAACAGACATGCCAAATACCAAACTGATCTCTTACTGCTTCATTGAATCTCTCTTTTCTTCGTATTTCAGTCTCTGATGAACCTTCGTCAAATGCATACCACTGTGCCGAAGGCTGTATTATAAGCGGCTCAGGATGAGAATTATTTCGAGCCTCAGTAAGCTTTGCTTCTGCTCTTTCTGACAGTTTAGGAAATCCATCAAACACATGAAAGCGAGAAGATGAATCTTCAGAGAGTATTTCAGGAACTGTAAGTTTCAAAGCTTGATAACAGTCTGGATTGCTTTCTTTATCAATAAAAATCTTGGAGCCAAATGTATGGGATACATTCACAAGTATCTCTTCCTGGCCAAGCATATCACAGGTCAAATACACCACCGGAGCACCAGGATGCTTCCATATACAATTGATGACCTGCCTAGTGGATACAAAATAACAATGTCAAACAAACTTATAGGTTGTAGTATTTCAATGACTACTAACCAAGAATGGTTTGAGTATGTACAAATGTGAAATAGCTTAAATGCCTAATCCCAATAAGTGCGGGAAGAAAACAGTTTTCACAAAAACAAGGCATGGCATCTAAGGAATGATAAGTAGGTTTTATTACCTACTTATCCAGTATCTATTACTTGAATTAGTTGTTTAATCTCATGTTTATCAGTTACTTTTCATGTATTTTGTGTTCATTTTGTAGATTTTATGCATGGGAGCTGTGTGAGCGACTATTGGTATGAAAACGGAAGGAAAAGCAATCCGGACATGTTTGGGCTTTCAAGTTCATTTCATGTTCTTGGCTTGGAACTTGGATTAAATTGTAGAGCTTCTTCTTAGCTTTTCGGAACATCTTGAATCATTCAAATCGGAGTTCAAATGCAAGAGTTATGACCTTTGTACCAACAGACGTTGAACTTCAATGTTTTGTGTGGCCATTTGCACAACAATCACTTCAACCCAATTTCAACCTTCATCCGTCCATTATTTCTCAATTCTCAAAGAATGAAAGTTGTAGAGCTCGTCGAGAGCTTCGATTTGATAGGTGACAGGCCTCGTAACTCTTCCCGGATAAAAAAATATGGCCGTTTTACAAGAGGACACTGCAGCAGAAAACCTACGGTGCAAGTGCGCGGATTTCTAGTGCATTTTGAGTGCGGCCACGCTAGTCCCTGGACCAAAAAAATACTATCTGCTACTTGAGCGCGGGCGCGCCTAACTTCAGGCCATTTCCAGCATGGCCACACCACTTCATAAGTTGACCAGAGTTGACTTTTTCATTAATTAGTGCAATTGGAGCGTAACTTGGGCAAGGAGTCAATTAATTAGGGCTTATATAGAAGACATATCAGTATGAAAAAGAGAATTCCACCCTTGGGAATCAATCTAGATTACATATGCTCTTTTCTTTTCTTTTCTTTAATTTCCTTATTAGAATAGATTAGATTAGAACCCTAAATTAGCTAAGATTTGGGGATTGAAGATCATTGGAAGTTCAGAAGCGAAACAAGAGAATAAACTCAAATTTGCTATTCTTAATTCCTAATTCTCTTTACTTCTATTTGTATCTTTCAATGTATATTCACTTGTGGATCATGAATTCTAGTTCAATCATGAATTAAACTCTATTTTGAGATTACTATGGATCTTGTTTTGTAGTTTACTTTAATATACTTCCTTGTTAGTCTTATTAATTGTTATTAGATTGTCTATTATGATTTGTGTTGAATTGTTTAATTGCCTAGTTATCAATTATCATGATAATCCATATGAACTTGAGAGACAGTATGGGTTTAGATCTGATCTTAATAGCTTGTGTTTGTATGTTCTGCATGGTGATGGAATGTATAATTCGTGCCTAAGATAGAGATATACCGAAGAACCACTCGTAGTCAATTGAGGACTTGGGCTTAAACCCTATTTATTTGTAAATCGCATAGACATATAGTGGGTTAGGTAATGTGGGTGTTCATGTGTATTCTATCAATTGTGGATTATATATGATATGGATTTGGTACATCGAGAGATGGCCATGTTTCACTTTCGTGTTCTCGACTAACAATCCGGTATAATTAATTTGGCTTAACAAAAAGTGTGTTAATTTAAATGATTCAATAGGTGAAATTGTAATCTCAAGTCTTCATTATCTAGTCTCATTCTAGGGGTAGTTAGTATTATTTTATTTCATAGTTTAAATATAAATTATCAAAGCAATCGTTTAAATAAGATTGAGTTGGTTACGGGTTAGTGCTTGGTAAGCTTTATTAGTAATTTCTCGTGGGAACGATACTCTACTTACTCTTTATTACTTGTTGACCGTGTAAACTTGCACGCATATATTGACCGGGATTACGACCAACAAGGAACATAAGTCAACCAGTAAGGTATATAACTAGTAGTTCTAATAAAGACCATTGAGTAAGCAAGTTGCAGCCTCCACAAGAGAGGATGTATAATAATGTTAGAGAAACAGGTAAGTAAGAAGTATTTTAGAGCTTTGTGCTTTAGGGATGACTGACGAAGCAATTAACAAGAGCAACTGCAAAAGACGAAAGAACCATGCCAAAGCAGAGGTAATCACTTTTTAGTTTTCTTTAATCATCTTGTTCCAAGTCTTAACCTATATTTCAAAGGGAGAAGAAAAAATTTAACCACATTCTTGAACCTATATTCCAATATTAGTTCTTTTCCTACTTTCAACTTGGATTACATTCAAGTAATGTATTTCATTTCTCATCTTTAGACACTTGTTTTAAAGGCTTTGCGGTACCAAAGAAATCTTTTCCATCTCTCATAGATGATAAACGACACTTCTTAAGATCTCAATTATCCAAAGTACATCTACTTGTAGGCTTGTAACTCACATTTCTGTCATCTAAAGTATTGCCGATTTTTATCACTAGAGGAACCTTTTACAAGGTTTTGGACATAAATACTGGTTAAGATTAAAGGTAGGAATATGATGGAACATATTAATGGAATTGATTATTCATTTTCTTGGTTTCTGTTGGGGAAGAAAATTTTGATTCATTCTTAGCATATCAAATGCTCTGCTTTCCTAGTATGACTACTGTACATAAGACAGCTTTTCTCTCTCACGCACACAAAACAAATTATTTAATGCATAGACGTATTGACGTGTTATAACATGTAAACAGGACAAGGCATGAGTAGGTGGAGTTCAAACATATGAATACTGCAATACGTCATACCAGAGTAGAGACTAGAGAGAACATAAGCTAGATGAGCCTGAGTAGAAGTACCTCCCTAATTGCAGAGTGTTTACATGGCATCTTTGAAGGAAATCTCCCAAATGTGCAGTCTAAGAAGACATAATCAATCTGACATCTAGGTTCCCTAGTTCTCTTGCCTAAATACTTCTCAGGTAAGCTTTGCAAACACTCTTGATCAAGTCTGCAATCTCCTGTGTGTAATATGCTACCGAAATTGCCGTCAAACAAATACATAACGGCTCCTGGAGTTCACAAATAGCATGTCAGACAAAGAATCATCAGTCAACTGAAATTGAATGAATAACATAGATTGAACCAACCAAAGCCAATGAAGTTGAAAAGGGAAATGTGTGGGTGTGTGTGTATATGTATATATATATATATATACACGCACACACACACACACACAATTCAAATCCGCATTGAAGATCGAAAACCGATAAAAATGGGAAACTTAGCAGTAAAATTCAAGGATCAAAGACATAAGGTTCTGCCCACATCATTTCAGCTTGTTTGAATAAATAGAAATTGAACCTACCGAATCAATCAAAGAGAATTAGATTGAAAAGGAAAAAAAATCAAGGAAAGAAAAAAAAAGAGGTGAACACTTCACTGCCAGCATTGAAGATCTAAAATCAATAAATAAAAGATTAGGCAGTATTAACACAACTTTCAAGCATAACACGTTGTAGACTTCCAAGCGCTTAAAAATTTTTAAAAAATAAATTTAAAAAAAAACTTATAAGGGAATCCTAATTTCGGATTTCCTATCAAAAATTAACCATTCGTGTGGTAGATTCCAAGTGAGTGAGCTTGTTATCTCATGAAGATTTTTTATTTTATTCTTATAAGTATGATGGTGAAATATATGGATGGTAAATTGGTAATTTGAATGATACAAGGAAATACTTCCATATGTTTTATATATCCAAATTGTATTTTCAATCCCAAGTCATAGATTCATAAAACATTCTAACGGGATAAATCAACTTTTGGTACCTATACTGAGATACGACTTACAATTTGGTACCCGAAGTGAAAAAAATTACAAACTGGTGATTGTACTCGAAAAATGTTACACTTCGTTAAACATTAAGAACACGACTTACAATTTAGTACCCGAAGTGAAAAAAGTTATAAACTGGTGATTGTACTCGAAAAATGTTGAAATATGGTGCTTGTACTTTCCAATTTTTAAATAATCGTTAAAATTGATCAAACGGAAGAGACAAACATACAGAGAGAAAAGAAAAGTCGACGCGAAGAAGATCCTCGATGTTTTGTTCCATCTTTCATTGCCTCCCACATTCGCACCATTGCTCCATAGTGGCACCGACTTGGGAACTCTGGTGTAATCCAATCATTTTTATTGCATGAACTACAATCTTCTTCCCTAATTTCATTTACGATTCAACTCCAAGACGAGCTCATCCTTTCAATTAAACACTGAAAACCCTTTAATAAATATATAGAAACTAGTAATCGATGGAGAATCGAGACAAGAAGAATGAGAGAAGAAGGACAGAAGAAGAGAACCCTAATTTTTAAACAGAATAAATATGAAACCCTACTGTTTAACGGAGAGTAACATTTTTCGAGTACAATCATCAGTTTGTAATTTTTTTCACTTCGAGTACCAAATTGTAAGTTGTGTCCCTAATGTTTAACAAGTGTAACATTTTTTGAGTACAATCACCAGTTTGTAACTTTTTTCACTTCGGATACCAAATTGTAAGTCGTGTTCCAGTACAGGTACCAAAAGTTGATTTATCCTCATTCTAACCAGTACCAAGTTGTATTGTATTACCATCACAAACAATTATTAAGACTAAAAATATTATTGAACATGTTGGTGGAGAGAAATAATGACTCAAAAAAACAAAAAAGAGTTCAAATCGTGATCTAAAAGAATGTTGAAGTAAGCATATAGCTGTGGAAAGGAAATAAAGGGTCAGAAAATAAGAAAATGACAAAAGAAAGAACATTGTCATGATCGAACAGCTATCTAAACTTGATCAAACTAAAAATCAATACATGATCAACAATTCAATATAGCTCTAAAATTTATGATCAACAAAATGGCATCTAGCATTCGATAATAAGACAATCATGTTTCTCTTGTTCTGTACTCAATTTAATCAACAGTCTACAACTAATGAAATGGATCACTAATTAGAAATGATAAAACTTTTTAACCACCTCAGAGCCAAACTAAGAATCCCTTTTAAAAAAAATAATCAGCTTCAATATAATCAACAACCAAAATCAAAGTTAACTCAAATATCATGTGATTTGATACCTTAATTTAAAGGTGTACACTTGTTTCAGTACAACCAAAAATGGAAGAATAGACTCATAAATTTGGAGCGTGAGTGTAAACATATATAATTCAAATCAAAATCACAATGTGTATAATAAGAATCAAATAAACCCCAATGTGATTCGCATCAAAAGCGGACACTGTAAAATCGCCATCAGGATCGCCAATAACAACCGACTGTCCAACCTCAACACCCACAAACAATGAATCATCAAGCTGCCAAAACAATCAAAAATTAGAATTTACCATCTACAAATAAATCAAATGGGTATATACATTTAACAGAGGAGAAATTGAGAAAAAAGAAAGAAAACCTGGGGATAATACTTAAGGGTGAGGGTTTTAGTGAGATGGGTAGAGTAAATTGGGTAAGAAAAGTGGGTGGAGATTCCTTGAGAGTGGTCTTTGTGGGCATGAGTCAGAAAATGATGCTGCTTTCTCTTGGAAGAAGGTGTCCATGTATCTACCGAAAATGGTAGCCCTTTTGGCATCTCGATTGGCATCTTTTCTTCCTAAAAATTTTGTGATGAAATCTCAAATTCTGAAATGAATTAGTGAAGGAGTAGTGGGAGGGAAATTTTGGTTTTATAGGTGGGAAAATTGTAAAGGACGATAGGGAATTAATCTGGTGCGATCGTGTGATCTACTATAAATTTACCAATCGTTAACTTAGAAGTTGGCAATGCCGCAATGATGTGTGGCTTGACGGTAATTTGACATGTTATAAAGAAGCCAATTTTGGAGGGTCAGCCCAATGGGTAATTTTACATGGTCTTATCGTCTTTGTACTGGGCTAACATTATGATGGAATACTTCATTATTAACGGGTAAGGCTTTAAAATGAACTAAACAATTCATGTTCGATTCGTACTCCTTTGATTTGAGTTTGGCTCAAAATATAAATAATTTAAATATAAATAAATTTTATAATTCGATAAATTATTCGAATCTCTTCAATATTCGTTCAAAAAATTCAAACTGTTTTAGTTCAATTTGAGAAAATTCAAACTGCTCGAGTTCAATTTGAGATCGTGTCGACACGGTAGCTAAACAAACCTCAATCAAATCTTATTTCATACTCGATAAATTTTATGAACTAAATATGAACAATTCAATACTCGATTCGACTCGGTTTATTTACACCCCTAGACATTATTCATACGGGTTGAAAATTCCCTATAATAAATAGTATAAAATGTAAGCTGGTGGTGTTTGATAAAACTGAGTGTTAAGACCTGAATAGTTTAGACGTCTGAATAATATAGAGCATCTGAATAGAATTGCGTCTGAATGCAAAAATGCTGTTTGATAATTAATTTTTCTAAAATGTCTGAAAAATAGTATTTTACCATTTTAACCCTCTGAACAGTTGAAACAAAACCTGTTTGATAATCAGAAGGTCTGAATAGTATGATAATCAAAAATTAATTGCCACATATGATAAATTAAACAAAAAAAACCTTAATTTTTTTGAAAATTATTTTTAAAACATTTTTTGATATTTTTATATAAAAAATATCATTATAAATATATTGTTAAGATCCATAGCTACTATTTCGGTGTAAAAATATCATTTGATTACGGTTATTTTCCTTTCTTTCTCTTCTCTTGGTTACGGTTCCTCCTTTTCCTTATTCTCTCCTTAATCATTCATCCTCCTGAAAACTTTTATATATATATACATATAAATTAGCGTAAATAGTGAGAAATCGGTCTATATATATATATATATTCTTTTTGAAATCGGTCATGAGAAGGATTTGATTTTTCGAAATTTGAAACATAAAATTGCAAGTACCAAATCAAATCCGTGGGAGAATTTTCAGATCTACTTGATTGTGTGAATCTGGGTGTATTATTGACCCATTTTGCATGTAAGCGGGTTGGGAACTAGAATACTGTTATTCAGACAATTAATTTTTCTGAGTTGTAGCTTCAACAAATGTTGGATTTTGTAATAGGCGAAGGTGAAGGATGAGCGGCAGATGGAAGTGAAGAAAACGGGAGAGATAATAGGGTTAAGTGGACAGAAGTGTAATTTTGTAATATAGCTGAGGTTATTTTTGTCCCTAAAAAACTAAAACTCGTTAAGAGGGAGCTCTTAATGGTTTAGAATTGTTTTTGAATCTTAACAATTAAGAGACATTAAGAGGCAATAATTTTTTTACCAAACAAGTTTTGTCTCTTACCGATTCAGAGGCAAACCTATTAAGAGGTATTAAGACCTTATCAAACACTACCTTACTAAAATAGAAACAAATATATTGTGATAAGAAATCCGGATTATAGTATTAAAACTGTAATTTTAATTTGGTAAATCAAAGGAGACTTACCGTGTAAGTTCGAATCTACTTCTCAATAAAAGTCGGACGATTTTAGAATTAATGAAAAATATAAGTTTTCCTTAGACTCTTTCTCCGGGCTTTCCTTAGACTCTATAATGAAATGTGTCCCTAAAATAAAAGTAAAAATCAAATTGTAATAAAATATATTCTTAAAAAATAAAGAAAAATAAGTAATGTTAAGAATCTCAATTATTAAATATCAATAAATAGCATGACATGTCATTATTACACTACTTGAGGACATATTTTATACTAATAAGTTTTAAAATATTCAATACTTCTTCAAATATTTGAGGCAGACCAAGAATTTGACACCATTCTTTTCAATCTGATAAGTCTCATTTTTACTTTTTGAGACTTGTAATTTACAGGCATACATGTGAAAGCTGGATGGTAAATTCCTTGTAAATTGGTATTGTTGGGATGTGAATATTTGGGTTTAGTCATAGTGCAATCCAATTTATTTAATGGTCCGGATCTGATGATGATTCATATGTATTTATTGTGACAGTAGGAGAGTCCTCATTAAAGTAAAATTGTGTTTTCTTATTTGATGAGATGAGTAGGTTTAATTTGGGAAAGAATCTATCAACCATTAATTGTTATTATAAGGTGATTCTTCAAAGGACTCCTACTCCTAATTGGATTCAGGTGGGTATGACATATATAAATACAACAAAAAGAGAAGACATAACACATACAACACAAATATACAACTTGTACTCCCAATATTATTATAGTGAATTACTTTCTCTCTTCGTTCTTCATGGTTTTTTTTTTCAATTGGGTTTCTACGAAAATTTTGTGTTCATATTTTATATTCCTTTATTTATGCTTATGTGAGTGTATTTCGTGAGTTTGATTGCACAACAATACAATCAATTACTCCATCAACCGTTAGCGCAATTTTGATCTGCTGTTTTGGTGATTTCATAAGGCGTACAAATTTTGACGTTAACATTGGCGCCGTCTAGTGTCGATTTAAAATCACCGATTCACCGAAGGAGATAAGTGATTCTTTTTTATTAAATTAAATATATACTTGTACGAGTGTATATATGTATTATGTCAATAACAATTGAAACATGATCGTAATTGATTATTTATACAACTTTACATATTCTCTTTCTCTTATATTATGCATGTGGATGATTCACATGATGCATGTAAAATCTAAACATTAACACTTTGGTCCAGGTGATGATAAATTGGCACTGAATCACCGCACTAGTAACGAATTCAGCCAGCGCGGAGATAAAAGTTTAAACTTTTATATCATTGAAGTGCTTTAAAGGCGGTTTCAGTTTCATCATCAACCACAAACTGAAGGAAATTAAAGGATTCAATTTTTATAAATGTGCCGACGTGCTCATCTGCGAGGGATAAAAATCCCGAGGATAAAAATTTCGAAAGGATGAACATTCTACGAATAAAAATCCCGAAAGGATGAACATTCTACGGATAAAAATACCGAGAATAAAAATTTCACGGAGACTTTTTGAATACTCTCTTATTTATAAGTTCATTATGAATAAGAGACTGAGGGCAATGTTGGGATGTGATTATTTGGGTCTAGCCATAGTGCATCCCAATCTATTTAATGATCCGAATCTGGTGATAACCCATATGTATTTATTGTGACCGTGGGTGTGAGACCCCAGATTTTACGAATAAAGATTTAATTTTCTCGAAATATGTTTTCAAAATTTTGGTGTGGGTTTGAGATAATGTTATAGTTGTTGGTAATATTTATAAATTTTACAAAGTACGCAAGTTGTTATATAATATTCGATTAGTCGGGGAATATTCGTTTTAACAGGGAATATTCGTACGGCGGCACAATCATTGGTGGACCCCACAACAAAATTATTGTCGGATTGAGAAAACGACAAAAATATTTTTATGAAAATAACGGCGGAAGTTTTACCGTTAAAACTATTGAACTACTCGGTAGTAAAAGTACAGTAATACACGTGGTTGCATAGTAGCACAAGGTATTGGTTATTGATGTTTACGTGATAAGTCACTCAGTTATATTCAATTATTGTTACAGTAATTGTTGCATCATATCTCTCATATTATTGATTCGATTATTGTCACAGTATCATCTGGGTTATATGATATACTATTAAATCAATAATTGAGACAATAAAGTTGTTCATATTATTAAATTGTAATATTTAGAATGTCTAGAAGTTCTGTCAAGGAGAGGTTTGGTCACCTAATTGCGCACCAATAGGGAGAAATCCTTATTGGAAAGCCCCCTCTTTCTTAAAAACAACCTGGTTGTTAAATATTGTGAGTTATAATATTAATGATGAATAAGTTCGTGTTGATTAAAGATGAATTTGATAGTTCCATTGTGTTGGATTATTGGTGTTAGTGGAAGTCGACATTTATTTCGATAATAATTTATGTCTGGAGGTTATATTGTTCAATCGGGTATTCAAGGTACTTTTCGTGTCGGAGTACTATTCACGAGTTACTATTCATGAGTTACTATTCACGAGTTACTATTCACGGGATACTATTCACCTGAACAAAATATATTTGTTTTCGGTCCAAATCATTTTTGGGTACAATATTATTCCATGAGGAGATGTGCTAATTTTTCAGACCGTTGGTTGAAATTATAATAGTAAATCAATATGGATCGTTGGTTTAAAATTTTAATAGTGAATCAGTATATACCGCTGGTTTAAAGTTTTAATAGTGAATCAGTATGGACCGTTGGTTTAAAGTTTTAATAGTGAATCAGTATGGACCGTTGCTTTAAGTTTTAATATGGACCGTCCGTTTAAAAGTAAATTAATCTGGACCGTTCATGAATTAGTTACTATTCAATCCATTCTCCTATAAATAGAAGCTCATTCCTTCATTATTTCTTACGAATTTACTGAAAATCTAGAGAGAGAAATTATAGAGATAAGTTATAGAGGAAAAATCTATAAAGAGAAAGAAGAAGAGAAGTCTGCTACTTTTCTATTCCAATATCCAGTTTCTTCTAAGGTAATGGGTATTATTTCTTTCATATTCATGAAAAGAACTTCTGTTATTCCATTCTTTATTACTTTTGGAATAACCTGTATACATGGACTACCCTATACTTGGTAAAATTATTCTATTTTTTCATTCCTTATTATTATGTTGGAATAACCTATCTATGCGAAGTACTGCATACATGGTGAAATTCTTCTATTATTTCATTCCTTATTATTATGTTGGAATAACCTGTTTATGCGAAGTACCGCATACATGGTGAAATTCTTCTATTATTCCATTCTTTATTATTCTGTTGGAATATACTGTCGGTGCGAATTTTGCCTGACCTGGTTCCGTTCTTTATTATTCTGTAGGAATAACCTGTTTATACGAAGTACCGCATACATGGTGAAATTCTGTTATTATTCCATTCTTTATTATTCTGTCGGAATATCTTGTCTGTATGTTTTACACCGGACCTGGTTCCATTATTTATTATTACGCATTTATTATTTTGTCGGATATCCTGTCTGTGCGTTTTACACCGGACCTGGTTCCATTATTTATTATTTCGTATTTATTATTCTGTCAGAATATCTTGTCTGTACGTTTTACGCCGAACCTGGTTCCATTATTTATTATTTCACATTTATTATTCTGTCGGAATATCCTGTCTGTGTGCGTTTACGCCGGACCTGGTTCCATTATTTATTATTCTATTGGGAATAACCTGTCTGTGCGGTCTCTATCGCATGCATGGTGAATCCTTCTGTTATTCCATTCCTTATTATTCTGTTGGAATAACCTATCTATGTGGATTACCACATGCATGGTGAATGATCCTTTATATTCATTCCTTATTAAATTGTGGAAATGATCTGGTTACGTTGATTATAATGAGAGTCATAATAAATGCTTTGGACTGATGAAAATCACGGGTATATAAAGTATTAGTAAGTGTTATGATGAGTTATGTTGGTTATTATGTGAAAACATGAAAGTTTCTTAGAAATCACAAAGGGTTGAAAATCAGATTTTGGCCTGTTGTTTTGGTGATTTCGTCAGGCGTACAAAATTTGGCGTTAAAAAACATTTTGCTAACTCTTTTTTTACAATACACGCACATATTGTGACGCCCCCAAAATAGGTATACCTCACCCATCTTGAGTCGTCAGATACATGGTATAAAATTCAAATAAAATCTTAATTATACAACAGTCGTGCAAAATACGACGACATATATACTGTGAGTTTTAATTCAAATATTGTAGCATATATAATACGATAATATTCATGCTCAAATTAATACATGCCATATAAAGTACAACAACAAATATTTCAATTCTCCAAAGGGACATGAGAAGATTTTTGTTTTCTTCATTTTACTGTGGTGCACTTTTGACGCTTTCAGGGTCGGGTTCTCATCACCCTATTGTTGTTCACCAAAATCAATTATTAAGTGACGTATAAAATACGACACAGACATCTTAGGTCATCAATACAATTATATATTGCTTGTCATACCATAGTAAGAACCACTAATGCTATCATCTGGATCGTCACTCCATTCTCCGACTAGTCCCATCTATATTCTCATTTCCTGAAGGGAACAATAAAAGAACGGGTGAGCTCAACTAGCCCAGTAAGAAATATTATGACTAAGATAATGCAGAATAAATTATCATTAGTCTTTAACAATGTTAAATTGATAAAATACAATAGACATCAAGTTTAACTGCAACGGAACAAGCAATCCATTAGAAGAGTCAAGTAGAGCATAAAATCTACTATCTTCTATGAATTAAAAAGATTTTCATAAACTTTATCGCTGAGACTCAGCTTAATAAATAAACCACATCATCCTTGCACCACGGCCAAGGATATTCATGTATTCATCAATGGTCATGATTTTACCGAATAATCCATGGTCAGAATCATACCAACAACTGTCCACCAATGAACTACAGGCCAATGAAGACTTTTACCACATCATTCATTACATTACGATCATAATTATACCGAATAATCTCTGGTCATAATCATACCAAGTCCATCTCTGCACGCAAGCCAAAGATGACTTTCATTACAATATAAGCATGAGAATGATGACAATAATATAAGCATTAATCAAACGAAAACAAGGATAAATATTAAAGACTTTAAATTTATCCAAATATTATCCAACACTTAAATAACTCATAATCTAATATTGTTAATATTATAGCAATATTTTATTTACTTCTTAAACTTATAAACAATTTAATTATTTACACTTTACCAAATAATGCATTTAATCATTCAAAAATGCCATACTCATAAGATTTTATCACCAATGATCAAATCACTCATCGAAAATTTGCATATACCTTATATAGGATTTTCAAGCCCTAAAATCCTATTTACCAATTATTTAACTTCACATAACATATTTAACTCATATGTTTGAAACTAAACCATTTTCATGAAAAATTATCAAATCAACTTATTATTTTTCTATCCTTTGTCCAAACATATATACATATATTTCATACACAACAAGTATTTTTTTTATAATTTTTCAACTCTCTTAAGTATTTTTCAAAAATCGATTTCTAATTAATTCCTTAAAAAATTAGCTACCTCAAGTTTAACTCCAGAAATTCCCAAATCTTGGCAGGATCTTACACCTGTTAACGTGAGCTTCCAGTTTAAATTTTATGGTTATCGGAGTTATAGAACTCCGGTTATAGTATTTTTCGTCGGAAAAACCTAAATATTGAAATGGTCATTACTTGCTCATTTTAAGTCGGAATGAGCTCATTTTTGGACAGGAGGTACTTTATACCATATATTTCCATGTCCCAAAAGGCTGAAATTTTTGTCATAAATTAAGTGGCCGAAAATGCCCTTTAAAATTTATGGACAGTAGCTTTTTGGTACTTTGCAGTTTTTTACTCCTTTGCTAAAATCAGTCCACACGAAAATCTACAACACCTTTTTCAGTGATTCCAATTGGATAAATTAGAAAACTCATAGATCTAATTCTAGAACTTGACCACACTCAAAAATTCGAAATATAATAGGAGATATGGTCAATTGAATTTCATGTTCCATTTTTACTAAAAATTTGATTTTCAACTCTTTGTGATTTCAAAGAAACTTACATGTTTTCAAATAATAACCAACATAACTCATTATAAAACTTATTAATACTACATATACCCATGATTTTCATCAGTCCAATGTTTTTATTATGACTTTCATTATAATCAACAGTCCAATGCTTATATTATGACTTTCCAGAATTTTTGAGGGTCAAAAAAATTACGAAACTGCAAATGGATTTTCACCCGCCATGCGGTAATCCACGTAGACAGATCATTTCCACAATTTAATAAGGAATGAAATACAAACGATCATTCACCATGCATGTGATAATCCACATATACATGTTATTCCAACAGAATAATAAAAAATGGAATAACAGAAGAATTCACCATGCATGCTATAGTGCGCACATACAGGTTATTCTCGACAGAATAATAAATAATGGAACCAGGTCATGCGAAAATGCATAGACAGGATATTCTGACAGAATAATAAAGAATGGAATAACAAAAGATTTCACCAGGCATGCGATATACCGCATAGACATGTTATTCCAACAGAATCATAAAGAATGGAATAACAGAAAAATTTCACCATGTATGCGGTACTTCGCATAGACAGGTTATTCCAACATATTGATAAAGAATAGAATAATAGAAGTTCTCTTCATGAATACGAAAGAAATAATACCCCTTACGATTACAACAAATAATATCCCTTACCTTATAGAGAATAGTTCTCCGACGGTTAGGGCGGGGATATACTTGAAGAAAACTTGCACTACGCTCAAAGCTTTCTTAAACTCTAAAGAAATACACTCAAGATTATAGAAGGAGAATTCTCTAAACTTCTGGTGTGATTTTCAATTCTAACTAAGCATCCTATTTATAGGAAAATAGAAAGGATATTATGCAATAAAATATAATATAATATATATTATTTAAAATCTAATAAAACTATTAACTTTATAAAAGTATTCTGTTTTATATAAAAAGTTTTTCTGTTTTATTACATTAATAATACTAATAAAATAAAATAATATATATATATAATATATATATATAGAGTACATTCCACCCTTAATTGCAAGAGTTTATAGAACCGATATCGAATAAGGTATAGACTTTGCAAGAGTTTATGATTAACTTACCCGTGATAACTTCGTTCGGGTTTCTCGATAAATGCTCTCACTTAAACTACCGAATTTGACTTGCTATAGAGTACATTCCACCCTTAATTGCTTCGTCACATTCCCGATCCATGATTTGAATCATTATTCTTCGATCCATATCGAATTGGGGTTGACCGCTCTGCACAGGGTAATTCCGAATTTGATGTTGGATTCTCCCAATTGCTGTCCAAAAAGCAAAATCCATTTCATCTATTTTGGCCTTATTGGATCAGACGTCTTTTTCTATAATTTCTACGCGTCGTTTAACTTTTACCCATGCATCATCTATTCTCCTTCGTTCAGTTGTTTTTTTCTTTCATCAGAACTTTGATCATAGCATTCTCAGATTCCAACTCTAATATCTTATACTCTGCCAAAGAGTGCTTCTGTTCAAGCATCGCACATCGGGTAACACAATTTTGAATTGTTACATCTCTTTGCTCCACGACCGCCTGCTGTTCTTCAGCCTGCTCTTTTAACTTATGAATACGATTTTGTAATTCTAAATTTATATCATAAAATTCTTCTAAAAAATTCTCCTCAGGTTCCTCTTCTTCCTCACTCTCAGCTGCTACCTCGGCAACTAACTCGGGTGCAACTATTAGTTCTTCACTCACCACATAGATATCTCTGATTTCTTCTCCGTCGATATCACATTAATCTGGTTAGTGATTAAAGGTATCTCAACGGTCTCATTCACTACATTGTTAACATTTTCAGCTGCCATTTTCAAACACTGCTACAAAACAAGGGTTAATTAACTTGTCACATATTATCAATATATCCTGATCGACCAATTAAATACCAAATAAACTTAGGTAGGTCATACAAGCGAAGGAATTCCCCGTCTCTCCCCTCCTACTTCATTTCTCACATCTCAGCCAGGGATCATTGTTGGTTGATTTCACAATCAAAGTAAACATGGAACTATACACGGTCAACAAGTAATAAAGTGATAAGATAGAGTGTCGATCCCACAGAGAATTCTAATTAATAAATTTCAACTACTAGCACTATATCAATTCAATTTTATTTAAACAACCAATAAATGTGATTTTTTGAATTAAGAAAATTAAATTAAGCAATTAAAAGAAATTAATCTAAAAGAAAGCAAGTACGCCAAACTAAGATTTGATTGAATTCAGATAAATAAGGATTAAGACTCCAATATCCCCAATTATGAACTATAAATCAATTATCCAATTATCCCAATTATTATGTCTACTGAATTGTTAACAGGAATTCACAAGTGCCAAAAGCCCTTTTCTAAGTGATCAATTTCCTTCTATTTAACCCAGATTAATTTTGCTCTATTCCTATGCAAAACAATTGAATTAAACTCGTTACAATCCCAATTCCTTGTGTGTTACATGCGGCGAACAGATATTTCTATTCTATTCACAAACCTAATTATTCACTATGCAAATAACTAAGTCACATGTCACCATGCCCAGTTCTAACTCTAGAATTCTTCTTTCAATTCCTTCTAGAGTAACAAGGTAATTATTGCCCAGATAATTAATCAATCAGCACAAAGCAAGATGAACAATTCACTTCAACATAAATAATTGGAATAAATCAAATAATTAATTCATAATCATAAAAGGTTCAATTGGAATCTTAATTAAAGAAATTAGTTCATAACTGAAATTAAAACTAACAATATTTGAAAAATCATCCTTAAAGAATTACACAAATTAAAAGAATAAAGAAGAAGAACTCCAAGTGAAAATCTTCAAACTCTCCTCTTTCTCCTTAATCAGCCTTCAATTGTGTAGAATAGTCCCCTAATTCAATGTAAATAACCAATATATACTTCACATCTTCTAATCCAATCCTTTTTTAAATCAACTTAGCACATAACTTCCAATAATCAAATCACCCGGATAGTCAACGCGTCAGCCTGGTCAACCAATTTCCCAGCCCAGCGCCCCGGCGCTGGGATTAATACTATATTGAGCGCCTCGACCCTGAGGTCTAGAAATTAACTATTATGCCCCTTTTTAAGCTCAAAGTCTCCCAAGTGTTCTTTCATCTCAAATCTGCAACATAACAACTAAACACAGTAAAAACAAATCTAAACACTTTGAGAGTACAATAAATTAAGTCCACATATATCCAATTCGTGGGTTTATTACCCAATCATCAAATACCCCCAAACTTAAATTATTTCTTGTCCTCAAGCAATCACAACACCACACAAAATAATACGACAAACTAAACACCATGCAAATGCAAACTGTCTTTACGTTCTTAATTCCAGCAATCTACTAGAACATATTCATAGGCCTCAGAAAAATCACAAAAACATGCTAATACATCATGTGTGGGCCGTTCAATAATATCCCAACAATTAATGAATCAAAATATGTTATTACTGATACCGTGAGTGTGTGTTCAACAACCATGCTAACCAATAAAAAGCAAAATATGAAAGATAATAAATTTCTTAGTAGGCATCATACAGTTTAAACTCAAGAACTCATCAAATAAACTTGATTCAACTGAAATTAAACAATCACCAAGGTCCAGGGGTCAAAATGAAATACTTATGCTTGTTTTTGTTATACGGGGGCTTTTTGCACTTTTCCCGCTTTATCATATTTTTTCCCTCATGACTATGCATTGTCTTATTCCCTTAGGCTTTTCAATGCTACCTTAACGAGCTTTCGACCAACGACTCCCAAGCCATTAAGACCTTAAGGGCTAGGTGTAGAGCCAATCCCCTCGGGCTTACTTACTTAAGTAACAAAGTCCACAAAACTAGACAAGTACGCCACGATGTTTATTCCTTTTTCTGATTTTTTTTCATAGCTTATATACTCCAAATATTTTCCCCCAAACTTGAGTTTATATCTAAATTCAGTCTTCACTAGCAATTTAAATTGTTCCTTCATTTCACTAGCATTCATCCTTTAGAACTCTATTATCTATCCATTTAAACTATTATAGCCAACATGGTCATTTTTCAAAATGTGTTATCCTTATAATATCAGTGTCAAACAGATAAAGATTTAAATCACATCAAGAAAATCATATCACTAGCTTAACAATCCTTACTAGCCTTATTCATGCAATTTTAATTTCATCATTGGCCCCAAACATACGTACTATCAAAGGCTGGAATTAACATGCAATCCTAAATTACAACACTTAATCACAATAATAAAGATCCAAATTAAAACCATTAACAATCTAATAATGCAAAATAACAATTAACTACCCCAAAACTTAACAAGAGCAATGTCCTCATGCGAAAGATAAAACAATATAAAACAGAAGACTTCCCTGACGAGTTTATTCCTCGGGTGGAGCATCATCATCCTCGCTTATCTCTTGATCAGAAGGGGGAATCACAGGCAAAATTGGAGCATGGGGAACTGGCTAAGAGTAACGCCTGGGTACAGTTGGGCGTGCATGACATTTTGAGCAGTAAATTGGTCGACCATATATTTGTAGATGACATCTTGATGTTCTGAAAGACGGACATTCTGAGATTCAATATTGTAAAACCATCAGTCTATTTTGCGCTGGACCGCTTCAGGAACCACACCACGATGAGCTGCTGAGGAAGGACCATAAGTTGGTGGAGCTTGAGAAGCTTCAACTTGGAGAATTATGAAACCCAATCCCCTAGGTTGATTTGCCCCACCTGTCCACACTTTATACCTGCTTATCAACTCGTGGTCCAACACGGGCATTGGCATCTGAATCATCTCATCCGACTTCCATTTTGCCCCAAACTTAGCACACAAAATGCAGATATGAGACGGATGTGGTAACCCTCTTGTGGTCCCTTGTCGTGATGCTCGGAGAATGGACTGCTGAATAAGGTGGCCGACATCAATCTTTAGGCCTTGTATAATTGAATATAGTACCACAGCCCTTTCTTTGGTGACATGGCTCACATGTGTGTATGGCATGAGTTTGGCGCAGATAAACGCATACCACGCCTTCCCATATAAGCTGAGGTTAGAGAGTGGAAAGGTCATGCTGCCGCATTCATGCACTGTCCATGTGGTGCCCGACTGACAAAGTTTGCGAATTATCTTTTCATAGTCCGCCCCGTCACTCACAAGACTAGCATACTCGTCGTGCAGTCCCTCTAGTGGCAGTTGATAGCACCCGTTTATGTCCTCATCGCCAATTTCAACAGTTTTGCCCCTC